>JAGDQO010000575.1:600000-1042500 GCA_018342035.1 Solanum appendiculatum
GCAACTTAAGGTTCATGAAAAGAACTATCCTACCCATGATTTAGAATTAGCGGCGGTTGTGTTTGCTTTAAAGATTTGGAGGCATTATTTGTATTGTGTGCATGTTGACATTTTTACCAACAAAAAGAGTTTGAAATATGTGTTTAAACAAAAAGATCTAAATCTTCGCCATAGAAGGTGGCTTGAGTTGTTAAAGGACTATGACATGAGGGTCCTCTATCACCCTGGTAAGGCTAAGGTGGTGGCGGATGATCTTAGTCGATTGTCTATGGGTAGTGTTGCTCATGTTGAGGATGGTCAGAAAGAGTTGGTTCGTGATGTTCATGGATTGGCCCGATTGGGTGTTCGGTTGGTTGATTCCACTAAAGGTGGTGGTATGGTTTCGAATCGTGTTTTGTGCATGATGTGAAGACTAAACAAGATCTTGATCTTAATTTGGTTAAACTAAAGGAAGTGGTGCTCAAAAAGTCCGTTGAGGCTTTCTCCCAAGGTGGAGATGGTGCGCTTCGATATCAAGATTGTTTGTGTGTTTCCGATGTAGATGACTTAAGAGGACAAATCTTATCGGAAGCCCATAGTTCTCGATATTCCATTCACCTGGGAGCTACCAAGATGTATCGTGATTTGCGAGAGGTCTATTGGTTGAATGGGATAAAGAAGGATATTGAGGAATTTGTGGCTAAGTGTCCTAATTGTCAACAGGTGAAAGTTGAGCATCAAAAGCCGAGAGGTTTGTCCCAATATATTAGTATTCCTACTTGGAAGTGGAAAGATTTGAATATGGACTTTATTGTTGGTTTAACACACACCCGGCGACAATATGATACGATTTGGGTTATTGTAGATCGAATGACGAAATCAACCCATTTCATTCTTGTCAAGGCTTCTCATTTGGCAGAGGATTATGATAAGTTGTACTTGAGGGAAATGGTTAGGTTGCATGGAGTGCCTTTATCCATTATCTCTAATCGTGGTGCACAATTTACCTTTCAATTTTGAAAGTCTTTCCAAAAGGGTCTTGGTACCTGTGTTAAGCTTAGTATGGCCTTTCATCCTCAAACCGATAGGCAAGCAGAACGTACTATCCAAACTTTGGAAGATATGTTGAAAGCTTGTGTAATTGATTTCAAGGCTAATTGGGATGATCATTTGCCTTTGATTGAGTTTGCTTATAATAAGAGCTATCATTCTAGTATTGGTATCGCTCCATTTGAAGCCCTCCATGGTAAGAGGTGTAGATCTTCAATAGGTTGGTTTGAAGTTGGTGAAGTTGCTTTGATAGGTCCCGAATTGGTACATGAGGCTATGGAGAAAGTTAGGCTTATTAGGGAAAGGTTGAAAATGGCTCAAAGTCGACAAAAGTCCTATGCCGATGTTAGAAGGTGAGATTTTGAATTTGATGTTGATGATTGGGTTTACTTGAAAATTTCACCCATGAAGGGTCTAATGAGATTCGGGAAGAAAGGGAAGCTTAGTCCCTGTTATGTAGACCCATATCAAAATTTTGAGACGTGTTGGTAAGGTTGCTTATGAAATTGATTTGCCTAATATTTGGCATCGGTGCATCCGGTTTTCCATGTCTCTTTGTTGAAGAAATGTATTGGTGATCCGACATCTATAGTGCCATTAGAGAATCTTGGCATAAAGGATAGTATTTCCTATGAAGAAGTTTCGGTTGAGATTTTAGACCGGCAAGTCCGAAAGTTAAGAAATAAAAAAGTTGCTTCCTAAAGGTTCTTTGGAGGAATCAATTAGATGAGGGTGCTACTTGGGAGGCCGAGGCCGATATGATGTCTCGATATCCCCATCTCTTTCCCTCCGATCCTACTCTAGCTTGAGATAGCTAGTTCCTCATGGTTCATTCTTTTGATTTCATGTGTCTTAGTTATTTCCATGATTCCTTGATTATGCATGTTCATGAAGAGTCTAATTTAGAGAAATGAGCTAGCTTGATTGATTTATCCATGATTATGTGCATTTAGTGTGAATTTCATAAAGTCTTCATGAAATAATGTGTGGAACATGCTTTAGCTTGGAGTTAATGCTTTCCTCCTCGGATATGTGCATTTATGTGATTGCATTCTAGGTTGGGTTGTCAGCTCTTGTTTCTTACCCTCCTTATGATGTCTTGATTCTCATTCGAGGACGAATGTTCCCAAGGGGGAGATAATGTAATACCCCGGAGTCGAAAGGGTGGAAAAAAATTCCTAATTTATGGGTTAGTGTTAGTAACGACAGAGGCCACCTACGGTTCGTAGGTTGACTTACGGCCCATAGGTGGGAACCGTGGGTGGCAGACTAATGTTTCCAAAGTGTCAAGTTTTAGAACCCTAACAACGGCTTGCCAAGATGGCTCGTCATGCAGTGTACAAGCCATAGATGGGTCCCGTCATTGTAGGGTCCAAATTACCAGTCTCTGAACCCAACGACGGTTGACCAGGACGGTCTGTGGTTGGACCTACGGACCGTAGGTCAAACCGTCGATAGGGTCTCGCAGTTAATTTTAAGAGTAGCTTTTGGTCTTTTCACCCAATAACTTATTTATCAACCAAGGTCGGTTCCTAACTATTCCTAACACTATATAAGCCTTTTTAATACTAAAATCTACCCTTTCGATCACTTTTGCAAATTTCCCCAAACTCTTCTCCCTCAAATATTTCTCTCTCTAGAAGTTAGAAGAAGAAGAAGAAGAAGAAGAGGGCAAGCTAGGGTTCAAGAAATCAAGTTTTCTTCATCAATTGCTTAAGGAAATTGAGCACTAAGGTATGATATTCTTCGTCCATGGAGCCCTTTCCTCCATGGAATCCCTAAAATCTCCAATTTTCAAGTAGAAATTCCCAATTGAATTAAGTGTTTTCTTCCATGTTATGGCCGTTCTTTGCTATGTTGTTTCAATTGATTGTTTTATGAACTTTGAAGTATAAATTGAGTTGAATTTCATGAATTTAGATGAATCCCCATGAACCCATGCAAATTCCCCCAATTTTGAAAAATATGCTTTGTTGGTGGGTTGAATTATAAAGTGATGAATGTTATGAAATCTCTATGAATCCATGCATGAATTACGATTTCTAAATTAAGCTTTTCAAGATGATATTATGAATGACCTAAGAATGAATTTTAAGAAAGTAAGCATGTACAATCAAAAAAATTATGATTTTCCTCTATTATGTGGGTTCCATCAATTATGGTCAAATAACCTTTTTTATGGTTGTCTAAGCATGAGTTTGTATTAAATTACATGATTTAAGAAAAAATCTCATGAACCTATGTGAACCCTATGATTTGTAAGTTGTGAGCATGATGAAATATGCAAAGATGAAGTTTATGAAATCATGCATGTCTCTTATGAAGCTAATGATGAATTAAGGGTGCTTTGAGATTGAAGCATCAAAGTTTATGATATGTTGATGTTGTTGTTGAGTTGCGAAAGGAATTCTCATATATTACTCAACCCATGAATGTGAAAGGTTTTCTCACATGTAATGATTCATAACATGTTGAAAGGCTTGCTCACCTAAATTTGTATTGATTATTAAGGAGCTATTCTAATGAAGGGACAAGAGGCGATCATCCATGCTCCCTATTGTAGACAAGGGTGACTACCCATGTCTACTTATGATAATTGAACTATGTTTAATCCGTGGGAATTATCATTAGCACCGAGTGGACAAGTGGTGATTACCCGTGTCCCATAAACTATGTGCCACCATAGGATAATGGTCTATGATAGACACTAGCTAGTGGATCCACGTAAGTTATATGTTAAGTAAAGGGTCCTACCTTGGCAAGTAGGATGGCCCTACTGGTGTGGGGTTAGACACCGGATTCCATGTTGATAGCTCACATGGTCTTATATGTCGGTTAAGGCTACTTCCCACAAACAATGAACTAAAGTGTTTTTAAGATATTTCTCAAGTAAAGTAAAGATGTTAGCTTGCTTTGACCATGGTTTATGTTTTATGTTTCTATCCTCTTTCATGTTTTAGCTTGGTCATTGCATGTCTTGAAAATGTCCCGTTTTAGCTTGTTTAAATGATTTTGTGCATGCTATCATACTTGGTACTTGATTGTACTAACACATACTCTTGCCTACATTGACTTGTTAATATAGGGCTTGGCAGTTCTCCATCTATTCGTAGCTAGAGCTTATTAGAAGGATTATTGAAGACTTGGTGAGTCCTCATCCATTCGAGGGTACAGTCTTGTTGTTCTTACTTTTATGTTCCTTTGCTTTGACATTGTATTGGGTTATGTCCCAAATGTTATTTCTCATTCTTATGTTAGATTCGCTTTGATACATTTGATGTAGACTTCCGCTATCTTCTTAAAAGCTTTGATATGAAATTATCTTTTGAACTCTTAAATCTCTATGATCTTGTATGTATGCATGCTAAGTGGCTTTTATGAGGTCTTTCGGGGTGTACGCCATGTCACATCTAGGGGGTACCTTGGGTCGTGACACATTCATCATCGAATGAGACTCAAGGTAACATAAGAAAGGTAGGAACAAGATCTAACAGCCCAATGATATCGCCCTAAGGAGGTATAAGCGGTCGCTTGTCAAATATAGAACCCAACAGAGGTTAGGGTCGATCCCATGAGGAATATGGTTCAGACACTGGCTAATTAATATTAAGTGTATGTTCAGTCAGATTATTTCTAGAAGAAGTAAAAAGGGGGGGGGGGGAAGATTTACAATAATTGAAAGAAATAATAAATTATGATTTGATTGGTAACAAGTAACCAAAACACAAAACTTGCAGTTTGAGATATCAATCTGAGAATGAAACTAGGGTTTACGTGTTCCCCATAAGCTCTTAACGCAGTAAACCTGTCAATGGTAATTCTTTTCAATGTCTAGCATGCATGATCGGTAAGTTATGTATCCCTAAGTGATTGGTCCTCTAAATAGGGAATTTCACTCCGCAACTTGGTCCGTCTACGTGTGTTGATTTACCAACCCTTACCTTTGACCCAGATTAACCCACAGCTATTTCTAGGTTGGGTTATTAGATAGCGGATTATCAATGACTAAATCTCTGTTGCATAATCTCTTAGATGTTCATTATTGCCTATACCGGGTTCGCAAGAATTAGGAGATGTTCTAATGTTTGCAACCATTAGAAAATGTTCTAAGCAAAGAGATATACAAAAGCATGCATAAACACATTCAAGAATTACACAATATTAAGTTTACTTTTGTTAATTACGCATGGTTCCCACAACCCTAGTTATGGAATTTAGCTACTCATGCTTGTTTGATCACAATTCACATTCGGGTTTGAAGAAATCATGAACTTACAGTGAATAGAGATGGATTCCACAATCTTGAATTGAAAATCAAAAGTACTTTGAATAAACAAGCTTTAAGAATTAATCCTCTCCAAAGATGAAAAGCAATTCCCAAAGTAATAACTTAATATTCAAACAATATTCAACAACCCTAAAACGAAGTTTACATAGGGTATATATAGAAAATAAATCCTAATTAAACTAGGAAAAGGAAATCTGGGGAAATTCGGCTTGGGCAGTGTCGTCTATGGTTGTCAACCTATGGCTCGTATACCGACCTACGGCTCGTAGGGTCCAACCGTCAATCAGCAGTTGTGCAAAATCCTGACGGCTTTTTTCTACGGTTTTGATCTACGATTAGTCATTCCATGTACGATCCGTCCTGTTCTTCCGTCATTCAAGCTCTGCAGGCAACCCTCTCTGAAGTTTTCTACGGTTGGGCATCTACGATTCGTAGCAGGATATACGGACCGTCATCTTGGTCCGTCATTCCATACTTGGCCAATTTCTTCCGGCTCCTGAACCTACGACCCCAACTGACGACCCGTCAAGTCATTGATGGTCCGTAGAGTGTCTCGTTCATCACCAACAAATCAACTGCTACTGTATTATTCTCCTCAACTGCTCCAAAAGCCTATTCCCTGTAAATTTAGCACAAATAACATCAAATCTAATACCAAACCACTTAAGTATCATGCAAAATTCTAAGTTTAATGCATCAAAAGTACCGTAAACTCACGGTACATCAACACCTCAACTTAAAATCTTTGCTTGTCCTCAAGCAACAAAACAGACTCTAAAACACAAGTTTACAAGCAACCCGGACTTCAAGCAATCACACAGCAATTACCTCAATCTTCCTCCTCTTTATTCATTCCCAACTAAGTGCGCATTCTTTACAAACCCAACAAGCTAACTCATGAGGATCAAACACATGACATCGACGTACCAATAGACACACATACATACACATCTAGCAATTTACCAAGGCATCAACTTTCCAATAATCACAACTTGTGCCCTCACTACAAAGAAATCCCCTTTTTCACACATAATTTTGATTTTTCAATCCCGGGACTTAGTATACACTCACACTCAGAACGAATTCAATACAATATGTGCACAATACCATAGGCTTGCCCTTATCTTCTTTACTTTGGCTTTTCAAACTTCCTACTAGGATCACTATAGGACTTTATTGGCTTGTAACGTAAGCTTGGGGTCAGGTGTGGTATATCGGGATATTAAGTGACTTTGCCCTACCCTTCCTTGACCTCTAAGTTGGCTCACTACCTTTATTTTTCTGCCGCTCTTCATTTATTCTTTTTACACTTCATACTATTTTCCCTAAGACTTTCATCAGCTTGAGTGTGACTTATTATTACAGCTTTTGATTCATGTCACTCTTTTTTTTTCTCTTTTCTTTTTTTTCTTTGACTTTTTGTCATTCATACATTCTCTGCTTCCTTTGCTTTACACACAACTCTATTCATACCCTTGTTTTTCTTGCTTTCCTTCTTAATAGCCATCCTCAACTTACACATTTAGTTTGGGCTAAGGTACACATTATCCTTAGAAAGGACCAGGGCCAGAATTCAGGTACTTTGCATTAGCCACCCTCAACTTAGGCTTTTTGCCTATGTTGAGGTACACGATGTCCACGGAGGGACCAGGGCCAAAACAAATATTTCACAATACTTTAAAGAGAAGGTGAACTGGATGTAAAGAAAGAATGGTATTCGTTAGGCTCAAACATTTGGATCAAAGGGAAAGATTTTCACACAGGATTTGTTGATTCATTTTAGGCTTTGAGTGGACTTAAACAATCAATGGCCTATGATCACCTCCTAGTGTTTAGTTCAAATTACCTTAGTAAGACTAATAGGGCAAGTTCTAGATTGGCACATCTCATATGAATCATCAAAAACTCTAACACACATATGACACCTTGTTGTAATTATCGAATCACCAATGAACCTAGTTAATGTTATAGCTTAAGTAATAGTGTCATACCGATACTACATCATGTCATGCAAAGATTCAACTCATTCAATTCACATTCACAGCACAAAGCAAAAAAAAAATTAAAATTGGAGGGATATCAGTTTCATGCACACTAATGCCATCATGCTTTATTTCCAGATTACTTATGCACAATCACAATCCTAAACATGCCGGTACAACAGAAATTTAAACAGTTCCTTAGGGAAAAAGAACACAGGCAAGAAAACTCCAAGGAAGGATTTATAAGTTATGCTACTCAGACTTCACATTAATGCCCAACCCATTTTCCCCAACCCCCACGAAGAAAATAGTACAATGTCCTCAATGCACAAGAAAAGTAAAAACATCCGGTGAGGCTAACCTGTGGCGCATAAGCGTCGAAGATCACTCAAGTGCTGGTGGGTCCGGTAGCACGGAACCCATGAGATCATCAAATAGGGCACCATCAGTAGTACCCGCAATAGTAGTGTGGGTGCACCATCAGTAGCAAGCCCCGAACCAGACGCACCTGCTGCCATCACCCTCCGCGCTCCTGGCGCATATGCTCATAAATCAATGACTGGTGCTGGGCAGTCACTAGAGCCCGTCTCTCTCTCTTGCGGGCCTGCCGCACCTCATCTTGGTCTCCCTCAGTGCTAAGGCCAGTACGGGTATGCTTACCTGCCCCACGAGAGGGCTCAGTAGCTCGCTGTTCTCCCCCAAATAGTGCAGTTCGCACAAGATCATCAGCATCAAGCTCTGTTGTAGGTGTCGGGAAAGCAATCTTCGCAGCAGCCAGGGCGGTAAGGTCAGCACGGAGACTGGATAACTCCGACTGGAAGGCTGTTAGATCAACCACAGGCCCAGGCTGGGACCTCTCGATCATTCGGCTCTCGAATGCATCAATCCGCTGGTTAACTGCCACTATCTTGATATCCACCATCTGCTCGATCCGGGCCTCGAACTCCTCTACCGATCTCTGCATCCACGGGCGAATATGTTGTAGAAGAGCCGCCATCTGAGCCTCTTACTGGCTCACTCTAGCGATGGGGAGTAGGGCAGCCCCTGTAGTAGGTGGAGCCTGGGGTGTGCCTGTTGTAGAAGCTGAAGCAGTAGGTGGGGGCACGGACCCCTGTGGCTCATCTGCAGGTGCGGGGGCTGTAACATCAACCTGCTCGGGCGCCAAGGCCTCTCCCATGGGTGGTAGCTCCACCGAAATACCCCTGCACGGTGCGGCAGGGTTGGTGTCATCTCGAATAAGACCAATATCCACAGTCTTAGACACCGTAACGTATGAATCATCAAAATAGACTGGGACCGTCGCCTCACGACACAACCTAAAAATGAGGCAAGGAAAGGGCAAGGTCGTCGTCTTCCGGAAGGCACGCTCATGTATCACCGCAATGAGCACACAGGCAAAATCAATCTCATGGCCTGCCATCAAGAAGGCAACCATCACAGCCCGGTCCCAAGTCAGCTGATTATCCGCCATAGTAGGGGACAACCGGGTATGTACGATAGACCACCAGAATTTTGCTGCAAAGCTAAGTGTGGCCTTCTTAATCAGCAAGGTCATGTCTCGAAGCCACTCAACATGGACTCCTTGCTCAGCAATGTGGCCAGCCACCCATCTCAGCAAGGACTCTCACTGCGTAGCATCTCTCATAGCTTGACCGCGGACCTGCTGCATTCGATAATAAAACTTAGCCGTGTTGATAGGCCGAGCATATGAAGGGCCGTAAATAAAACGGCGTAATGTGGCCTCAAAAATGTCAACGGGAATGTCCCGGACTAAGGTAGACTGGAGTGGTGGCTGCTCTAATAGCTTTGCCCGCCGTGGCAAAGTCTGAAGGACGGTGGCAGCATAGAAAGCATAGAACTCACGGACCATGATCGGACTATACCTAGTAAGCGTCTCAGCCATCCACTCATAGCGATGCTTCCTGAACAGCTCATGTATCTGGGGAATAGTGTGAAGGCTACCTGTAAGAACCCGCCGCTCTTTCTCTATCTGCCTAGCAGACTTATTTTGGGCATTCTACAGGATGGCTTCTTGATAAATACGAAACATGCCCGGGACACACCATAGGTTGGGCTCTACTACAACCCGAATTGGGTGTTCCTCGCCAAGGTCGTCATCACCCGAACCGGTCCCAGAGGCAGAATCGGAATTAGACTCTGACCCTGAAGTGGACGCAGGCTCAGACTTGGCAACGGATGGGACCACTGGCGGGAGGATAGGGGTAGCTCCGGCCGAAGAAGCCTCTCCACCCCTGCTCAAACTATGCACTTCCTCGTCAGACTGGAAAGTGCTCTCCCCTCATCCGGAAGTAGACTGCTCCGGTGTCTGTGCTGTAGCCATCTGACTGGCCTGCTGCCTAGTGGTCCGGGGTGACCTGGGGGAGCTGGCTCCTAAGGGTGGGTCATATTCAAACCTGCTCCGCTCCTCCTCAAAATCCTCATCTATGAGCAACCGACGTCGAGTCGGAGGAGCTGGTGCAGGAGCAGAAGTAGTAGCCTTTCGTTTATAGTGTTGTGTTATTTTCGGAGGCATTGTAACTGTAGAGCCATCATTAGTAACTAGAAAAAAAAATGCAAAGCAAAAGAAAGCAAGAAAAGAAAACAAACTACTGCCACTATTTTTGGTATCTACGGGAAGGAACTACGGACCGTAGACCAGACCGTAATATGGGAGTCCTATTTTCAACTTTCTGAAGTTCAATTGACGGTTTGCAGGAAGGTTCGTCAACGAATCTACGGGTCGTAGATCAAACCGTCAAAAATAACTTTGCCTAATCTGGGGAGACTGACTGACGGGAGGGACCTACGGTCCGTAGGTTGTCCTACGAACCGTAGGTAATGGTCGTTGACCACACAGTGTCAGTCATACCAAGTTTTTTTCACAAACACAATTCTAACCAAGCAAACACCACAATATCAAGCCAAACAATCATAGAATCAAGTAATTATGTAATCATAAGGCTTCAACTATACTCTCTAATGCATTGATCACTAAAATAGGCAACCCCTCGGTCCAAAATTCAAACAAAACCAACTTCATGCATTTTAAAGTAATTACTCAATCTCCCTTATCATAAAACACCTCATAAACATTAAAAACTACACACAATCACAATTTTGCACAAAAGTGACTACCCATGACACGGACCAAGCCAATTTCCAGTTTGGTAATTATAGTAAATGGCCAAAAAATCACATACCTTTTATGTTATGTATGAAAACGTCGTAACTACATAAGAGAAAAACTCTGAACCCATGAGATGATGAATAAAAACAGTGGAGGTGGTGGAATAGAAAAGAATGAAAATGGAAGAAAGAAAATTGACAAAGAAGGAGAGAAATGGTGATTTGATATGTAGTATATGTAGATGGGGGAGGAGGTGAATGAAAGGGTATTTGGCAGATGGAGGGGTGGAAAGTGGAAGGGGTGTAACGGTTGGGAGTAGAGGGAAATGGGGGAAGAATTTAAAAAAATATTTTAACCCATGGGTCGGGTCAATTTTAAACCCTGACTGCCGTCTACGATTTCCCGTCGATGGGCTGTAGGTGGTTCGACGGACCATCAATAAGCTTCGTCAATGTGCCTTAACACTTCACAAAATTTCAAAACATACCTAGGTCTACAGATGCAGACTACGGTCCGTAGAATGATGTGCAGCTCGTACTGTGCAACCGTAGACTTTAAAGCTGCAACTGCTCCGGAACATTCGAGTCTACGGGTGCCATTTACGGTTCGTCATTTGAGTTACGTTCCATAGATGGGACCCATAGACCCTTCTGCACTTAATGTTCTGCAAAACCTGTCTTAATTTCCTGCACCCGTCACAAACATTAGGACTTCCCTTTATTTTTATTGACTCTTTTTGGACACGGACCCTATACGTAAAAAAAATGAAATCCTAACATGGTTAGAATCTACAACTTGGGTTGCCTCCCAAGTAGCGCTTGATTAAATGTCGCGGCACGACGTAGTTGTCTTGCCTACTAAGACTTCGACAAGACCCCATATCTCAATTAGCTCATTTACCGTCTCCTGATGGCCTACATAGAGCTTGATCCTTTGGCCATTCACTTTGAATTTGGTCCCTTCCGTGTTTTCAAGTTCAACGACGCCATGGGCAAACACTTGGACAACTCTGAATGGACCCGTCCATTTTGATTTTAGCTTGCCAGGGAACAATCGAAACCTTGAATTGAAGAGGAGGACCATATCACCAGGAGCAAAACTGCGCTTTTCTATCTTTTGATCATGGTACTTCTTCATCTTTTCCTTGTACAAGGCTGAACTCTCATAAGCTTTGAGACGAAACTCATCCATCTCATTCAGCTCCGTCATCCTTTGACTGGATGCAGCACCCCAATCAAGATTCAGCTTTTTGAGTGCCCACATCGCCTTGTGCTCAAGCTCTACAGGTAAGTGACATGATTTTCCAAACACAAGTTGGTAAGGAGACATACCTATGGGAGTTTTGAATGCTGTGCGGTAAGCCCATAGAGCATCATCGAGCTTTCTTGACCAATCAGTGCGGTTTGCATTCACAGTCTTTGACAGAATCTGCTTAATCTCTCTATTGGACACTTCAACCTGCCCACTCGACTATGGATGATACGGAGTTGCTATACTGTGACAAACACCATACTTTTCCAGCAATGCTTTGAACAACTTATTGCAAAAGTGGGAACCTCCATCGCTGATTATGGCCCTTGGTGTACCAAACCTGGAGAATATGTTCTTTTTGAGAAAGGCGGTGACGCTTTTACCTTCATTGTTTGGAAGCAATATAGCTTCCACCCATTTTGTCACATAGTCAACAGCTACCAGGATGTACTTCATGCCATACGAACTCACAAACGGGCCCATGAAATCGATGCCCCATGCATCAAAGAGTTCAATGACTAGTATTGGATTCATAGGAAGCTCCTGCCTTCTTGAAACACCTCCTTCCCTTTGTCATCGATCACGTGCCTTGGCCAAATCATGAGCATCTTGGTGAATTGTAGGCCAGTAATACCCACATTGCAAGATCTTGTGAGCAGTCCAGATGCCACTATGATGACCACCAACAGGGGATGAATGGCAAGCTTCCAATATACTCATCATCTAAACCTCAGGCACACAACGACGAATAATCCCATCAGCACAGATACGAAACAAATAGGGCTCCTCCCAAAAATACTTCTTCACATCAGCCATGAACTTCCTCCATTGGTGGAATAATAGGTTCGAGGGCACCACATTGCTAGCCAAATAATTGGCAAAATCAGCAAAACCACGGAATAAGATCAAAAGAAGCAGCTAATACCTGTTCATCTGGAAAGGCATCATTAATCCCCAGGCCCTCAGCCAACTTCTGCATAGCTTCATCTTCTAATATGGATAGGTGATCAGCCACTTGATTCTCTGTTCCTTTCCTATCTCGGACTTCGAAGTCAAACTTTTGTAGCAATAGAATCCACCGGATCATCCTTGGTTTAGCATCTTTTTTCGCCACGAGTTACCTTAACGCAGAATGGTCAGTATGTACTATTACCTTGTTACCCAGCAGATAGGATCGAAACTTCTCAAAAGCGAAAACGACCGCAAGCAACTCTTGTTCAGTGGCCATATATTTTTTCTGGGCAGCATTCAATGCTTTGCTAGCATAATATATAGGATGCAGTATTTTGTCGCGCCTTTGTCCCAACACTACGCCAAGTGCTACTCCGCTCGCATCGCACATAACCTCGAACGGCTTTTCCCATTCTGGTGAGATGATAATGGGTGCAGAGGATAGCTTCTCCTTCAGTGCTTCAAAGGCCCTCAAGCATGCTTCATCAAAGTCAAACTTCACCTCCTTTTCAAGAAGTTTGCACAAAGGATGTGCAATTTTGGAGAAGTCCTTTATAAATCTGCGATAGAAACTTGCATGCCCTAGGAAACTCCTTATATCTTTTACAGAGATGGGAGGGGGTAATTTTTCAATCACCTCTACTTTAGCCCTATCCACTTCAACACCGTTCTGGGAGATTCGGTGGCCCAGCACTATACCTCTTTCACCATGAAGTGACACTTCTCCGAGTTCAGCACCAAGTTGCATTCTTCGCATCGACGCAGTGCTTCACCTAAATGGAACAAGCAATCATCGAAAGTGTTACCAACAACAGAAAAATCATCCATAAATACCTCAATGGTGTCCTCCACCATGCCTGAGAATATAGACATCATGCAACGTTGAAACGTCACCAGTGCATTGCAGAGTCCAAATGGCATCCTCTTGAAAGCGAGTATCATAGGGACATGTGAATGTAGTCTTTTCTTGATCCTCAGGGGCTATAGAGATCTGATTATACCCTGAGTATCCATCCAAAAAACAGTACCACCCTCTCCTAGCAAGACGATCTAGCATTTGATCCATGAATGGCATGGGAAAGTGGTCTTTCTCTGTCCATGCATTTAGCTTGCGATAGTCCATGCAAACTCTCCACCCTTTGACGGGCCTCATAGGAACAAGCTCATTTTTAGCATTTGAAACCACAGTGATTCCACCCTTTTTAGGCATGCATTGGACCGGGCATACCCATTTACTATCAGCTATGGAATATATCACACTGGCATCCAACCATTTGATAATTTCTTTCTTTACCACCTCTTGCATCGGTGGATTCAATCTTCTCTGATGCTCCACACTAGGAATGCTTTTCGGTATGAGTTGAATTTTGTAAGTGCAAATCCCTGTTGGGATACCGATGATGTCCGCAATTGTCCATCCTATCGCCCTTTTGTAACGCTTCAGCATTGCAACTAAAGCCTCAACTTGCCCTACATTAAGGTCAGCAGCAATAATAACAGGCAATGTGTTGTTCTGGCCTTAAAAAACATACCTCAAGTGGGTTGGAAGAGCTTTCAACTCTAACTCTGGGGGTTCCTCAATAGATAGTCTTACAGGCAGTGTTTTTCGATTTAGTAAGTCCAAATCCAGCTTGGGTTGACGACGATGGATCACGCTTCCATCTAATGCAGCCACCAATGCGTCATATTCTAGAATTCCATCGCCTTCAAAATTCATGATTACGGCCGCAAGTGCTTCCACTCCTAGCCTTTCCTCGATGGCCACCTCCGGGTTGGGCTCCTCCACATAGCTCACCACTGATATCTCCTTGATGTCACTATGGTGCTTCATTGTTCTTCAAATATTGAAGGTCACTTCTTCATGGTTTAAGTGAAACTTCATCTGTCCTTTTTCTAGATCTACCAAAGCGCGCCCTGTTGCAAGAAACGGTCTGCCCAGGATTATGGGCACTTCAAAGTCCGCTTCACAGTCAAGAATCACAAAGTCCGTCGGAAAGATGAATGCCTCCACTTTTACAAGGATATCTTGCAGTACTCTAATTGGTTTCTTTACCATCCGATCGGCCATCAGTAGCCTCATTGCAGTTGGCTTAGGGGCTGCTAAGCCCAATTTCTTGAACACGGAAAGCGGCATGAGGTTTATGCTCTCACCCAAGTCACAAAGTGCCTTTGCAAAGTGCATCATGCCGATAGTACATGGGATGGTGAATGCTCCAGGATCTTCCTTCTTTTGGACCAGTGACCTTGTGGCGATGGCACTACAATGCTGCAACTTGTCACTTTCCTCTAAGCTTGCAGCTCTCTTCTTGGTCACCAAGTCTTTCATGAATTTAGCATAACCCGGCATTTGCTCCAAAGCTTCAATCAAAGGAACATTAACAGATTATTGTTTAAGCATAGATAAGAATTTTTTATACTCCCGTTCCTCTGTTTTCTTTACTAATCGATGTGGAAAGGGAGGTGGAGGTCGTGGCATGGGGATGACCTTTTGAGTTACTTCAGCCTCAACCTCTTTTGGATCTTTGGGTAGTTCTGCTACCTCTTTCTCACCCTCATCAGACGCCTTCGCGCTTTCCACTTCTATTGGCATGGGTGGGTCAATAGTTTATACCCCACTTCTGGTTGTCACTGCAATGCATTGCCCGTCATTCTTGGGATTGTGCACGGTGTTGCTGGGAAGTGTTCCTTGTTGACGCGGATTTGCATTCACCGACAGTTGGTTCAACTACTGCTCTATTTGCTGAATTGCTACTGCATGTGATTCCACCTTTTTCCCGATGCTTGAGATATCAGTCTGCATTTCTTTCACATTTTCATCCGTGGCATCAAATCGCCTAATCATTTTGTTCATCATATCTTCAATGCGAGTCATACTTGATCCACCATCTCTATTACCAGGAGTGATATATGCACTGCTCCTATCATTCCTGTTGTACTAACCGCCTTGGTTGTAATTGTTGTTGCGATTGAAGTTCCCTTCACGGTTATATTGTCCTTCCCTATTGTAATAGCCATAGTTTCGACCTTGATTTGCTTGACCTTGGCTCCAATTTTCCTGATTGGATCCTTGGGCGGTTGGCCGAAAACCCACCAGCTACTCATTCACAAGATTTGCATCCTCCTCATATGTGTACCAATCATTTGATGGTACATTCTGTTGATATTGGACTGCATTAACCTTCTTTGCATTACCACTCACATGCTTTAGTACTAAGCCCATTTCATTTCTTAGTTGCGCCAACTCTTCACGGAGTTCATCTTGAGATGAATTTTCAGCAGCTTGTATTGAGAAGGTACTCTTCGTCGTAGATGACGCTCTGGTGTTCCATGCTTTGTTGTTCTTTGAGATCTTCTCAAGCCTCTCCGAAATCTCCAAGAAAGTCATTGATCCATAAGATCCTCTTGCAATAGTATCAAGCACCGCCTTACCATTATCATACATTCTGCGGTAGAAGTATTCCTTGAGTGACTCATCATCGATGCGGTGGTTTGGCACGGCACTCATATAGCTTGTAAATCTATCCCAAGCACAGCTGACAGACTCTCCTGGAAGAGTTTTGAAATTATTGAGTTTGTCCTTGAGATTCAGTTTTCTTGAGACTGGGAAATATTTCTCAATAAACGCATTGCGCAGCTCATTCCATGTGAATATAGAGTTATATGGGAGCTCATTCAACCACACAGTAGCGTCTCCAGTTAGAGACAATGGAAACAATCATAGGCTAACCACGTTCATGTCAAGATTTGGATTCCCACACTGCTTTTGCAAATGTTGGTCACCTTGGTCCAGTGAGCATGAGGATCTTCCGATAGTAATCCAGCAAATAGTCCTCAAGCGGTCAACATCTGCATCAGACTGCTTGTGATCACAAACGTGAATCCAGGTGGTAGTGGAGGAACAACTATAGCGCCAGTTGAGCCTGCATCATTATAATCCACTTCCAAGTTACGGCGAACATCAAGTGCAGGCTGATGATGTACTTGAACTTGTTGTGGATTCAGAGGTTGAACCACAACTCCTGGCGGTTGAATGTCAAGTACCTCTTGGCGAGGTTCGCCATTTGGATTATCTTCTCTCAGAACTTGTTGACCCAGTCCGGCCATTTTTCACAGAGTTTTTCTGAGTTCCGGGTCGTTCCACATTCTCTCCCGCATTCCTTCTAGCATATGCCCTTCGACTGGCCATATCCTGAAAAGCATCGGATAGGGATTAGGAGAGAGACATATAGAGTTACACTCTATCGTACGAATTTAGAATGATGAAAGACGTGGAATTTCCTAAACATCTTATAACCTCTCATTCATAAGTGTGGCGTACTTCACACTTCTGAACTAGATTCTACTCGACGTGGCTTTAAGACATCCTAAACCTTTCTAAACCTGGCTATGATACCAAGTTTGTCAGGACCTAAAGTACACTCTAGACGTGACATGGTGTATAGGACCCCGAGAGGCCCCACACAAGCCACTTAGCATGCATCATACAAGTTAAAAGAAACAAAGAGTATAAAAGTAACATTTCATATGAAAGAGTTTGACAAAAAGCGGAAGTCTAACAAAAGTCTCAAAGCCATCTAATACCTGATAAGGAAAGTAATTGGGATGTAACACATACATCACATACAAAATTTGAAATAAAATGACATAAAACTATAAAAGGTCTCGGGCCTAGAAGCATGAGGACTCACCACTAGCTTGGGGAACCCAATAGATGTCTAGCCACGAATGTGTGAGGTAGGAACGTCGGACCCTACATTCATGAGATAATGTAGGCACAAGTATGCATTAGTACATAGAATGTACTAAGTATGAGACAATATGCATAAACATGAACATGATAGTAAAATGACTTAAATCGAATAGGTATGATTATAATGAGACATTTTAAAGATTTATAGAGAAGAAATGACATGAAGTTCATAAGACATATTCAAATACATTAGTATAAAGGACATAAGAAAACTTTGAAGAAAACATAATCATTTTTTGGGATATTAGCTTTAACCGACCATAAGTCCATGAAAGTTATATCATGGATATTGAAAGTAGGGGAAACTACTTTCCAAGGTAGAATCCGTACATATCATCATTTGCTAAAGTGGATCCACTAGCTAGGTCATTTAAGACAATCCTGCGGGGGCACGTAGTTTGGGACTAGAGGTTGCTATTAGAGACTACCCTATTTGAGCCTCCACCGCAAGCCTCCTCGGTGCTAAGTCTAAATCTCAACGGAATAGATACAAGTCAAATAGCAATTTAACATAGGAAAAAGCAATGATCAATACCAATCCACACATTTCATGATCAAAACATAGAATAGCTCCTTAAACATAATTCAACATGGATGAGAAAACATTTCACCAATGTGAATTTATTTGTGAGAAATACCTTTCACAATCATGATCATCATAGAAAGTGAGGAATCCTTTCACAATAGCATCAATACTTTCCTTTCAAAGCATCCCCAAATCATTTATAATCATTTCATAAAAATATGCATATCTTCAAAATCTCATAATTCATATATTCATGAGTTCATCATAGGATCATAGTTGAAAATCATGATTTAGGCATGGGTGAATGCAATTTAAACTAAATATCATAGGTTAACATCAATTCATGTATTTGAAAACTTAATTAATCATAATCAATCATAATTGGAAGAAACCCACATTCATTGGATTGAAACCTTAACTTAATCAATTGGAAATTGATTTGGGAAAGTGAAATCTCTGGGGACCCCATGGAGGAAAGCACTCCATGGGTGAATACACACATACCTTGATGCTAGATGCCCAAAAAGAATGGAAGATTGGAGACTTGGATGAACCCTAGCTCTTCTTCTTCTTCCTTAGACTTGAGAGAATTTGGAGAGTGAATTTGGTCAAGTTTTGGGAATTTAGGAGAATGAGTTGTGAATGGGTAATTTGGGGGTTAAAATCCTTCATATAGGGCTTAGGGTAGAAGACAAAATGACATAGTATTGGGTTAAAACAATTAATAAAAAACCCAAAGCCCCCTTTAAAATAGCTGTCAGACCCCCACCTACGGTTTGGACCTAGGGACCGTCCTGGTCAACCATAGAAAGATTCAGAAACTATTATTTGGAACAACTTTTGACGGAACCCATGTACGGCTCGTAGGTCTTCCTATGGTCCGTACATGCCAACCGTAGAAACAAACTTTAGGCCTTAAAATTTTACTAAGTCAAGGAGTGACCTACGAGACCTACCTACAACTCGTACATAGGTTGACGGGCCATCCTGGTGAACCGTAAAAAGGATTCTGACACTTGATTTTTGAAAACTAATATCCCACTACCTACGGTGTCCATCTACGGCCTGTAAAAGTTTTTACGGTCGTAGGTGAGAACCGTAGAAATAGCCTGCAGCCCAGAAATTTATTTTCTCCCTTTTTCAAATTTCGAGGTGTTACACAAAATCTCACATTTTGATGTTAAAACCCGTAATAATCAATGGAAAATGAAGGTTTAGGATCTAGAAGGCTTACCAAAACGATCTAACACAGAAAACCCCTTCAAAATTTGCAACCAAAGCTTCCCCAAGCTCAAAAATGGTGGAATGGGGCTTAAACCCCGAAATTGCAGGCTAAAACCCTCTCTGATGTCGCAAAAGCGACCAGGGGTTCGCTTAATGTTAAAAACATGGGTCTCGCTTAAGCGAAGCCCCCTTTGCTTCAGCGAAGCTCGCTTAAGCGGTCAATCTTCGCAAAAGCAAAGCCTACAGACACCAGCAAAACTCAGCCAACTCTCAAACATCAAATTGACCCTCGGGATTCGTTCGGAACCCCATACGCACAAACCAAATATGAAAATTGATTATGCTCGACGTTCCGGACTCAATAAAAACATCAAAACATAAATCCAAGGTCTCATCGACCTAACATTCGTGAAAACCACAAGTAACTAACTCAATGGCTAAAATGTCAAATCAAGCTCGGGACCTCTCAAAAATCAACCAAGGTCACTCCTAGGCCTAAAGTCATCCTATGAATCCAATGGAACTCTCAGAATTCTAATCCGAGTATCCGAACTCCAAATGTTGACAAAAATCAATCCTTAGGCTAAAACTTCACCATTTCACAACTTAGGACCTCAAATCCTTTAAAAGACTTGGAATCAGAAACCGATAACTCAGACAGATCATATTCTACATTTCAGAACTAATGGAATAGACTGAATTCCATTTCGACATTCGAAACTCCAAAAGACTCCGAAAACCACTTTTAAGCAACTTAAGCCTTTCAAACTCTAAATTACCAAAATTCTTAACTTTTAACTTAAAGTTTGGAACCAACTTCTAAAACTTGAACAAGAAACAACTCGAGGACAATATCGAGAGGGTAAAATGGTAAATTTCAAAAAATACCAAAAATGACCAACCGGGTCATTACATTTTTTCACTTGACTATAACTAACAGTGGACTCTCCATCTGAGTTAGGTTAAGTTTATGGAGTGAATAATCGGTCATTGTACATGTGTATTGCATGAGTAGTTCTCCAATCCCATTGATTGGTTATTCGAGATGCATGGATATATTTATGTATAAAATGAGCCTTGAATTTTATTATTTAGGATTATTTGACATATTAGGATCCATTACATATTAGGATCCATTTAATGTATTATATCTCAAATCCTTAATAGACTTTACAAACCCACTTAGTACTACTCAAGAATTTCATTCCATAAAGATAAGATATTAATTCAAAGAATGCATTGTACATGTACCTTATGTTAGAAGGAATTATTTTCAGTTTCTAACTAGATAAGAAATGGACACTTAATATATTTTTCTTGTAACTCTCCTATTATTGAATTTGATGAATATTTTATCTCTTGTGGTATATTGATACGTGAATTTCTTATTAGCATTATCTCTCATGAAGTGAACTATATTAATATATCTAATAAGAAAAAATATCTTTTAAATTGAATGAAACTTATCTGTACAGCGTCTAAGTCATTTATTGTAAATAGAACTTGAAGGTTGGTTAAAGGATGGACAGAACGGTTCATTGAAAGTGAAGTCACTACCAACATGTGAGTCCTGTTTAGAAGGAAAAATGACTAAGAGACCTTTCCTCTTAAAAGGAAATAGAGGTAGTGATAAATTACAATTAATCTATTTTGATTTGTGTGGTAAATGAACATTCAGGCAAGAGGTGATTTTGAGTATTCTGAGGTTTCCACATAAAGTTACTTATGATATGAATATATATTTTTTGAAGTTTTGTAAGTCTGAATGTCTTGATAAACTCAAAATATTTATGACAAAATGAAAATAGCATCATGAAAAACATATAAAGTCACTGCAATCTAATTGTAGTGACATATGCCTCTCTGCAGAGCTGATGAGTCACTTATCAGATAGAATAATTGCATTTCAATTGTCTACACCAGACACTCTATTCTAGATTGGTGTAAAAGAGAAAAGAAATAGACTCTTATGAAGATGATAAGATTAATGATTGACTTATTTGTAGTTATTTTATTTCTTTTGGGATATGTTCTAAGAACTACATATCACATACTTAATTCAATTCCTTTCAAATCAGTACCCTAGGCATCTATAGAACTAGTGTGGCTTTGACGTAAGTCTAATCTACGAAATGTTCATATATAGAATTGTCCATCCCATGTATTGAAAGGGAGAATAAACAAATTGGAATTAAGAATGAAATGTGTGTATGTGTCAATTGGATATCCAAAAAGAATGAAAGAAGGTCTATTTTACTATCCTAAAGAAAATAAGGCAATTGTTGACACAACTGTAAGATTTCAAGAAAAGGATCCTTCAGTAAACCATGTTCCTAGAAGTAAACTAGTTTTACAGGAACTGAACAAAGAAATAACAAATAAGTCAATTGTAAATTCAAACGCTCAAAAACATCTAATTGATATGTCAAAATTGATGTTCCATTGCATTTAAGTAGTGGGAAAAATGTTACTAGACATAAGAAAATCTACTACTTCAAGTAATGGGAGTGATGTTGAGCAAATTAAATAACACTAAATGAAAAAGTTGTTAATATTTCAATATCGCAAGATTTTGAAGAAAATATTAAGACTCAAGGACATGTAAGTGTGTTTATAGTAGTAGAACTTAGTTGTAGTGGGAGAATCATAACAAAGATTGGTTTGTTTTGTATGCTTGAGAGCACTTTCATGATAGAACTCCTGAATTGAAGTACACTATTGAAGGATTTCATGATAAGGTCCCTCAAGATATAGTATAAATTAAATCGATTTGTTACGACAAAGCATTACTAGACAAAATTGCATGAGAAAACAACTTGGTAAAAAGATCTTTTTGATAAGAAATATAAAAGGAATATTAGCGAAAGTTGTAAATGCATAGTTAAGAGTCTAAGTGGGAGATTGTTAGGGTATATACTATTAATCATGTGTTTAGACATAGTATTCTAACAATTTCAAGATTAAACATCTAAGTGGGAGATTGTTAGGATATATACTATTAACCATGCAATTAGATATAGTACATTATAACAATTATGATGGTTAAAAGTCTAAGTGGGAGATTGTTGGGATATATATACTACTAACCATATGTTTAGATATAATATTTGTTATAGAATAATTATTTATTCAATTTTAATAGATCATATATTCGTTTATGGTGTCTGTTTACTTATATAGTTGATGATTTAGTGTATAGAGTTTTAGCATATAAACATAGGATTAAATCATCGTTTCTTATAAGTGTAAAGTTTTTTGTTCACAATCTAAGATGGAAATTGGACATGCAATCGGCAAGATTGTAGCACAAGATTATATATAATTTATCTTGATTATGGAAACGGTATTGTTCAACTTCTTGTGCTAGTCATTTTGTATGTATTGAACGGGACCGAGTAGAGATAGTTATTTTAGACTAACTGGCAAAAGCATATTCTCTAAACTGTTAAATGTACTTATATTTTTAATCCTGATATAACTATTATGATCTGTATATGTTCATTATCGTTTTGATTTATTAAAATGTGAGATTCTGAGATGGATCAATATGTCTAGTAGATTGGATGATAATAATATATATTGGTGAAATAATAAGTTAGTTGATGGAATTCATGTCTCAATTTAGAGAATGATGTTATGCTTTTTTGAGAAGCTTATAACTTTTCATCGTGTCAAACCTTACTAGTGGATTTATGAATCCGACACATGAATAAAGTTAAGCATTGCTCTAAAGGAAATTAATTTTTAAATTAAATTCTTCAGTAATTTAATTTATTGATTAGTATCTATAATCTTAACATGGGGAATTACATAAGTGTTTAATGGGAAATTTTAAAATATAAATAAAGGAGTTCAATTACGAATTTCTAGTGGAATGATTTGTAATTTACTATGGTAAGAATAATTCAAATTAATTATTTAGAATTATATTCATAATAGGACGGCTCGGTAATTAATTATGTGGTCCCTACAGTGCTCATATTTAACTAGAACTCCGAATCCTATTTCTAAGAAAAAGGGAAGGAGTAACGTTCTTCTTGATTTTCAAGAATAACGAAGGTTTTCTTGTTTTCAAGAAAACTAGGTTTTCTTCTCCTTTTTGGACTGGGAAAAAATATCTATAAGTAGGGATTCTTCTAACCTAGAAAGGAAATAACGGTTTTCTATACAATATTTGTCCACCAAAGTATTGAGAGAGTTCGGATGTGAACTTGGGATCACTGTAGAAGACCGCATAACTGCTGTCTAACTTATGGATTCGCTTGAAGGTCTATCTAACTTATGGATTTGCTGGAAGGTGTCTGGTCAAGCTTCAAGAGGTAATTCTTAAATTAAATTTCAGCAAGTTTATGTGTTCTAGCATAATTGTATATGTTCTAGCATAAACGCATGTATTGTCTATTATTCATGTAAGCAATATGATTTTGGTATGCTTGATGTGTGCATATAGTTTTCCAACATAATATTTACCTTAAAAGGGTACAATTGAATTTGTAAGTGAATTTTTAAAGAATATGTGGATTGAATTGATTGAATAAAGCAAAATAGGCAAAGAAGTAAAGTCATAAATAAGAAGAAAAATAAAGTAATTGAAATAGATGATGTATTAAATAAATATAGCATATATTGACTTAAGCCTAACGATATCTTCGATAGAGAAATATTCAACGGAGCTTGATTAACGCTCAAACACTACTATGATACTAGAGAAAGATACAAGTATTTGATAAAAAAAAATAGATTATCTTATCAAGGTGGCGATCCTATAATTTTTATATGGGTGACTTCTAATTAGGAGTTGATTGGGCGATAAGAATTAACCCCTCATTAATTCGTAATAAATAATTAATTGAATAGCATTTAAGAGTGAAAAAGTAACGTTCGACATCACTCATGAGTTGATTTCATAATAGCTAGTATTGACTGCTAATTTTTCCTCCGGGTATCTTGAGCCTTGATTCGATATGTTTTACGCTGAGTAAACTACACTACTAACCTTTATAGTAACCTCTATTATTCTCCATGTATCACGATTTAATATAATCATATATCTTAATTATTTTTTACCTTATACAGTAACAATTTACTTAGATGAATAGAAGTTTCAATGTGACAAGTTTTAACGTAAATCAACAAGAGGTCATTGTCTATTACTCTTATATATAAGAGGCTAGGAAGTAGCTCGTGGACGACATGTCTGCTTCCTTGCGAAGGATAATTTCGACAATTTACTATTGTTATATGCTAAAAGATATTGTATTTCTATGTTTTAGGATTGTACTTTTATAATTTTGGACATTAAAATCAGCCTCTATTTTGCTTTTTACCTTTGCCCAGTCAAAAATTTTGTCCAATTTTCTATGCACGTGGGCCCTTCTTTTTCCCTCTATTCCATGTTGTTTAGTTTCATTGCATTTTTTTCTAATCTCATGATCCCACCTCTTACTTTGAAATAACAATTTGATTTCTCTTTAGTTTGTATCTCACAAAGGCTTGTTTTCACTTTGTATATAAATCACAAAATAATGAATAATTTAAAATATTTTATTATGTATTTGAAAATTACGTAAAAAGTACTATAAATTAAAATGATTAACAACTTGAAAAAAATAGATATCTAATACTCTAACTAATAAGAGCCTACAAACACACAATTCATAACAATATGTTATATATTAAAATATTATGTTAAAATTACAATAATTAACAACTTAAAATATTCTATTATATATATATATATATATATATGAAAATTACCTAAAAAAATATACTATAAATCATAATAATTAACAACTTAGAATATTTTTAAAAACATATAAAAGATTTGATTGATTCTCAAAATTCTATACATATATTATTTGAAAATTAGTAAAAGGTACTATTATTCATTACAATTAACAATTGAAGATATTTAAACATTATATAAGAAATTTCATTGACTCTCCTGATTACAGTTGTGTTAAGTAAATTATAACAAAGGGAGTGACAAAAATTATTTGAAAATGACGTAAAAAGTATTATAAATTACACGAATTAACAACTTAAAATATATTCAAAAAATATATAAAAAGTTTTGCTTAAATTGGAACTAACACTACAACAAACAATGAGAAAAATTTAGCGGCAATAAATATACATATTACCAAAGAGTGCTAAAATTTTTACCGACATTAGTTAACTGTCATTGGATCCAATATCGTTATAAGCAAATTTAAAAATTAAGAAGTTATTTTCTTTTTTAAAATGAAATAAAAAAGAGTTCAAATAAATTGAAAAGGGGGAGTCATATTTTAAAAATGGAATATATATGTGATATTATTAGAAAGAGTTTTCATATATATTTTTAAAAATTCAGTTGTCTTCCGTATATTAAAATTTGTGCATATATGTGGAGTTTTAAAGATTTGAACATTTTAATATAGGAATATGATGATTTGAAACCTTTAGTACTTTCTTCGT
This sequence comes from Solanum appendiculatum, assembly GCA_018342035.1. Lineage (NCBI taxonomy): Eukaryota > Viridiplantae > Streptophyta > Magnoliopsida > Solanales > Solanaceae > Solanum > Solanum appendiculatum. The sequence goes on from JAGDQO010000575.1 coordinate 625,588, forward strand.
TTTAATTTTTTTTAATCTTATTTTTCTTTTAATTCTTTATATATTTGAAAATTATATAAAAAGTGTGTAAAATCATAATGTAATAACTTAAGATATTTTTAAAAATATAATAAAAAATCTTATAAGAAATTTGGTTGATTCTCTAATTCAATATTTAGCATGTATATTGAAACAAAAGGAATAATATGTATTATTTGAAAATGCGTAAAAAGTACTATAAATCATAGTAAAATAACAATTAAAAATATTTTAATCATACAAGAAATTTTCTTGACTTTCCTAAAATCACTTGTGTTACATAAAATGGAACAGAAAGAGTAACATATATTATTTGAAAATGATGTAAAAGTAATATAAATCACAATAAATTAACTTCAAGTCTTTTTAAAAAAAATTACACCTAACTATTAACTAAAAAAATATTATTTTTTTTAAGAAAACACATGCAAAAAGTTTAGTTCACTCTCTCAATTCTATCTTTGTCACATAAATTGAGACAAAGAAATAACATATATTGGGCCCGCACCGATGCGGGCACCTAATATCTAGTCTAATTATAATCTCCCTACCTGCCCTATATTTATACTATAAACAAAAATATACCAGCATAAGATTATAGGTGATAAAAAAAGATTTCAATTATTACATAGATAATATTTTGTACCATATTTAATTATAACGTGTGTCCAAATCTAATTCTGCCAATATTGTCACGGCATATGCTTTCTAGTCACAAGAAACCTGTGAGAGTAATATTATTCAGATTTTAAAATTATCTGCCAATATTGTCACGGCCTATGCTTTCTAGTCACAAGAAGCCTGCGAGAGTAATATTATTCAGATTTTAAAATTATCTATTCGTGTTTCTAGCTCGATAGAAGGCTGAATTCAATGTCACTAAGACAAGTAGTGGATATTTATTATATAATGATATGCTATAACAAAAGAAAATTTCAATTTCAAATTATATGTGTCATATTACTATTCGTTTGTCCAGTTAAGAAAAGAGTATAATTATTCAAAATCTTGAGATACAACTTTCATTAGAAGATTTTATTTTATTTTTAGCAATAGAACAGAACTTCTTTGAAGTAATCATATTCAAATTATTTCTGATTGTTCAAAATTGTTTTCAGAAGGAACTTTCAGATAATCAAATACTCTCTGGAAAAAAAATAAAAAGATAATTCAGTAATGTGTCAAGTTTTCCGAGGAACTTTCAAAGGATGTGGTGTCGGATTGTTCCTATTTTAATCAGAGATTTAAAACTTGAGCTATGAATATGAAAAAATTCTTGATAGAAAGAGTTATTTTCAAATGTACTACGCTAAGAATGATCTTTAGCGGAAATTAATCAATGTCAATAGTTTAATTGCTGCTAAATATCTATTTTTAGTGGCAATTAACATTCTTTGTAAATGTCCTTAAAAAAAGCTTATAGCTACATTTAATGTAATAACAATTAACTAATACTGATAGAAGTTTTAACACTCTTTGTTAATATACATTATTATTGCCACAAAAACATATTTTTGTTGTAGTAAAAGCTCCACCCAATACAGATCCGAATTAATCGAGCTCCAATGCGGGATACTTAACGCCAGATAGAAAATTTAAAAAAAGATTGCCAACTAATGAGGAATTTTATCATAATAGAGAAATATGAGAATAAGAAGAAAAGGAAAAAAGGAATTAAAGTATAATGGCAAGAATGTAATCATAAGACATATGAGGGGTGATTTAACAACAATATTGAACCCTTGTTAAACATATTAATATTATTAACACATTTTCCGGAAATAGAGATAATGATTTTACTATTTGACACACCTTTTCTATTTTCCTCGTCTCCAACCACTTATTACATATACCAAAAAACACATGACCTAACTCATTGGGACCCACACTTTCCATGAAAAAGCCACGTCATCACTTGTGATATATTAGGTGATGGCACCAATAGAAACAACACATATCATGCAGTTGACTCTTTAAATTGACACGTGACTATGATCCGACATGTACATATATAATCATCGTTTAACATAAAATTTTTATATATGTCTAAATGTGTTTTTCAGAGTTCAACACAAAATTTTATGTATGTCTAAATGTGCTTTTCAGAGTTTAACTCAAAATTTTATTGTCAAACATATTATTAAGAATTCAAATTCGAAAAAAAAAAAAAAATTGCCAAACACCCCCTTAATTTTACTACGACTATTTTATGTAATTACTTAATATAAAAACTAATATGAGAAAAAGATATTTATTAAAATAAAAATAAAAATAAAGTAAAATGAATGAATAAAGTAGAGAATGTAGGGGTTTGGAGAGGTGTAAAAGGAAACGGTGGAAAGTACATAGTGGAGGGGTTGGGAGAGGTGGAAACGGTGCAAAGTACATAATGTAGGGGTTTGGTGGGTCCAACATTATCCATAAAATGTCGTTTTCGAGGGCAGTTTCTGAAAGATGCGTCAAGAATTGGACTTCTTCCTTAGTCCTTATCCCAAACTCCTTCATTCAAAGGAACCTTTTTCTTTTTTAGATTTAGACCTCTTATTTGTCCAAAAAAAATATATGGACATAATACACGTTTCATACGTGCCTTCTGCTTTTTCAATGAAGATTCAGACAAAATCTAGTTTGGATGGAACTGAATAACATTAGATGAATGAAGACAAAGAAAGATTAAAGGCTTCTTTGGGATTAAATTACGTATGTAATATTAACTTTTTCACAAAAGTAATATACCAAAATTTTTGTAATACCTCAAAATTATATTATTAGAATTCAAATTATACGTTGCAAGTATATAAGCGTGAATTGAGTGATGTGCTATTTGTTTATGTGTGTTAAGGTTCATTTCTATGTGTGGAAAGGGTATCAAAAGTGATTTAGGTCATAAGAGGCCTTTAGCACTAAGTCGAGTTCAAACCTTCCTACCAGCTAAATTTTTCGCATTAATTAGTTCATACAAAGGTCAACTTTAAACCACCATATATCTCTGAATATTAAGAGTTACGTGTTTCATGACCTGTCAAATTAAAGGTTTATGAGTCATCTTTCCAACGTCACCAAGCTTAAATCAATCGGAGTTTGGAGAAAAATTATGACCGTTTTACCAGAGATACTCCTAGTAGAGAATTTCAAACCTGGATTTTAGGGGTCCACTTTACGATCTGTAAAATGACGTACGTTCCGTAATTCCAAGTCAGAAAATCAACTTCTGAAATTGAAATTTGTCTGATTTCCACGAATTCAACTCGGGTTGTAAACTCATTTACGGACCATAAATCGGGTCCATAGAATGATGTCCTGAAGCTTGTTTTTTTTTTTGATTTTACGGATTCAACCATGGGTCGTATATTAGGGCTTGTGGAATGAATTTCTGAGGCTCAGATTTCAAGTCTGAATTCCTTGAACAGAATTCACGGTCCATAGATTGCCCTCATGGAATGTTTCAGTAGATTTTTAATTGGGGTTATTTAAGTTTTTTTTCATTCTTTCTAAACCTAAACCTCAAGGTTTAAGTACCTAATTGGAGACTATATATATCATAGTATTACCTCAGAATACTCTCATTTTTTTCTCCCCAAGCTTAGAGCAAGAATAAAGAAGAACTAACCTAGGGTTTCAAGTTTCTCAATCAACTTTTCTTCAAGAACTCTTGATCTCCCAGGTATATAAGGCTACCATAGTGGGAGATTAAGTTCTTCCTCACGCCCTACATCTATAAATTCAATTAGAAATATCAAAGTTAGAATTTTTACCCCATGATTCATGATTTATGAACTTTACTCTATATTCATATTATTAAATTCTTGATTTCATTATAGAGATTTCATTACTTCATATTATTAATGATCGTAGATTGTTGTTCATGCTTAATTACCACATGAACCCTATTTTGCTAATTTGAAAATCATGACATACTATTTTCTATGCATAGTTTTCATGAGTAAAATAAATGTCAAAATAAATTTCAAGTCTTAAAGTGGTATTCCAAAAAGAGTTTTAGAAAGCCTAAATTATTTTTAGAAAGAAAAACATAGTCAGTTTTTCAAAAAAACATAGTCAGTTTTTCAAAAAAACATATCTTAGTTTTGGGAAAGTACAATAAGTTTTTCATAAAAGCATAGTCCTTTAAAGCAAGTTTAGTACAGTTATAAAGAGACATTTTTGAGTATTAACTCCACACACAGATTATCAGTTTTTCACTAAAGTGGGACCTTTTCTTTAAATGGAACATCATACAATATTTGAGTATTATTACATTGTTTTGGAAGTAGTATTGAGCACCGAGTTGGGTAAGAGTTCAGATAACCTAAACTTCATGACTGTACCGCTAGCATAGAATAGGATTGCGTCATTGATTCGGGGGAGTATTCCTCATAAAGCCTTTGGTAAGGGCTCAGACATTAGATCTATTAGTTAAGTTTGTCTTATACCCTAGCAAGGTATAGGATGACTCTAACAACGTGGGCAAGACATTATATCATGATGATGCGTAAAGTGATGGTTCTCGGTTAGAGAATCTCCCCAAGAAAAGTAAATTATGTTATTTGCAGCATTTTCTATTATTGCATACAGTTTCAGTTGTAAAGCTTGGTTGTTAAAGTACATACACACGCTTTACTTTTTCAGTTAGCTATCTTACAGTCTACTTTCAGATCAGTCAATTCAGTTTAGCATGTTGTCTCACTCAACTATTTTACATACCGTACATTTCATGTACTGACGCCATTTTGCACTGCATCTTTAAATGATACAAATTCAGGTGTTCAAGATCAGCAATATATAGATGCTTCATTACGATCTTTTCCCATCAACTTTTAGTGAGACCTCTTTACTTTCGGAGGGCTCTAGATTATTTATCTTATTAAGTATTTAGTAGACATTTCTAGTAAAGTATTCAGATAGTTATGGGTCTTGTCCCGCCACCTATCTTCAATTCAGTAGGGGCTTTACAAATGAGTTGGACGGATCAACCAAGTTACTATTTACAAATGTTTTCAAATACTTATATTATTATTATTCAGACTCCTTTTTCGAATTTTTACATTAAGTTGTTGAGATAGTTTATTTTGTTTAAATCATTGTGGTGCCATCTCTTATAAAGCTGCTATGTAAGTTGTTCAGCCTTCCACATAGTAGTAAGTCAGATTAAGGGTTCGTTTGGGACTAGCTATGATTCTGAGTACCGATTATGCTCAAAATGTAAACTCGAGGCGATTTCATTCTCTCTCTTAAATTTTGTTGAAGTGTGTGTTATACAAGGAAACAAGAGTCAGTACATTTTAGTGCATGCTTTGAAGATATAAGTAATTATAACATTACTTATAAGTATTTTTCTTTTAAAGAGATAATATTATCGATTACTATAAAAAAGAGTTGCTTGGATGGTAAACAATTCTCACCTTCAACTTAAAGATCATAGGTTTGAGTTATTAATGGAGTAAAATATATATAGTGGGTAACTTGTTTTATCAATTACTTAACTAACATAGGTGTATAGATTATCTGATCTTTTCGTATTTTTATTGTATTTTTTCTTTCATTATGTATGATTGTAAGGTGTGAGCATTTTTTTATTATGATAGTTGTGATTTCGATTCAATCACAATGCCAGAGGGCGAAAGGGTAAAGGATATCCCAATCCACTCTATCATTAGGAGTGGGGTACTGTAAGTCTCTTAGATCCATGAGCCACTGGGTTTGTCTAGGTAGTAGATTAATATTAAGTCCGACGTCAAGTCAGAATTTTTGGCAATTTGACATTGCAGGAGGATAGGCTCAACAATTTTTATGGATATATGACAAATAGGGCATAGAGGATTAGTGGTGATACCCACAAGATGAAGGTATTGGCTTGTCGGGAGGTGTTCGTGGGAGCATGTCCCTTTGGTAGAAATGATGCGAGAGATGAGGCCCTTTGGTAGAAATGCTGATGGGGTACCAGTTCAGAATGTCCACTTGATGATTTATGTAAGTGGAAAGGAGTTCCATACAAAGTATAAAAATGTAGGGAGACATTGGGTCGCCTTGACAAATTCCTCGGGAAGGTGAGAAAAGTGAGTTTGGGATATGTTAACCAAAACTAAAATGGTGCTAGTTGATATACAACTCATAATCAACTTCGTAATGTGGAGGGGAAATTTGAAGTAATGAAGGGTAAGCTGGACAAATGACCATTCAATGCGGTCGAAAGCCTTTTACTCCAAGAAATGGCATTTACTCAAAAAAGACTCGTAACTCTATCCAGATCTCTATTAGCCCAGCAGTTGCTCACTAAATTGGAGAGGGACATGTGGGAAACCCAATTTTTTTCTAGCCTAAAGGGTCAAATACGCTGGTTATTATGCTTATTGGAGAGATTTACTAAGAGGGAGTTGTGGTCGGAGTGTGTTTTAGGGAGGTGAGTAATGTGGGCATCTGGGTACAAGTCGATCCAAGTGTTAGTAGCAAAGCATTTGTCTAACCTTTCAAGAATAAGACCATTTTTATTTTCCATTAGATTTGACCAAGTATATCGGCTGGCTTTAAAACCTAGGTCTAGTAAATTACTGTAGTTAATACAGGACCACAAGTGAGAGCTTCTACACCTACTAATTTTATTACCTCCAAATTTTTCATCCTAGTTCATGACTTCGTTAAAGTCTCCCGCTACCAACCAAGGGTCGTTGTGGGTTTTAATAATAGATTCTAAACTATCCCACGACGCATATCTTCTAGCAATATCAGTGCTAGCATAAATAGTTGAAAAACCCCAGCTAGTGTTAGAAGGAAATACATGGATTATAGCGTGGAGTTCCTGTTCTGATTGTCTAATGCGAGTGATAGTGACCATGTTAGACAACCAAAGAAGGAAAATTTCCCCAAAACTTCCTTGAGAGGGAACTTCAGAAAAGTCATCAAACCCAAATTCTTCCTTAATACCTAGGTGACACCCAAGCTTGGTCTCCAAGAGTGATACCTTGCAAGGTTTGTGGGTGTTGAGGAGGTCCCTAAAATTCCTACAAAAGTTGTCATTGTTGGTACCCCTAGTGTTGCACACAATACAGCTAGTTGGATAGTTCATTGGGACATTTTGAGGGTGAAGTGTGATCGGGTTCTCCTTGATGGAGAGTTGACTCTTTTTGAAGGTCGGAGACAAGATTACTGTGTACTTGGCTATGTTCCTATTGATCGTTGGTCTGAGATCGAACGAACACTTTGTCAGGGTAATGGGATAGTTATGGATGTACCTTTTGTCCTCTTTCGCCAGGAAGATCATAAGGGCAACACTTTTTAGAATGGAGATTTCTGTGAACGAGCTCCTATGAACTAAGGCTTCTTCTATGCCCCCTAGATCTAATTCTTCTAGGTCCTATGGTGGGGAGGGGATATCCATCTCTTGTGGGATTGGGAGTGGATTCATCTGCGGGGGAACCACTGGAGAAATTTGTAGTGTTTGCCATAGGAAGAACAATGGGTTGTTGATTGTTGCTTCCTAAGGAGCAAAAAAGGAGAGTGGGATCATGTTTAAGTTGGGATGCAGATTGGTATATTGAGGAATGTTCCATAGGTGTTACATGGCTCGTACAATGGTCGGGGCCATGAGGTCGATCATGTTGGTCGACGATAGGTGGTTTGTATAGTTGTCCATTGTTAAGCTCATTCCCTTTGTGATTAGTTGGGCTAGGAAATTCATATTTTGGAGGATTATAATTGTTTCCACCCCGTTGATGTCCATAGTGAACAACATTTCCCATCTTTGGAGACTCATCTCCACCCAAGATTGAGGCTGGTGGAGAGGATGAACAGCTTAAGTAGCAAAGATTAGAGGATGATTGGCCACTTGGGGAGGAATTGGTGGTGGAAAGTTCATGTTTGGGTTAGGATTGTTGAGACACAAAGTTTGTTGGATTGGTAGTAGTTGAATCCCTTGATGGACTGGAAGGAATGACCTCTGCATTGTAATATAAGTTAAGAGATTTTATAAGGTTGTTGGGAGACGAGGGAGATAATTGCAAATCCTTATAGACGGATATGATCCCCAAGTTATTGGTAGTTTTTTAGTAGGAGATGATTGGCCTAAGTAATCTGTGAGCTCTTCACAGTGGTTTTGCATGTCCAAGTGGCCAATGTGTTGTGACAAGTGGTTTGGCTGACCTATCAAGTGAATTGCTTGTGCTTCTAAGTTTACCTTACTGATTTTGTGTCTTATGTTAGGAGAGGGATTGACATGTGGCATAGAGGGTAAAATAATGTTACTAGCGTGTGACACGTTATCTCCATGTGGCATTTGAGCACTCGAAGTTAGCATAGGATGAAGTGATGTTACTTGGGTTAGTCTTGGGGAAGACACGGAGACGGGACAAGATGATGGATTCTCGTTGATAGGAATTGGAGAGATTTCAGTAGAGGCATCGTTATTATTATCTTCACGCACGAGGGCATTAAATTTATTAGATGAAGGAATAACGTGATAAGTTAGACTTCCATTAATGCCATAGTTGTCTATGTTAGATATAGAGATTATGTGGGACCCCTTATGGTAATTAAATACAGGAGAAGAAGTTAAAGATTTACTTTGAATCGGTGATTCAAATGTATAACTAATACCTGGTTCCCTGGAGAATTTGAATTTAAGAGGAGAAATACCGGATCCACTAAAGTTGTAGTTGTTGGTAGAGCTTTGTTTTTAGTCTTAATCTCTTTAGTGGTATGTTTAATGTTGTTCCTATTGCTCCGACCTGTGTTTCGCCTTCTGGGAAACTGAATTGTTTTCCAAGCATCTTTTTCCTTATTTACAATATGATCTGGTACTTGTTTTACCTCCTTCACCTTGAATTGGCATTGTTGTAGCGTGTGTCCTAGCCGCCCGCATGTTTTGCTTAAGAAGCCCTCTCCTTCGTAGATAATCTCTTGTTTATGATCTCCTATATTTATGTTAGTAAGCACAAGATCCTCTATTAGTATTTGTACACATAGTCTAGCATATCTGCCCCGGAGAGTTGAACTGGTGCAAGCATCAACCCTTAGGAGTTTTCCCACATAACTACCAATTCGAGCTAGAATATCCCTATCATAGAACTCGATAGGCAACTGTGGGAGCCTAATCCAGACGGCTGAGTATGTGAGCTTTGCTCTTTCTGCCACAAAATTTGGTTCCTATCGCTTCAATGATGGGAAATATTTGTTAATAAACTAGGGGCCATTAACTATAACCTTGGTCATGTTCTCCTCTTTCGAGAATTTCACTATATAGTAGTCAGATCCCAAATCGATAAGAAGAAAATTTTCTGTAGGTTTCCATAGCTCATTGATTTTTAGTTTTAGATATTGGTGGACTATACGTCTCCCAAGTAATTTTACAATGAGAGAGTATTTCCAAGTGGAATGCAACCTTTCTTTATTTTGGCTAAATAGAGAAATAGTTTTGATGTTCGCAGTCCGAGTGTCAGATTCATTGCGTGATAGTAAGCTAACCTCGTCCGTTGACGGGAAATCTCCATCAATACATCTGAAATTAGTTCATTCCTCAGTAGCTTATCTTTGAAGCTATCTGAAACTGGGGCAATGTTTTTTGTATGGGATGTAAGTATCAAGGGGTCCAACCCTTTATCTGGTGGTTTCGGAGGGGTTATTGGAATAAGATGAGTGTTGTCTTCATCCATGGATTAAGATTGAAGTTGGATTGCTGTATAGAGAGAATGCAGATAATTATCGTAATTATCTCTTTAATTTTTTATTCACATATTCACTGCTTTATCTTTTTTTATAATGATAATTACACTTAGTTTTGAAATGATATTACTGTTCGGGTATATTATTAATCATGTAGTTAAGTTATAGTATTATATTTTAATTTTTTGTAAAGATTTTTTATTTTATTTTACTTAATATAATAAAGTCTTTATTTGAATAGATCATTGTGTTCATATACGTGTCCTTTATTTATATAGTAGACGATTTTTGTGTATGGAGTTGTCTAACTCATACATGAAAGATTAAAATTATCAATTTTTATAAGTTATTAATTAATGTTTACAATCAAAGATGAAATGGGACAAACATATTTATGATTGTAGCACAAGAATAAATATAATTTGATCTTAATTATGGAAGTAGTCATATTCCAACTTCTTGTGCTAGTACATTCCATATGTATTGAATCGACCAACTAGAGATGTTCGTTTATGTTAATATTGATAAACAACTTCTCTAGTACATGTAATGTACTTATACTTTTAATCTTGATATAATTATTATGATCTGTGTATTTTGATTTATTATTTTAATCTATTAAAAGGTGAGACTCTATTATGGGTCAATTTGGGTAATGACAAATCACATCAGTGAAATAATAATTAGTTGATAGAGTCATGTCTCGAACTTGAGATAGAAGACACCCCTTTATGATTACTTATAAGTTTTCATGTGAAAAACCTGCAGGTGGATTTTATATCCGTCATGTGAAATAAAGTATGATAAGGATTAAGTTAGTCAATAAATTAAATTTTCACAAAATTTGATTAATTAATTGGCGTCGATAATTCTAACATAGGGAGAAAAATAATATGTAATGGTAGATTTCAAAATTAAATTGAGGAGTGCAATTATAGATTTTTAGTGAAATAATTTATAATTTATAATGATATGATTAATTCAAGCATTTGTAAATTAATATTATAATAGAAAGTCTCTGATAATATATCTGCAATTCCTACTATGCTTGATCAATTGATCAAGTTTGGAAAAGAAAAAGGCTATTCTAGAAATATATTTTTACTAATTTTCTACAATGGGAATTGTTTTGCTTTTTAAATAATTTAATTATTGTTTTAAAAGAAAAACGATTTTCTTAAAAGAAGGAAAGAAATAGTTTGTTATTGATTGCTTTTTAATTATTCTTAATGGTATTTAATGATTGTTAATTGTTATTGAAGATGGTTAATGGTTGAGAGCATTTTTTTCTTTCAACACTTCCTCTTTTGGTGTAAAAGGTTAAGAATAAAAGAGGATGAGGGGTTTAAGAATAAAACACTCCTACTCACACAAGACTTAATTGAGAGAATTAGTCAGGAAAGAGGGAAAGATTATACCCCTAGATTTCTTGGTCTTGAATGACTTTTCTGAGAGCTTTAACATGTTAATTGTTCTTCCAATTCATTCAGATTGTATTACTTAGTTACTATGTAAGATTTGTGATCTTGAATTGATGCTTTCATTGCGCATATTCTAATAATTACTACTAAGTATAACAATAGCATGATAGTTACACTTAGTCTTGGATGACATGTTTGCTTCCAGCCTAGGACATTTTCAATATTCTATAATTTTATGCTTTAAGAAGATAATAGTACCTCACTGTATTAGATATGTATCTTCTCATTATTGGACATAAAAACTAGCACATATGTTACTTTTTACCTCTTTTCCCACCTATTATACTTGAGTAATATATATTGAGCTTGTACTGATAAGACTTTGTTATCTAGTTTATATATATATATATATATATATATATATATATATATATATATATGAAGGGAATAAATGACCAATTCAATCGCTAATTATAAATATGATGTTTGTGATTATGAGATAAAGTAATTTCAAAAGCAAGAAAAATCAAGCTAAATTTGTTCCTTAATGTTGCAGCAATAAGAATAGATCTCCAATAAAAAGAAAAAAGGGCAGAACATGTCATCTTCTTTTACTAATTGACAACATATAACTCCCTTTTATTTATTTATTTTTAGCAAAAAAAGGTTTCAAAAAAATCAAAATTTGCAATTAGTACCCCACTATTGGGAAGTTTTTTTTAATTAAATTAAATAATTTTTAGGAGATGGCAGCATGGTATCCTTTTTTATTGGGAAGTGGGTTATTTTCTCCCCTTTTTTCTCTTCTTTTTCATACACACACGATTTCTTTTGATTGATGCATTTTTATTGATATTGTAAATATTTATTCAATGCTTCTTCTCCATTACTTTAAATAAAAGATAATTTACTTTCTGTATATTAACCTTACATTTTGAGTTCAATAAAAATATTACTCCATAGTGTCTGATTTTTCTCTTTCACTTTTAAATTCTTGATCGTTTGCAGATGTCGAGCCGTGAATTTTTTATCCTTTCTTTTATTACGTTCAATTTTTTTTTGGGTTTTAATTTTTGAAATTGAAGGTTATATCTAATTTTAGGCGAAAAATTTAGGAAATAGTAATAGATTGTGGGTATCAATTGTCATGGTTAAGAAAGTTATCCCTAGGATTATTCATAAAAAGTGGGATTTTGATTTTGATTTTGTGGATTCTCCACCCATAGTTCTAAATTTTAGCCATGTAAGTTCTTCTCGTTATTCGATTCGACTTGTGCTATTGTTGTTGAACATTTTAAATTTCATGTACAATCCTCATTTACACACTGAAGAAAGAATCTAGAATGTATACAAATTTTGAGTAAATGAATACACAAATATGTATACATGATGTTCATGATAAAAATAAATCCTTCAATGCAGTGTATACATATTATAAGTGAATGAATACATAAAGTGTTTGATTTTCGAATATGTATACACTGCAGGGGATAACAGAGATATAAATTTATACTAATACTAAGTGAATGAATACACCGTTCTTCTACCCATATACAATCATCAAGTATAAAATTAAATTTTTTTTGTTACGTAACGAACAAAAAAAAAATGAAAATACATAATTTACCATTTTAGCCGGTTACGTAGTGTATATATAATGTTTGATGTTTTTGGATTGGTATAGTTCATCGAAGCTCAATTGTTAATATCAATCTGGAGTTAAAATTATGGATTAAATAGCTAGCCCACGTTTCCGTTATTTTTGTTGTTTAGTGATGGTTGGTTACACGAGGAAAACAAAAAAAAAACTCTATTAAAATGCCATTTATTAATTTGGGTCATTTTGTGCCTATTTTTTATTTGTCTATTAAATGCTAATTAATGTTGGGCTATTTATTGCTAATTATAACTACCAGTTGTATATATATGTTAATAGGCTTAACAAGGACAAAAAATATTGTGGGCCAAACCCACTAATATGAAGGTAAGAGCAGCTATTGTATTCGGGGGAATATTTAGCACATTACAAAGGGCCCAATCAAGTTTTTACTTCGTCTCTTAGGGGAATGAAAAGGAAAAATTGGCACAGCATAACAACCTACTAGATTAAATAGGTAATAAATAGTCCACTTTCAATTTTTTGGACAAAAGAATTTGTTTTATTTATTTGATATTCAATAGCCACATTTTTTTCTTGAAAAGTGCATTTTTTCTCTCTTTATTTTTTTTATTTTTTGAAAACAAAATTTTTATTAATTTAATGTTCCTTTTTTCTCTCTTCTTATTATTTGACAACCAATTTAAAATAGAATTCTTTCCTTTTTTGTCTCTTTTTCCCTCTTTCTAAAATATTTTTCATAGTATATTTGCTTCTCTTCCAAATTTTCTCTTCTGCCCCTTAATTCACTCTGTTTATGTAATTCTTCTTCTTCCTTAAAACCTCTCCTTCATTAGAAATATGTAGTTCTTTCTTTCTTATCTATTAGGATTTTTATTATTTTTTTCTTATCTAAAACTTCTCACCCATATGTGTATCTATCTTTCTTTATTCTTTATCTTTCTCTAAAATCTCTCTCCCCCCCTCCTAAACTCTTTTAGTTTTGAGTAATTGATTCTACTAATTATTTGTCCTTTTTTGTTCTAATTTCAATGATTAAAATTGGTTCTTCTAAGAAACTTGTCAAAAATCGATATATTTAAAATATAAATTTGTACAAATTGATGCAAAACTCTATAATAGCCTAATGTATATGTCTTCAAATTGAATTTGTACGCAATTGATATTATGTATACACAGTTTACGATATGTATACAACTATGAATATATGTATCAGTATGTTTTTAATAAAGATAATATATATCTGATGTCATATGAATAGTTGCACTATATACTTATGTATACTAATAATGTATACAAATAAAATAAATTATGTATAGATACTACAGTTACCATATACACAAACTAAATTACATGTAAAATTTCATGAATAAAATTTTATGTATACACATATCATATTAATCTCTTTATGTATACATTATATAGTTATAACTACAAGTTTTATTGATATTCTCATGTATATAGACAAAATATAGTTTTATGTATATAAACAAAATATAGTTTACGTATACATAATATAGTTACCGTATACATCAACTAAATTTACACGTCAATTTTTATGAATAAATTTATGTATAATGGTATATTAAATTTTTTATGTATACATTATGTAATTGCAACTATAGTTGTAGTTCCAATGTCCCCCTTCTTATTCGTGATGGCTATGGAGTATCTTTGCAGAAGCTTGAAAATTATGACACAGATGAAAGAGTTCAAATTCCCCCCTAGATGTGCAAAGCTCAAAATAGTCCAATTGGGATTTGCCGATGACCTATTACTATTTTACAAAGGAGAGGTATAATCTGTCAAGATGGTTTACCAATGCTTCCAGGAGTTCTCTGATGCTTCTAGACAGGTTGCTAATGTGAGCAAGAGTGGTGCAAGGACAAATACAGGAGAAACTATGTTTTTCTAAAGGAAATCTACTCTTTAGATATCTTGGAGTTCCACTAAGCACAAAAAGACTAGCCATTGCTCAATGTCAACCATTAATCGACAAAATGGTAGGCAGAATTACAAGCTGGACAACTAAGTTCCTATCATATACAGGTAGGATGTAATTGATAAAAACGATCCTATTCTCCATTGTAACACCCTGGATTAGAAAAGAATGAAATTTTTTAAATTTTGAAAAGTTTGGTGACCTACGACTTGACCTACCATTCGTTGGTTGACCTACCAACCGTAGGTCAAGTGTGGGAAGGAGTCATAGGTCCTATTGGTTGGGGGAGAAAATTAATTAATTTTTGGGCTTAGACAGAATGACCTACGGTTCATCACCTACGGGTCGTAGGTTGACCTACCAACCGTAGGTCAAGTCGTTTGTAAGGTGGTTCCAGAAATATTTTTAGGGATCGTTTGGTCTATTCACCCAATGACTTATTTACCAAATAAAGTCGGTTCTCTACTATTCCTAACACTATATAAACCTTTTTAATCCTAAAAACTACCCTTTTCAAATCACTCTACAAGTTTTCCAAACCCTCCTCTCTCAAATATTTCTCTCTCTAGAAGCTACAAGAAGAAGAAGAAGAGGGCAAGCTAGGGTTCAACAAATCAAGTTTTTCTTCATCAATTTCTTAAGGAAATTCAACACTAAGGTATGATAGTCTTCATCTATGGAGCTCTTTCCTCCATAGAGCTCCAAAATTCTCTATTTTACAAGTTAGAAATCCTCCATTGAAGTTAGGGTTTTTCTTTTATGTCATGGGTTCATTTTCAATGTTGATTTAATTGATTGTTTTATGAACTATGAAGCATGAATTGAGTTGAATTTCATGAATTAAGATGAATCTCCATGAACCCATGTGATTTACCCAATTTCGAAAATTGGGCTATGTTGATGGGTTGAATTGTGTAGAAGATGAATTTTATGAAGTCTATGTGGACCCATGCATAATTTATGTTTCCTAAAGCTATGATTTCATGATGAGTTATGAATGATCAAAAGATGGGTTTTTATGAAAGTATGCATGTTCAATTATGAAATTTATGATGATTTATGAATTGCTTTGAGATTGAAGCATGTATGAAGTTGTTGTTGAGTTGTGAAAGGGTTTCTCACATATTACTCAATCTATGAATGTGAAAGGGTTTTCTCACATAAAGGATTCATAACTTGTTGAAAGGTTTTCTCAACTAAAGTTGAATGAAAGGTTTAAGGAACTATTCTAATGACATAAGCTTGGACTTGTCCATGGAATATGAAACGTCAATCCTAATGAACTTTAGTTTGGATTGGTAACTCTAGTTGTAGCTTTTCATGGATAATAAGATGAATAAGAATCATGACTATTCCGTGGGATTTATGCTTAGCACCAAGAGTATATTGAGATGGAAGCTCTCCCGTAGTAGAGGTCGGGTTTCTAGTAGCAATCTGCTTATCCCTTACCTATGTACCCCCATAGGATGATGGTCTATGATAGACACTAGCTAGTGGATCCACGTAAGCTACAAGTAAAGTAAAGTGTCCTACCTTGGAAAGAAGGATGGCCCTATCGGTGTGGGATTAGACACCGGATTCCATGTTTATAGCTCACATGGTCTTACGTGTAGGTTAAGGCTACTTCCCACAAACAATGAACTAAAGTGCTTTAAAGATATTTCACAAGTGATGTAAAGATGTTTAGATTGCTTTGACCATGGTTTATGACTTATTTTTCTAACCTTTTTCATGTTTTAGCTTGGTCATTGCATGTTATGAAAATGTCCCTTTTTGCATGTTTAAATGATTTTTTGCATTGCTATCATACTTGGTACTTGATTGTACTAACGAATACTCTTGCGTACATTGATCTATTGATGTAGGGCGTGCCGACTCTTCTCCATCTATCGTGGCTAGAGCCTAGTTGAAGGATTCTTGAAGATTGGTGAGTCTTCATGCTTCGAGGACCGAGACTCTTTCATTTCTTTTATGTCTTTCTACTCTAGACTTTTGTATGTGATGTGTGGGTTACGTCCCCGTCACTCCATGATGTAATAGATGGCTTGAGACTATGTAGATTTCCGCTTCATTTTATAAAACTCTTATGAGTTGAACTTATTTTCATATACTCTTGATTTCCATTATCTTCTCTATGCATGATAAGTGGCTTGTATGAGGCCTTTTGGGGTCTTGTACGCCATGTCACATCTAGGGGGTACCTTGGGTCGTGACAAACTATGTATTCAAAGCACAAGGTTTTAGAAAGACCCTAGGAAGTCTCATCAGCCACATCGAGTAGAGTCTTGTTCATGAGTGTGAAGCGCGCCACATTTATGAATGAGAGGCTATAAGATGTTTAGGAAACTCCACTTATTTCATTACTCTTAAGTCGTGCGATAGAGTGTAACTCTATATGTCTCTCTCTCCTAATCCCTATCCTATGTGTTTTAGGATATGGCTACTCGAAGAGCTTATGCTAGAAGAAATGCGGGAGTGAATGTGGAACAAGAAGCTCCTACTCAAGCTCCTCAAGTTCCGGCTGATCCTTTGGCCGAACAAGTGACTAATGCAGAGTTTAGGGCTGCTTTTCAAGTGTTGGCTCAAGCCATGATGGCTCAAGCCAATAGGGAGGTTGTGGCTCCTGTGAACCCAAATGTGCGTACGACAGCATCAAGAGTGAGGGACTTCACTAGAATGAACCATCTAGAATTTCATGGTTCTAAGTTGAGGAAGATCCTCAAGAGTTCATTGATGAGGTGTACAAGGTGCTAATGATTATGGGTGTGACGCCGAAGGAAAAGGCAGAGTTGGCTGCTTATCAACTTAAGGGTGTGGCTCAAGTGTGGTTTGAGTAATGAAAGAGTGAGAGGGCGGTTAAAGCAGGTCCTCTTGATTGGGAGTAGTTCAAGGTTGCTTTCCTTGATAGGTTCTTTCCCTTTGAGATGAGGGAGGCAAGGGTGCTTGAATTCATCAACCTTCGTCAAGGAAGAATGAGTGTGAAGGAGTATGCTTTAAAATTCACAAAATTATCTCGATATGCTCCTACTATGGTTGCCGATCCTAGGGCAAGGATGAGTAAGTTCGTTTCGAGAGTGTCCGAAATGGTGGTCAAGAAATGCCTCACCGCTATGCTTATCCATGATATGGATATTTCTTGTCTCATGGTTCATGCTCAACAAATAGAAAAAGAGAAACTTAAGAAAAGGTCTAGGGAGGCAAAGAGGGCTAAGACTGGTGATGGTAATTTCTCACATTCAAGGTCCGACGGACATGGTCGTTTTAGGTCTCGACAAAGGTTTTTCGTTCAAGGTTCCTCCAATGCTCCTCCTAAGTTCAACAAAGATAGGGCGCCTAACCCTAAACCTCAAGGATGAAATGTTGGTGGATTCTCATCGACTACTTGTGCTAGGTGTGGGAAAAAACATGAGGGCAAATACTTAGCCGGTACTGATGGTTGCTTCGGTTGTGGTAAGAGCGGTCATAAGATAAGGGATTGTCCATCTCTCATAGCTAAGGGAAGAGAAGGTAAGCAAGTTCCACCTAGTGGTTCGGGTTCGAATGCTCCCAAGCAAAATCGATTCTATGCACTTCAAGCTCGCCATGAGCAAGAGGGTTCTCCTGATGTGGTTATCGGTATGTTAAAAGTTTTTCACTTTGATGTTTATGATTTGCTTGATCCTGGTGCTACTTTGTCTTTTGTGACGCCATATGTGGATATGAGGTTTGATGTTTTTTCGAATGTGTTGTTAGATCCCTTTTGTATCTCTACTCCTATTGGTGAATCTATTGTGGCTAAGAGAGTCTATAGAAATTGTCTTGTCTCCTTATCCCATAGAGTCACTCATGTTGATCTTGTAGAGCTTGATATGTTAGATTTTGACGTTATTCTTGGGATGGATTGGTTGCATTCTTGTTATGCTTTTATTGATTGTAGGATCTGAGTGGTCAAGTTCCAATTCCCAAATGAGCCTATCCTAGAGCGGAAGGAGGGGGGGGGGGAAATTCTATGCCTAAAGGTCAATTTGTGTCATGTCTTAAAGTTAGAAATATGATTTCTAAGGGGTGCATATACCATCTTGATAGGGTGAGGGATGTTGATTCCGAAACCCCTATTCTTGAGTCGGTCCCCGTTGTAAATGAGTTTCCGAAAGTGTTTCCCGACGATCTACCCGATGTTCCTCCCGAAAGGGAAATAGACTTTGGTATTCCTCCCGAAAGCCCTACTCTTGAGTCGGTCCCCATTGTAAATGAGTTTCTGAAAGTGTTTCCCGACGATCTACCCGGTGTTCCTCCCGAAAGAAAAATAGACTTTGGTATTGATCTTATCCAAGATACGCAACCTATCACTATTCCTCCTTATCGAATGGCTCCAGTAGAACTTAAGGAGTTAAAGGAGCAACTGAAAGATTTGTTTGATAAGGGTTTCATCCAACCAAGTATCTCTCCATGAGGTGCTCCAGTTTTGTTTGTTAGAAAGAAAGATGGTTCACTTCGTATGTGCATTGATTACCGACAATTGAACAAGGTTACTATTAAGAATAAGTATCCTCTTCCAAGGATAGATAACTTGATTGATCAACTCCAAGGGGCAAGTTACTTCTCTAAGATTGATCTTCGTTCAGGTTATCACCAATTGAGGATGAAGGAAGATGATATTCCAAAAATGGCTTTTCGGACTAGATATGGCCATTATGAATTCCTAATGATGTCGTTTGGGTTAGCAAATGCTCCGGCCGCGTTTATGGATTTGATGAATAGGATGTTTAGACCATACCTTGATATGTTTGTGATTGTGTTTATCGATGATATTTTGATTTACTCAAGGAGTGAGGGTGAGCATGCCGATCATTTGAGGATTGTATTGCAAGTCCTCAAGGACCAACAACTTTTTGTGAAGTTTAGTAAATGTGAGTTTTGGCTAAGGTCCGTGGTTTTTCTTGGTCACATTGTCTCCGGTAAGGGTATTGAGGTGGATCCTAAGAATACAGATGCAGTTAAGAATTGGCCTAGACCTCTATCTCCTTCGGATATTTGAAGTTTCTTGGGTTTGGCTGGTTACTATAGGAGGTTTTTTGAAGGGTTTTCTTCGATTGCTTCCCCATTAACGACTTTGACTCAAAAGAAGGTTAAGTTCACTTGGTCCGACGCGTGTAAGAAGAGTTTTCAAGAATTGAAAGATAGACTTACCTCGGCTCCAATATTGACTTTACCGAAAGGATCCGATGGATTTGTTATATATTGTGATGCTTCAAGGATTGGGTTAGGGTGTGTTCTTATGCAAAATGGAAAAGTCATTGCTTATGCTTCGAGGCAACTCAAGATTCATGAAAAGAACTATCCTACTCATGATTTAAAATTAGCGGCGGTTGTGTTTTCTTTAAAGATTTGGAGGCATTATTTGTATGGTGTGCATGTTGATGTTTTTACCAACCATAAGAGTTTGTAATATGTGTACAAACAAAAAGATCTAAATCTTTGCCAAAGGAAGTGGCTTGAGTTGTTAAAGGACTATGACATGAGTGTCCTCTATCACCCCGGAAAGGTGAACGTGGTGGCGGATGCTCTTAGTCGGTTGTCTATGGGTAGCGTTGCTCATGTTGAGGATGGTAAGAAAGAATTGGTTTGTGCTATTCATAGTTTCTCCCGATTGGGTGTTCGGTTGAATGATTCTAGTGAAGGCGGTGTTATGATTCACAATGGTTCAGAATCGTTCTTTGTGTCTGATGTGAAGACTAAGCAAGATATTGATCCTAATTTTGTTGAGTTGAAGGAAGCGGTGCTCAAGAAGTCCGTTGAGGCTTTCTCCCAAGGGGGAGATGGTGTGCTTCGATATCAAGGTCATTTATGTGTCCCCGATATAGATGACCTAAGAGGACAAAATTTTTCGGAAGCCCATAGTTCTCGATATTCCATTCACCCAGGAGCTACCAAGATGTACCATGATTTGCGGGAGGTTTATTGGTGTAATGGGATGAAGAAGGATATTGTGGAATTTGTGGCTAAGTGTCATAATTGTCAACAAGTGAAGGTTGAGCATCACAAGCCGGGAGGTTTGTCCCAAGATATTAGTATTCCTACTTGGAAGTGGGAAGATTTGAATATGGACTTTATTGTTGGTTTACCATGCACCCGGTGGCAATATGATTCGATTTGGGTTATTGTGGATCGTATGATGAAATCAACCCATTTCATTCCCGTTAAGGTTTCTTATTCGGTGGAGGACTATGCTAAGTTGTAATTGAGAGAAATGGTTAGGTTTCATGGAGTGCCTTTATCCATTATCTTCAATCGTGGTGCACAATTTACTTCTCAATTTTGGAAGTCTTTCCAAAAGGGTCTTGATACTCGTGTTAAGCTTAGTATGGTCTTTCATCCTCAAACGAATGGGCAAGCGGAATGTACTATCCAAACTTTGGATGATATGTTGAGAGCTTATGTGATTGATTTCAAGGGTAATTGGGATGATCATTTGCCTTTGATTGAATTTGCTTATAATAATAGCTACCATTCTTATATTGGTATGGCTCCATTTGAGGCTGTCTATGGTAAGAGGTGTAGATCTCCTATAGGCTGGTTTGAAGTTGGTGAAGTTGATTTGATAGGTCCCGAGTTGATACATGAGGCTATGGAAAAAGTTCAACTTATTAGAAAGAGGTTGAAAACGGCTCAAAGTCGACAAAAGTCCTATGCCGATGTTAGACGGAGGGATTTAGAATTTGATGTTGATGATTGGGTTTGCTTGAAAATTTCATCCATGAAAGGTGTAATGAGATTCGGGAAGAAAGGGAAGCTTAGTCCCCGTTATGTAGGCCCATATCAAATTTTGAGACATGTTGGTAAGGTTGCTTATGAACTTGACTTGCCTAATGATTTGGCGTCAATGCATCCGGTTTTCCATGTCTCATTGTTGAAGAAATTTGTTGGTGATCCGGCATCTATAGTACCATTAGAGAATCTAGGCATAAAGGATAGTCTTTCCTATGAAGAGGTTCCGATTGAGATCTTAGACCGGCAAGTCCGATAGTTAAGAAATAAAGAAGTTGCTTCCGTGAAGGTTCTTTGGAAGAATCAATTAGTTGAGGGTGCTACTTGGGAGGCCGAGGCCGATATGATGTCCCGATATCCTTATCTCTTTCCCTCCGATCCTACTCTAGCTTAAGGTATCTAGTTCCTCATGGTTCATTCTTTTGGTTTCATGTGTCATAGTTGTTTCCATGATTCCTTGTTTATGCACGTTCATGAAGAGTCTAATTTTGAGAAAATGAGCTTAGCTTGATTGATTTCTCTATGATCATGCGCATTTGAGTGTAAGTTGCATTAAGTCTTCATGAAATGATGTTTTGAACATGCTTTAGCTTGGAGTTGATGTTTCCTCCTAGTATATGTGCATTTATGTGATTTCGTTCTTGTTGGATTTTTAGATCTTGATCTTACCTTCCTTATGATGTTTTGAATCTCATTCAACGATGAATGTTCCAAAGGGGGAGATAATGTAACACCCCGGATTCGGAAAGAATGAAAATTTTTGAATTTTTAAAAGTTTGGCGACCCACTACTTGACCTACCATTCGCTAGTTGACCTACCAACCGTAGGTCAAGTGTGGGAAGGATTCGTAGGTCCTACTGGTGGGGGGAAGAAAATTAATTAATTTTTGGGCTTAGACAGAATGACCTACGGTTGGTCACCTACGGGCCGTAGGTTGACCTACCAACCGTAGGTCAAGTCGTTGGTAAGGTGGTTCCAGAAATATTTTAGGGATCGTTTGGTCTTTTCACCCAATGACTTATTTACCAAATAAAGTCGGTTCCCTACTATTCCCAACACTATATAAACCTTTTTAATCCTAAAAAATACCCTTTTCAAATCACTCTACAAGTTTTCCAAACTCTCCTCTCTCAAATATTTCTCTCTCTAGAAGTTACAAGAAGAAGAAGAAGAGGGCAAGCTAGGGTTCAAGAAATCAAGTTTTTCTTCATCAATTGCTTAAGGAAATTCAACACTAAGGTATGATAGATTTCATCTATGGAGCCCTTTCCTCCATAGAGTTCCAAAATTCTCTATATTACAAGTTAGAAATCCTCCATTTAAGTTAGAGTTTTTCTTCTATGTCATGGGTTCTTTTTAATGTTGATTTAATTGGTTGTTTTATAAACTATGAATCATGAATTGAGTTGAATTTCATGAATTAAGATGAATCCCCATTAACCCATGTGATTTCCCCAATTTCGAAAATTGGGCTATGTTGATGGGTTGAATTGTGAAGAAGATGAATTTTATGAAGTCTATGTGGACCCATGCATAATTTATGTTTCCTAAAGCTATGATTTCATGATGAATTATGAATGATCAAAAGATGGGTTTTTATGAAAGTATGCATGTTCAATTATGAAATTTATGATGATTTATGAATTTCTTTGAGATTAAAGCATGAATGATGTTGTTGTTGAGTTGTGAAAGGGTTTCTCACATATTACTCAATCTATGAATGTGAAAGTGTTTTCTCACATAAAGGTTCCATAACTTGTTGAAAGGTTTTCTCAGCTAAAGTTGAATGAAAGGTTTAAGGAGCTATTCTAATGACGTAAGCTTGAACTTGTCCATGGAATATGAAACGTCAATCCTAATGAAATTTAGCTTGGATTAGTAACTCTAGTTGTACCTTTTCATGGATAATAAGATGAATAAGAATTATGACTATTTTGTGGGATTTATGCTTAGCAGCGAGAGGATATTGAGATGGAAGCTCTCCCGTAGTAGAGGCCGGGTTTCTAGTAGCAATCTCATTATCCCTTACCTATGTGTCCCCATAGGATGATGGTCTATGATAGATACTAGCTAGTGGATCCACATAAGCTACAAGTTAAGTAAAGGGTCCTACCTTGGCAAGTAGGATGGCCCTATCGGTGTGGGGTTAGACACCGGATCACATGGTCTTACATGTCAGTTAAGGCTTCCCACAAACAATGAACTAAAGTGCTTTAAAGATATTTCATAGGTGATGTAAAGATGTTTAGCTTGCTTTGACCATGGTTTATGACTTATGTTTCTAACCTTTTTCATGTTTTAGCTTGGTCATTGAATGTTATGAAAAGGTCCCTTTTTTCATGTTTAAATGATTTTGTGCATTGCTATCATACTTGGTACTTGATTGTACTAACGAATACTCTTGCGTACATTGATCTATTGATGTAGGGCGTGCCGACTCTTCTCCATCTATTCGTGGCTAGAGCCTAGTTGAAGGATTCTTGAAGATTGGTGAGTCCTCATGCTTCGAGGACTGAAACTCTTTCATTTCTTTTATGTCTTTCTATTCTAGACTTTAGTATGTGATGTGTGGGTTACGTCCCCGTCACTCCATGATGTAATAGATGGCTTGAGACTATGTAGATTTCCTCTTCGTTCTATAAAACTCTTATGACTTTAACTTATTTTCATATACTCTTGATTTCCATTATCTTGTCTATGCATGTTAAGTGGTTTGTATGAGGCCTTTCGGGGTCTTGTACGCCATGTAACGTCTAGGGGTTATCTTGGGTCGTGACATCCATACAAACTTTCTGGGCTCAAGTGTTTGTGCTACCAAAGAAGATTGTTAAGCTCATTGATTCCATATGTAGAAGCTTCTTATGGATATGAAAGGAAGAAGTATTGAAGAAATCACTCTTTGCTTGGGATACCATATGCAAATCTAAGTCAGTAGGAGGGTTAAATGTTAGTAATATTAGTGTGTGGAACAAAGTTGCTATTTGTAAGGCTCTATGGAATTTGTGCAATAAAAAATATAAAGTATGGGTGAAGTGGGTGCATATCTACTATATACAAGGGAAACAAATCAAGGAAGTACAAGCAAAGCAAGCATCCTGGGTGGTACAAAAGATATTAAAGGCTATGAATTATGTTGAAGAAGTTGGATATACAATGAAGGAGTTCACACAGCTAGACAAATTCCAGATAAGAAAGATGTATCATGTGATGAGAAAGACCCTCGATAAGGTGAATTGGAGAAGGTTGATATGCAATAACATGGGGATGGCAAAATGGAAGTTTATTCTTTTCCTCACCATAGATGGGAACTTGTATACAAGGGGCAAATTGCATCGATGGGGCATTAGTCAAGAGGTTTGTTGTTGCCTTTGTGGGACTGCTGATGAAAGCATTTCTCATATCTTCTTTGAATGTTCAGCTGCGGCAGAAGTATGAGGCAACTTACTGAAGTGGCATGGAATGCTGAGGAAACCTAAAGGATGGAGTGAAGAGATTAGCTGGGCAATTATTAATGCAAAGGGGGAAAATGCCAAGGCTGAAGTGTTCAGAATGACCTTCGCTAGTTGTGTATACCATGTATGGGAAGAAAGGAACAAGATGTGGTTCCAAAAAGTTCAAAGGGAACCAAAAGAGATAATCAGACATGTAATTCAGGAAGTGTTTCATCAAGGCTCGACGTTTCCAAGCGTCCAGAACTATCTGAGGCAGCTGAGCTTCTATCCATAGAAGAATTCTAGAACTATAAGATAAGTCGAAGGATTTAATAGTATAGGAAAATACCGCTGAAGGCGGGGATGCCCAATTCAGTGGTTTTTATTTCTATTCTAATATCATTGGAAAATGTAGTGCTGTAAATAATTCTTGGATAATAAAATGTTCTTATTTTCCAAAAAAATACTGTAATTGTAGTTAATATTTTTGTGTATACAAATAAATATAAGGGCAAAAAAAATAAGTATACAAAATAGGCACCTAAATAACTACTATTTAACAATAGTTTTAGTTTTCACCAACATAGAAATATAATTTTTTTTTAAAAATATAAAATAATTTTAATTAAAAATAAAATTTAAATTAGAGAGACATGATGACCTGCGATTCATGCTTGGAAGATATTTCAATTCCTTAATTTTCTCCCTTCTATTATTTACCTTCCACAAATAACTCAAATGGTTATATATTCTCTCTCATAACCTCAAAAGAAGGTATTTAAGATGATGTTATTTTTTACAATTGTTAATTTTTCTATTAATTCCAATAGTGTTGGTTTCGTTGTGGTTTAAAAAGAATAATTTCGGAAAAAATGTAAATCAATTAACACAATGTTGATATATAAGAAAATATTCATTCCAATAAATTTAGTATATTATATGATTTCACGTTGGGGTGATATATGGTATAAGTTAGTATGTTATATGATGTCTAATTGGTAGTATTTATTTCGATAAAAGTTCTCATCTTAAATAAAATCTTGTTGATGTAACATATGGTATCAGTTAGTATATTATATAGTGACTATATGGTAGTATATATTACAAGGAAAGTTGGGAGTATATTATATGATACCATGTTGGTGTGATATATGATATTAGTTGCTATTTTATATGGTGTCTATATGGTAGTATTTATATCAACGAGGGTTGGTATTTTATATGATACCATGTTGGTATGATATATGGTATAATGTAATGACCCTGAAGGTCATTTTTGGTAAGTTTTGTAAAATAACCGTTTTACCCCTCTCAAGAGTTGCCTCGAGTCATGTTTAATCAGTATCCGAAGTTTGTTTTGTGAATTTCCTTGTCAAGTTAAGATTTTTGGAAAGTTTTGAATTTTGGAAGCTTAAGTTGTCAAAAAGTGGTATTTGAGGTCATTCGGAGTTTCGAGGCTCATAATGGAATTTCGTTGATTCCATCAGCTCCAAAATGTTGAAATTGGTCTAGGAGAGTTGGTGGAATTAGATTTGGGGCTATATCGTGGATTTGAGGCCTTGAGTTGGAAATTAGCGTGTTTTTGACCATGAGTTGACTTTGGTCAACATTCTGTGATCGGATGCTCAGAATTGAATTTCGACTACTCCGTTGGATTCGGAGGATGATTTTAGGTCTAGGAGTGGTCTTGGTGGAATTTTTAGAGGTCCCGAGCTTGATTTTGTATTTTTAAGGCTTAGAGTTTGTTTCGTTGCGTCTTATCGGGTTTCGGGTCAAGGAGACCTCGAATTCGAATTTCGACGGTCCCATTAAGTCCGAAATGCCGAATTTAGTGGGGTAGCATGTTTGGTTTGTGTGCTCGGGATTCCGAACGAATCCCGAGGGCCGTTTTGGTGAATTTGCTTTTAACTGTGGTTGCTGTCAGCTGAGTCCTGTGCAAGCTTCTTCGCATTCGCAGAAGATTGACCGCGATCACGGAAGGCTGCTGGGCTGGCCTTCGCGTTCGCCGGAGCTTGACCGCGTTCGCAGAGGGCCTTGACCCTTGACCTCCGCATTCGTGTGGGTCCTGCCGCATTCGCGGAGGGTCTGGAGGCTGTACTCAGCATTTGTGGGCAGAATGAGCCGCGTTCTTGGAGGGTTATTTTTTCCCAGAACAGTGTTTAATTCTCATAATCAAGAAATCACCCATTTCCACCATTTTTGAACTTGGGAATCTCGGAAGAGGCGATTTTCAGAGAGATTTTTCGTGGGAAACTTTTGGGTAAGTGATTTAAACCCATAATCTTCATAACCCATTGATTGTATCTTGATTTTAACTTGAAATTGGAGATTTTAAAGTGAAGAAATTGGGGGTTTTTCAAGAATTTTGAATTTTTGATTAAATGATGATTATGAACTGATTTGAGCTCCATTTTCAAAACGGTTTTCACCAATGGATTCCTAATGCTTTGAGGAACGTTTTCATGTAAAAATTCCAGATTTAAACCCCATTTTGAAAATTGAATTTTTAGCCGTTTTAACCCTTTTTCTTAAATTTTTTGATTTGGGTGTCGTTAGTTCCGGAATTTGATTGTGAATCATTATATGAATAGATATTGGTGCTTCGGACTATATTCGTAAGGGGAAGGCTTAAGTTATTGATTGATCATGGTTTTTACTAAGGCAAGTGAACTTCTAAAACTCCGTAAATCTTGTAGAATTCTGAATTTCTTTTCTTGTATGTGTTGGGGAGTAATGGGAATGAGGATACGTGTTGAATTATTCCTTGAACCAATTTTAATTAATCGATGGGGTTAATAAAAGGCAATGTGTGCTAATGTTGTGAATCAAAGTGTCATATGTTGTGATCTTGATGTCGATGTGTAGTTGGTGAAATGCTTTCATAGCTTCATTGTGATTGTGAATTGCTTGAACTTGTAACTTCTTCATTATTTATGTGAACATGCCAATTGCATCTTGTTCTTGAACATTATGATGTGATAATTGATTGTGATGCTGAGGTCTTTTCCGGTGTGCCGAGGTCTTTTCTAGTGAGATTATGATGCCGAGGTCTTTTCCTGCGAGCCAAGGTCTTTTCCAATGAGATTGTGAGCCGAGGTCTTTTCCGGTGAGATTGTGATGCCGAGATTTTTTTCGGTGAGATTGTGATGCCGAGGTCTTTTCTTGCAAGATCGTGATGTCAGGGTCATTTTCGGCAAGTGTGTGATGCCGAGGTCATTGTCGACGATTGTGAGCATGCATGATCATGGGTTGTGCATCAGCATTCTTGCATATCATTGTGTGGTGAGCATGATTCTTGTGATTGACTGTGTGATTACTTGCGAGTTGCGACTTATGATTTGAACTGTGATTGTGAAGATTGTTTGAACTGTGTATTGGTAATTGTTAGGTTGGGCTGATTTTCTATGCAGGTAGTACTTATGGAGGTTCTGTTGGGATGAAAGGTGTTCATGTATTTTATTAGATCTACCCGGTTTTGTTAGTTGGCTTGCTGAGTACCGTGTTGTTTGGTACTCACCTCTTGCTTCTACACTTGTGTAGGTTCTAAGCCCGGACAGTGAGTTTCTCTTCTCTTGATCATCTGAGGCTTTCCAGGAGACTGAGAGAGGTAGCTATTGTTAGCAAGAGGACTCTCTTGTTCCTTTATTTTATGCTTTGTTCTACTTGAGAAACAAAGACATACTGGAGACTTGTATTTACAATCCAGTTCTGTTATTAGCTGCTTGTACATGTGATAACCAGTCCTTGGGGTTATTTAAGTTTTGAAAGACTTTCTCTTTTGTAATTCTTATTTAATTTGCTTATTTCCGCATTTATTTCTGTATTTGTTGGATTTAGGCTGACTTGTCCTGTTGGGATAGGACAAGTGCCATCACACCCGATTTTGGGGTGTGACAAATGGTATCAGAGCCTAGGCTCATAGGTCTCATGTGTACAAGCAAAGTCTAAGTAGAGTCTCAAGGATCGGTATGAAGACATCTGTACTTATCTTCGAGAGGTTATGAAGGCTGTTAGGAAACTTTCTTTATTTCATTATTTCTTATCGTGCGAGGGTTCTATCGCTAGTGCTTAGTGTCGCGTGTTGTTTTGAAAGATGCCGAGAACCATAGCCTTAATTTCGGGCGATAGAGGGGAGGTAGTCCCCGATGCAGTTATTAAGACCCCAGTCAGAGGTAGGGGTAGGGCCCGAGCTAGAAGTCGTGCTCGTGGAGTGGCAGTGGTAGAGGCCGTGCCCGAGGAGCGGCACTTGTTAGAGGCTGTGGTAGAGAGGTTTCCCTAGAGCCACAGGTTGCGGTTGGTGAGGACCATGTTCCTCCAGGTTTTGCGGCACCGTGGTTTCAGGAGACCTTATTGAGGATGTTGGGTGTTCTAGAGAGTTTTACTCATAGTGCATGAGGCACACCACCGGGATCACAGACTAGAGTAGGGGCACAGAGCCCAGAGTAGTATCAGGGTCCGATAGTTTAGGATCAGGTGGGTCAGCCACCATTAGTTCCCGCGCCAGCTGTCGATGTACAGGTTGCTCCAGATGTAGTTCTGACAATGGATGACCAGCAGTGTTATGAGAGGTTTCAGAAGATAAAACCACCCCAGTTTCAGTGTGGTAAGAGCGAGGATTCTCATGAGCTTCTGACCTTGTGCCATGAGATGCTTGAGGCTGTGAGGATGGTGGATGCGAGGGGTGTTCGTTTTGTTGCTCTCCAGCTCCGTGGGCTAGCCAGGGAGTGGTGGAGGACTTATGTGGGGTCCAGGCTAGTTGGATCTCCTCCGGTTGAGTGGGATGCTTTCTCTAGTGCTTTTCAGGATCGCTTTATTCCTTGGAGTGTGCTTGAGGAGAGCAGGTTGAGTTTTGAGGATTTGACACAAGGTGGCATGTCTGTTGCTGAGTATAAGGAACATTTCTGTTAGTTTTCTCATCATTCCATGCCTTTGATTCCACATGAGGCGGAGAGGGTCTGCAGATATGTGAGAGGGCTGACTTTCTCCTTTAGATCCTATGTGTTCAGATAAGCCTGTGAGGGGGCTTCCTTCAAGTCCATTGTGAGTATCGCCTATGAGGCAGAGTTTTTAGTTTGAGAGGAGTTTGGGGACCCTAAGAGGGCCCGTTCTAGTGGTCAGTTTTTCGGTGCCTCGTATGGAGGTAGAGGTTCTCAGAGCGGTGGTAGCTCATTTCAGCTTCAGAGGCATGTTTATGCTTCCATGCCAACGTCTGAGAGTGAACAAGTGTCCCGTGGGTCTTACAGTTCTGGCCGAGGTGGCTATGGTACTTAATCTGGTTCATCATAGCAGCTCTCCGTTCTGAAGTCTTATTTTGGTTGTGGTGATCTAGGTCATATGATTTGCCAGTGTCCATTTCAAACTCATACAGGGTCCCATCGTACTTACTCAGTAGCTCTAGAGAGAGATTCAGCGCCTCCAACTAGAGGTCGGGGTAGGGGTCAGACAGCAGGTAGAGGCAGCAGAGCTTCGGGTAGTGGTGTTATAGTCCATCGTTGAGGTAGAGGTGTGGCTCAGACAGGAGGTGGTAGAGGAGCCTAGTGTTATGCTTTTTTGGGGAGACCCGAGACTGAGGCTTCTGATACAGTCATCACAGGTATCGTCCCAGTTTGCCATCGATCTGCGTTTGTATTATTAAATCCGAGGTCTACTTTCTCCTATGTATCTACTTACTTTGCATCTGGGTTTGATTTAGTATGTGATCGTATGCCTGTGCCTATTCATGTTTCTACACCCGTGAGTGAGCCCTTAGTGGTGGATCGAGTGTATCAATCCTGTCTTGTTTCTTTGGCGGGGTAGACATGATTATTCTTGGAATGGTAGATTTCGATGTGATTTTGTGTATGGATTGGCTTTCTCCCTATTATGCGATCCTTGATTGTTATTCTAAGACGGTCACTTTAGCGATGCCTGGTGTTCCGAGGGTAGAGTGTAAGGGTACTAATGGTTCTTACCCTAGTAAGGTTATCTCCTACATCCAAGCCCAGAGGTTGATTGATAGGGGTGTTTGTTCTATTTGTCTTTTATCCGGGATACTAGTGTTGAGTCACCTTCTATGGAGTCCATTCCCGTGGTTCAGGAGTTTGCTGATGTGTTTCCTACTGATCTTCCCGGTGTCCCTCCGGATAGAGACATTGATTTTGCTACTGAATTGGAGCCAGCACTAAGCCTATCTCTTTTGCCCCGTATCGTATGACCCCGGCTGAGTTGAAGGATCAGTTGCTGAACTTGTTGAGCAAAGGGTTTATTCGTCCTAGTGTGTCACCTTGGGGCGCATCGGTCCTTTTTGTAAAGAAGAAAGATGGTTCGATGAGGATGTGTATTGACTATAGGCAGTTGAACGAGGTGATTGTCAAGAACAAGTATCCTCTTCCTCACATTGATGATTTGCTTGATCAGCTTCAAGTGTGGCATTGTTTTCTAAGATTGATTTGAGGTCCGGCTATCCTCATTAAAGATTAGGCCATCAGATATTCCTAAGAAAACTTTTCGGACTCGTTATGGTCACAATGAGTTCTAGGTGATGTCTTTTGGGCTGACTAACGCCCCTGTGGCGTTTATGGAGTTGATGAATGAAGTATTCCATCAATACTTAGATTTTGTCGTAATCGTGTTCATCGATGATATTTTGATATATTCCAGGACTAGGGAGGATCATGTTCGTTACTTGAGGTTGGAGCTTCAGAGATTGAGAGAGCATAAGTTGTATGCCAAGTTCTCCAAATGTGAGTTTTGGCTTGATTCTGTGGCATTCTTGGGACACGTCGTATCCAAGGAGGGTATTATTGTCACGACCCAAGGTACCTCCTAGATGTGGCATGGTGTACAAGACATCGAAAGGCCTTATACAAGCCACTTAGCATGCATACATACAAGATCATATAGATTAAGAGTTCAAAAGAGAATTTCATATCAAAGCTTTTAAAAGAAATAGCGTAAGTCTACATCTCATGTCTCAAGCCAATCTAATATAGAGAAATAAAGTTTGGGATGTAACCCAATACAACATCAAAAATGAAATAACATATAAATAAGAACAACTAGGCTATGTCCTCGGATGGATGAGGACTCACCAAGTCTTCTATCAAATCTTCTACTTAGCTCTAGCCACGAGTGGATGGTGAATCGCCAAGTCCTACATCAAAGAAGTACCAATTATGATAGCAATGGACATAAAACACATAAAACATGCTAGAATGAGACATAATCATGACATGCAATGGCAAGCTAAAACATGATAAAGCATAAGAAGCACGAAGCATAAACCATGGCCAAAGCAAGCTAAATCATCTTTCTTTACTTTAGATTATCCTAACAACACTTGTGTTCATTAGTTGTGGGAAATAGCCTAAACTGACATATAAGACCATGTGAGCTATCAACATGGAATTCGGTGTCTACCCTACACCGAAAGAGGGCCATCCTACTTGCCAAGGTAGGACCCTTTACTTAATTCGTAGCTTACGTGGATCCACTAGCTAATGTCTATCTAAGATAATCATCCTATGGGGGCATATAGGTAAGGGATAAGGAGACTAGTACTAGAAACCCGGCCTCTGCTACGGGAGAGCTTCCATCTCGATATCCTCTCGGTGTTAAGCATATTTCCCACGGAATAGTTAATTATCATATTCATATCATTATCCATGGAAATGTACAATTAGGGTTACCAATCAAAGCTAAAATCATGTTTATAGACGTTTCATCTTCCATGGACTAGTCCAAGCTTACGTCATTAGAATAGCTCCTTATGAACATGGGTAATTGCCTCTTTGTTCATTAACTCATAGTGTGAGCATTACGTGAGAAAACTTTTCACAACTCAACACAACATCATCATGTCTTAACTTTGGTACTTCACTCTCAAGCACCCTTAACTCATCATTAAACTCATATTAGACATTCATAAGTTCATAAGATTCATTCTTATATAGTTCATCATGCTCATAATTCATGGATCAGAGAGTTCATATGGGTTCATAAAAGTTCAACTTAAATCATGCAATTCAATGCAAGCTCATGCTTAGAAAGTCATAAATAAGGCAATTTAGCCATACTTGAAGGAACTCACATAATAGAGGGAAAATCATGCTTTTGACTTGAACATACTAAACTTCATAAAGTCACCCTCAATTCATTCATAATTCATGCATAGCTTCATAGAAATTTTCATAAAATTACTCAATTCATAGCTCAACCAACAAATCAAAGCATAGATTAGGAAATTGGGGAGAAATAGCGTGGGTTCATGGGGATTCATTCAATTTTTACATCAAATCATATAATTCACGCTAATTCGTGCACTAAATTAGTTTATCACGCTAGATCGTGCACAAGAAATAATAAAATCAACAATTGAAATCAAAATTGAAGAACCCATAAGAATTGATCAAAAACCCTAATTCAATTGAGGAAATTGAACCTTGAAAAGTTTGAAGAAAGTTGAGGACCCATTGGAGGAAAGGGCTCCAAATGGTGAACACTATCATACCTCAACAAAGCCCACAAGAAATTGATGGAAATTGATGGTCTTCAATGGAGGATCTTAGTCTTCTTCTTCCTTGAAGCTTGAGAGAATTTTCTTAGAGAGAAATATTTGAGAAGAGGAGAAATTTGGGAATGAGTTAGAATGAGTGAAATTAGGCTTAGAAAATATATATAGGGTCTGGATTTAGGGTATAACCGACTTAGATTAATAGTTAAACATTTATGGAAAAGACCAAAAAGCCCTTAAATAATAACTGTCGGGGGCAAACTATGGGCAGGACCTACGGTTCATAGGCTAATCGACGGACCGTCCTGTCCATCCGTCAATTGATTCAGAGACTTCAGTTGGGGCTGAAAATTTGGCTAAGTCTTGAAGGGGTCTACGTTACTGATCTACGGATCGTCAACTGGACGACGACCCATCCTGTTGCTCCGTAGGTCGAGGTTCAGAAACTTGAAAATCCTGAAAGTCCACAGTGCCAACGACGGTTCCCACCTACGGTTCGTCATTCCACCTACGGTCCGTAGGTGACCTCCGTAGTCACTAGCACCAGGTTGAAAAACTGCATTTTCTTTTCTTTGAAAGCTTAGGGTGTTACAATTTCTCCCCCTTGGAACATTCGTCCTCGAATAAGAATCAAGACATCATGAGAAGGGTAAGAGACACAGACTAACAACCCAACCTAGCATGCAATCACATAAATGCACATATCCGAGGAGGAAACATCAACTCCAAGCTAAAGCATATTCAACACATTATTTCATGAAGACTTTATGCAACTCATACTCAATGCACATAATCATATTAGACTCTTCATGAACATACATAATCAAGGAATCATGGAAATAAGTAAGACACATGAGACCAAAAGAGTGAACCATGAGGAACTAGGTACCTCAAGCTAGAGTAGGATCGAAAGGAAAGAGATGAGGATATCGGGACATCATATCAGCCTCAGCCTCCCACGTAGCACCCTCAACTAATTGATTCCTCCATAAAACTTTCACAGAAGCAATTTCTTTATTCCTTAACTTCTGGACTTGCCGGTTTAGAATTTCAACCGGAACCTCTTCATAGGATAGGCTATCCTTTATGCCAAGATTCTGTAATGGCACTATAGATGTCGGATCACCAACGCACTTCTTCAACAATGAGACATGGAAAATCGGATGCACCGATGCCAAATCATTAGACAAGCCAAGCTCATAAGCAACCTCACTAACACGTCTCAAAATATGGTATGGGCCGACATAGCGGGGACTAAACTTCCCTTTCTTCCCAAATCTCATTACACCCTTCATGGGTGAAATTTCAAGTAAACTCAATCGTCAACATCAAATTCTAAATCTCTCCTTCTAACATCGGCATAGGACTTTTGTCGACTTTGGGCCATTTTCAACCTTTCCCTAATAAGCCAAACTTTCTCCATAGCCTCATGCACCCACTCGGGGCCTATCAAAGCAGCTTCACCAACCTCAAACCAACCTATAGGAGATCTACATCTCCTACCATAGAGAGCCTCAAATGGAGCCATACCAATGCTAGAATGGTAGCTATTGTTATAAGCAAATTCAATTAAAAGCAAATGATCATCCTAATTACCCTTGAAATCAATTACACAAGCTCTCAACATATCTTCCAAGGTTCGGATAGTACGCTCCGCTTGCCCACCTGTTTGGGGATTAAAGGCCGTACTAAGCTTAACACGAGTACCAAGACCTTTTTGGAACGACTTCCAAAATTGAGAAGTGAATTGTGCACCACGATCGGAGATAATGGATAAAGGCACTCCATGCAGCCTAACCATTTTCCTCAAGTACAACTTAGCATAATCCTCCGCCGAATAAGAAGTCTTTATGGGAATGAAATGCATTGATTTCATCATTCGATCTACAACAACCCAAATCGAATCATATTGTCACCAAGTGCGAGGTAAACCAACAATAAAATCCATATTCACATCCTCCCACTTTCAAGTAGGAATACTAATATCTTGGGTCAAACCTCCCGGCTTTTGATGCTCAATCTTCACTTGTTGACAATTAGGGCACTTAGCCAATAATTTCGCAATGTCTTTCTTCATTACATTCCACCAATAGATCTCTCGCAAATCACAGTACATCTTGGTAGCTCCCGGGTGAATGGAATATCGAGAACTATGGGCTTCCGATAAAATTTGTCCTCTTAAGTCATCTACATTGGGAACACACAAACGACCTTGATAGAGAAGCACACCATCTCCCCCTTGGGAGAAAGCCTCTACGGACTTTTTGAGCACCGCTTCCTTCAATTCCACCAAATTAGGATCAAGATCTTGTTTAGCCTTTACATCATGCACAAAAGAGGATTTAGAACCATTGTGAATTGTAACACCACTTTTAGCAGAATCAATCAACCGAACACCCAATCGAGCCAATCTATGAACATCGCAAACCAACTCTTTCTTACCATCCTCAACATGAGCAACACTACTTATAGATAATTGACTAAGAGCATCCGCCACCACATTAGCCTTATCGGGGTGATAGAGAACACTCATATCGTGATCTTTTAATAACTCAAGCCACCTTCTTTGGCGAAGATTTAGATCTTTCTGTTTAAACACATATTGTAGACTCTTATGGTCGGTAAAAACATCCACATGTACCCCATACAAATAATGCCGCCATATTTTCAAAGCAAACACAACCGCTGCTAATTCTAGGTCATGAGTAGAATAATTCTTTTCATGTACCTTGCGTTGCCTTGAAGCGTAAGCAATAACTTTTCCATTTTCCATAAGAACACATCCTAACCCAATTCTAAAGGTATCACAATAAATCACAAACCCATCGGATCCTTTCGGTAGCGTCAATATCGGAGCCGAAGTAAGTCTATCTTTCAACTCTTGGAAACTCTTTTCATATGCCTCGGACCATATAAACTTAACCTTCTTTTGAGTCAAAGACGTCAATGGAGAAGCAATAAAAGAAAACCCTTCAAAAAGCCTCCTATAATAACTGGCTAAGCCCAAGAAACTATAGATATCCGAAGATGATAGAGGTCTAGGCCAATTCCTAACCACATCCGTCTTCTTAAGATCTACCTCAATACCTTTACCGGAGACAATGGGACCAAGAAAAGCCACGAACCTTAGCCAAAACTCACATTTACTAAACTTCGCAAAGAGTTGTTGATCCTTGAGGACTTGCAATACAACCCTCAAATGATTGGCGTGTTCATCCTCATTCCTTGAGTAGATCAAGATATCATCAATAAACACAATCAAGAACATGTCAAGGTCTTGTATAAACACCCGATTCATCAAGTTCATCAATGTAGCCGGAGCATTTGTCAATCCAAACGACATTACCAAGAACTCGTAGTGACTATATCTAGTCCGGAAAGTCATTTTCAGAATATCATTTTCTTTCACCCTTAATTGGTGATAGCTCGAGCGAAGGTCGATCTTAGAGAAATAACTAGCCCCATGAAGTTGATCAAACAAGTCATCGATCCTTGGAAGAGGATACTTAATCTTAATGGTAACCTTGTTCAATTGGCGGTAGTCACATATGGAGTGAACCATCTTTCTTTCTTACAAACAAGACCGGAGCACCCCATGGAGAAACACTTGGTCGGATGAAACCCTTATCCAACAAGTCTTTTAATTGTTCCTTTAGTTCCTTAAGTTCCACCGGGGCCATTCGATAAGGAGGAATAGAAATAGGTTGCGTATCCGGGAGAACATCAATACCGAAGTCTATTTCTCTCTCGAGAGGAATACCGGGTAAATCATCGGGAAACACTTCCAGAAACTCATTAACAACTGGGACCGACTCAAGAGTAGGGGTTTCGGAATCTAAATCTCTCACCCTAACAAGATGGTATATGCAACCCTTAGAGATCATCTTTCTAGCTTTTAGGTAAGAAACAAATTGACCTCTAAACATAGAATTTCCCCCCTTCCACTCTAGGATAGGCTCATTCGGGAATTGAAACTTGACCATTCGGGTCCTACAATAAATAGAGGCATAACAAGTATGCAACCAATCCATCCCAAGAATAACATCAAAGTCTAACATATCAAGCTTTACAAGATAAACATGAGTGACTCTATGGGATAAGGAGACGGGGCAATTTCTATAGACTCTCTTAGCCATGATAGATTCTCCAATCGGAGTAGAGACACGAAAAGGATCTAGCAACACATCTGGAACAACATCAAACCTCATAGCCACATATGGCGTCACAAAAGACAAGGTAGCACTGGGATCAAGCAAGGCATAAACATCAAAGCAAAAAACTTTCAACATACCGGTAACCACATCGGGAGAGCTCTCTTGCTCATGGCGAGCTTGAAGTGCATAGAATAAGTTTTTCTTAGGAGTATTTGAACCCGCACCACTAGGTGGAGCTTGCTTGCTCTCTCTTCCTTTAGCCATGGGAGATGGACAATCCCTCATCTTGTGACCACTCTTTCCACAACCGTAACAACCATCCGTACCGGCTAAACATTTGCCCTCATGCTTCCTCCCACACCTAGTACAAGTAGTCGATGAAGAACCACCACCATTTCCTTCTTGAGGCTTAGGGTTAGGCACCCTATCTTTGTTGGTCTTAGGAGGATCATTTGAAGGACCTTGATTAGAGGACATTTGTCGAAATCTAGGACGGCCATGTCCGTCGGACTTTGAATGTGAAAAGTTACCATCACCGGTCCTAACCCTCTTAGTCTCTCTAGACCTCTCCTTGAGCTTTTCTTCCTCTATTTGTTGAGCATACACCATGAGACGAGAAATATCCATATCATTAGCAAGCATGGCGGTGCGGCACTCTTTAACCAACATTTCGGACACTCCCAAGACAAACTTACTCATTCTTGCCCTAGGATCGACAACTATGGAAAGAGCATATCGAGACAATTGTGTGAACTTCAAAGCATACTTTTTCACACTCATGTTTCCTTGTCAGAAGGTTGATAAACTCAAGCACTCTTGCCTCCCTCATCTCAAGGGGAAAGAACCTATCAAGGAAAGCAACTTTGAATTTCTCCCAATCAAGAGGACCCTCATTAACTGCCCTCTCACTTTTCCATTGGTTGAACCAAATTTGGGCAACATCCTTGAGTTGATAAGCGGCCAACTCCGCCTTTTCTTCCGGTGTCACACCCATAATCATCAACACCTTGTACACTTCATCAATGAATTCTTGAGGATCTTCCTCAATCTTAGAGCCATGAAATTCCGGAAGGTTCATTCTAGTGAAGTCCCTCACTCTTGATGCCGCCGTACCCACATTTTGGTTCACGGGAGCTACAACCTCTCTATTTTCTTGAGCCAAAACTTGAAAAGCATCCCTGAACTCCGCTTTAGTCACTTGTTCGGTCAAAGGGTCAGCCGAAACTTGAGGAGCTTGAGGAGGAGCTTCTTGTTCAACATTCTCTCCCATATTTCTTCTACCATAAGCTCTTCGAGTTGCCATATCCTGAAACGTGTAGGATAGTGATTAGGAGAGGGACATATAGAGTTAAAATCTATGGCACGACTTAGGAGTAATGAAAGAAGTGGAGTTTCTTAAACGTCTTATAGCCTCTCATTCATAAATGAGGCGCGCTTCACACTCATGAACAAGACTTTACTTGACGCGGCTTATGAGACATCCTAGGATCTTTCTAAAACCCTGTGCTCTGAATACCAAGTTTGTCACGACCCAAGGTACCCCCTAGACGTGACATGACGTACAAGACCCCGAAAGGTCTCATACAAGCCACTTAGCATACATACATACAAGATCATAGAGATTAAGAGTTCAAAAGAGAATTTCATATCAAATCTTTTAAAAGAAATAGCGAAAGTCTACATCTCATGTCTCAAGCCAATCTAACATAGAGAAATAAAGTTTGGGATGTAACCCAATACAACATCCGAAATGAAATAACATGAAAATAAGAACAACTAGGCTATGTCCTCGGATGGATGAGGACTCACCAAGTTTTCTATCAAATCTTCTACTAAGCTCTAGCCAAGAGTGGATGGTGAATCGCCAAGTCCTACATCAAAGAAGTTAATGTAGGCAAGAGTATGCGTTAGTACAATCAAGAACAAAGTATGATAGCAATGCACATAAAACACATAAAACATGCTAGAATGAGACACAATCATGACATGCAATGGCCAAGCTAAAACATGATAAAGCATAAGAAGCATGAAGCATAAACCATGGCCAAAGCAAGCTAAATCATCTTTCTTTACTTTAGATTATCATAACAACACTTGTGTTTATTAGTTGTGGGGAATAGCCTTAACTGACATAAAACCGTGTGAGCTATCAACATGGAATCCGGTGTCTACCCTACACCGAAAGAGGGCCATTCTACTTGCCAAGGTAGGACCCTTTACTTAACTCGTAGCTTACGTGGATCCACTAGCTAATGTCTATCTAAGATAATCATCCTATGGGGGCATATAGGTAAGGGATAAGGAGACTAGTACTAGAAACCCGGCCTCTGCTACGGGAGAGCTTCCATCTCGATATCCTCTCGGTGTTAAGCATATTTCCCACGGAATAGTTAATTATCATATTCATATCATTATCCATGGAAATGTACAATTAGGGTTACCAATCAAAGCTAAAATCATGTTTATAGACGTTTCATCTTCCATGGACTAGTCCAAGCTTACGTCATTAGAATAGCTCCTTATGAACATGGGTAATTGCCTCTTTGTTCATTAACTCATAGTGTGAGCATTACGTGAGAAAACCTTTCACAACTCAACACAACATCATCATGTCTTAACTTTGGTACTTCACTCTCAAGCACCCTTAACTCATCATTAAACTCATATTAGACATGCATAAGTTCATAAGATTCATTCTTATATAGTTCATCATGCTCATAATTCATGGATCAGAGAGTTCATATGGGTTCATAAAAGTTCAACTTAAATCATGCAATTCAATGCAAGCTCATGCTTAGAAAGTCATAAATAAGGCAATTTTGCCATACTTGAAGGAACTCACATAATAGAGGGAAAATCATGCTTTTGACTTGAACATACTAAACTTTATAAAGTCACCCTCAATTCATTCATAATTCATGCATAGCTTCATAGAGATTTTCATAAAATTACTCAATTCATAGCTCAACCCACCAATCAAAGCATAGATTAGGAAATTGGGGAGAAATAGCATGGTTCATGGGGATTCATTCAATCTTTACATCAAGCCATATAATTCACACTAATTCGTGCACTAAATTAGTTTATCACGCTAGATCGTGCACAAGAAATAATAAAATCAACAATTGAAATCAAAATTGAAGAACCCATAAGAATTGATCAAAAACCCTAATTCAATTGGGGAAATTGAACCTTGAAAAGTTTGAAGAAAGTTGAGGACCCATTGGAGGAAAGGGCTCCAAATGGTGAACACTATCATACCTCAACAAAGCCCATAAGAAATTGATGGTCTTCAATGGAGGATCTTAGTCTTCTTCTTCCTTGAATCTTGAGAGAATTTTCTTAGAGAGAGAAATATTTGAGAAGAGGAGGAATTTGGGAATGAGTTAGAATGAGTGAAATTAGGCTTAGAAAATATATATAGGGTCTAGGTTAAGGGTATAATCGACTTAGATTAATATTTAAACATTTAGGGAAAAGACCAAAAAGCCCTTAAATAATAACTGTCGAGGGCAAACTACGGGCACGACCTACGGTCCGTAGGTCAATCGATGGACCATTCTGTCCTTCCGTCAATTGATTCAGAGAATTTAGTTGGGGTTGAAAATTTGGCTAAGTCTGGAAGGGATCTACGGAACTCATCTACGGACCGTCAACTGGACGACGACCCGTCTTGTTTCTCCGTAGGTCGAGGTTCAGAAACTTTGAAATCCTGAAAGTCCACAGTGCCAACGATGGTTCCCACCTACGGCCCATCATTCCACCTATGGTCCGTAGGTGACCTCCGTAGTCACTGGCATCAGAACTGCATTTTCTTTTCTTTGAAAGCTTGGGGTGTTACAATTAGGATTGATCCAGCCAAGATTGAGGCAGTTAAGGGCTGGATGAGACCTACTTCTTCTATCGAGATTCAGAGTTTTGTGGGGTTCGAAGGCTACTATAGACATTTGTGCAGAGTTTCTGTACTATTGCAGTGCCGTTGACTAGATTGACTCAGAAGATCGTGGATTTTCATTGGTCCCATGAGTGTGAGGCGAGCTTTCAAAAGCTCAAGACCTTGTTGACTTCGGCTCCTGTATTGACTTTGCCCGAGGAGGGTGTGGGTTTTATCGTATATTGTGATGCCTCCAGAGTTGGCTTGGGAGGTGTGTTGATGTAAAAAGGGAAGGTTATAGCCTATGCTTCTAGACAGTCGAAGTTACATGAATAGAACTATTTTACCCACGACCTAGAGCTTGCGGCGGTGGAATTTGTATTAAGTTGTGGCGGCACTACTTGTATGGGATCCATTGTGAGGTTTTCATCGATCATCAGAGGCTTCATTACATTTTCAGACAGAGGGATCTGAACTTGAGACAACGTAGATGGCTTGAGTTACTAAAGGACAATGATATGACCATTTTGTACTATTTCGAGAAGGCCAATGTGGTGGCCGATGCTTTGAGTAGGAAGACTCCTAGTATGGCGAGTCTCGCCGTGATCAGTGGTTATATGAGACCTTGGCAAGAGATGTTCAGAGGTTAGCCAACAACTTTGTCTGATTGTGGGTTTCTGAGGAGAGTGGTGGTTTGATTGCGTTCATTGAGGCCCGTTCTTCCTTAGTTGAGCAGATTCGAGAGCACCAGTTTGAGGATGAGAAATTGTGTCTTATTCGAGACAAGGTGATGAGAGGTGAAACAAAGGAGGCTGCACTTGATTCTGATGGGGTTTTGAGGATTGGAGGTTGGATTTATGTGCCCAAGGTAGGCGAGCTTATTAGACTGATTCTAGAGGAGGCCCATTGTTCTGATATTCTATCCATCCGGGAGTGGCGAAGATTTATCATGATCTGAGTCAGCATTACTGGTGGTATGGTATGAAGAGGGTTATTGCAGACTTTGTGTCTAGATATTTGACCTGTCAACAGGTCAAGTGTGAGCACCAGCGGCCCAGAGGTATGTCTTAGAGGATGCCCATTCCTACTTGGAAATGGGAGCGGATTACTATGAATTTTGCTGTGGGTCTACCTACCACCATGGGTGGTTATGATTCTATTTGGGTGGTCGTTAATATGCTGATCAAGTCCGCTCATTTCATCCCAGTTCGGGTGAAGTATCTGGCGGAGAAGTTAGTCCAACTCTACATTAGTCAGATTGTTAGACTTCATGGGGTGCTGATATCTATAGTCTCGAATTGAGGTTCATTGTTCACTTCGCACTTCTGGAGGGCTTTACAGCATGGT
Source organism: Solanum appendiculatum (assembly GCA_018342035.1). NCBI lineage: Eukaryota > Viridiplantae > Streptophyta > Magnoliopsida > Solanales > Solanaceae > Solanum > Solanum appendiculatum. The sequence continues at coordinate 668,286 of JAGDQO010000575.1, forward strand.
TTGGGTACTCGGTTAGATATGAGTACAGTCTTTCACCCTCAGACAAATGGTCAATCCGAGCGGATAATTCAGGTGCTTGAGGAAATGCTCCGTGCCTGTGTGATTGATTTTGGTGTTAGGTGGGATCAGCATTTACCCCTAGCGGAGTTTGCCTACAATAACAGCTATCATTCCAGCATTCAGATGGTCCCATTTGAGACGTTGTATGGTAGACGGTGTAGATCACCGATTGAATGGTTTGAATCGGCAAAGATGGATTCCTTAGACACTAACTTGACTGGGCGATCACTTTTGGCTCCGAGTGTCACCCATGAAGGGTGTTATGCGATTCGAAAAGAAGGGCAAGCTTAGTCCTAGATTCATTGGTCCTTTTGAGATTCTGGACCGAGTGGGAGAGGTGGCCTCTAAGTTGGCCTTGCCACCTAGCTTGTCAGTTGTGCATCCTGTGTTTCATGTTTCTACGCTTCGAAAGTAAAACTCAGACGAGTCTCATGTCATTACGCTAAATTCAGTGGAGTTGGGTCAAAATTTGACTTATGGGGAGGAGCCTACGGCTATTCTAGATAGGTAGGTCTGTAAGCTTAGGACCAAGGAGATTGCTTCAGTGAAGGTACAGTAGGGACACCGTTCAGTTGGAGAGGCTACTTGGGAGTCCAAGTTCGACATGCGTGCCATATATCCTCAGCTTTTCGAGGCTCCAGGTACTTTCTTTTACTTTATTTTTTAGGACGAACATGGTTTTTGGTGGTGGATGATGTAATGACCCTGAAGGTCATGTTTGGTAATCTTCACAAAATGATTGTTTTACCCCTCCCAAGAATTGCCCCGAGTCATGTTTGATCAGTATCCGAAGTTGGTTTTGTGAATCTCCTTGTCAAGTTAAGATTTTTGGAAAGTTTTGAATTTTAGAAGCTTAAGTTGTCAAAAAGTGGTATTTGAGGTCATTCGGAGTTTTGGGGCTCAGAATGGAATTTCGTCAATTCCATCAGCTCCGGAATGTTGATATTGGTCTAGGAGAGTTGACGAAATTAGGTTTGGGGCTATATCGTGGATTTGAGGCCTTGAGTTGGAAATTAGTGAGTTTTTGACCATGAGTTCACTTTGGTCAACATTCGGTGATCGGATACTCGGAATTGAATTTCGACAACTCTGTTGGATTCAGGGAGATGATTTTAGGCCTAGAAGTGGTCTTGGTTGAATTTTTAGAGGTTCCGAGCTTGATTTGGTATTTTGAGGCTTAAAGTTAGTTTCGTTGCATCTTATCAGGTTCCACGTCAAGGAGACCTCGAATTCAAATTTTGACAGTCCCATTTAGTCCGGAACACCGAATTTAGTGGGGTAGAATATATGGTTTGTGTGCTCAGAATTTTGAATGAATCCCAAGGGCCATTTCGGTGAATTTGCTTTTATGTGTAATTGCTGTCAGCTGAGTCTAGTGCAAGCTTCTTCGCGTTCACGGAAGCTTGACCTCGATCGTGGAAGGCTGCTAGGCTGGCCTTCGCATTTGCAGAAGTTTGACAGCGTTCGCGGAGGGCCTTGATTCTGGACCTCTACATTCGCGTGGGTCCTGCAGTGTTCGCGGGCTAAATGAATCGCATTCACGAAGGGTTATTTTTTCTCTGAATAGTATATAATTTCCAAAATTGGAAAAACACCCATTTCCACCATTTTTGGTCTTGGGAAGCTCGAAAGAGGCGATTTTCAAATAGATATTTCGTGGGAAACTTTTGGGTAAGTGATTTAAACTCATAATCTTCATAACCCATTGATTGTATCTTGATTTTAACTTGAAATTGGGGATTTTAAAGTGAAGAAATTCGGGGTTTTCAAGAATTTTGAATTTTCAATTAAATGATGATTATGAACTGATTTGAGCTCCATTTTCAAAACAGTTTTCACCAATGGATTCCTAATGCTTTGAGGAACATTTTCATGTAAAAATATCTAGATTTAAACCCCATTTTCGGAATCATACTTTTGAGCCATTTTGACCCCTTTTCCCTAATTTTGTGATTTTGGTGTTGTTAGTTCCGGAATTTGATTGTGAATCATTATATGAATAGATTGTGGTGCTTCGGACTATATTCGTAAGGGGAAGGCTCAAGTTATTGATTGATCATGGTTTTTACTAAGGCAAGTGAACTTCTAAAACTCCGTAAATCTTGTAGAATTCTGAATTTCTTTTCTTGTATGTGTTGGGGAGTAATGGGAATGAGGATACATGTTGAATTCTTTCATGAACCAATTTTAATTGATCGACGGGGTTAATAAAAGGCAATGTGTGCTAATGTTGTGAATCAAAGTGTGATATGTCGTGATCTTGATGTCGATATGTAATTGGTGAAATGCTTTGATAGCTTCATTGTGATTGTGAATTGCTTGAATTTGTCACTTCCTCATTATTTGTGTGAACTTGCCGATTGCATTTTGTTCTTGAACACTATGATGAGATGATTGATTGTGATGCCGAGGTATTTTTTGGTGAGATTGTGATGCCGAGGTCTTTTTGAGAGAGCCGAGGTCTTTTCCGGTGAGATTGTGATGCCGAGATATTTTCCAGCGAGCCGAGGTCTTTTCCGGCGAGATCGTGATGCCGATGTCATTTTCGGTGAGTGTGTGATGCGAGGTCATTGTCGGCGATTGTGAGCATGCATGATCATGGATTGTGCATCAGCATTTTTGCATATCATTGTGTGGTGAGCATGATTCTTGTGATTGGCTGTGTGATTACTTGTAAGTTGCGACTTATGATTTGATTTGTGATTGTGAAGACTGTTTGAAATGTGTATTGGTAATTGTTAGATTGGGCTGATTTTTTGTGCAGGTAGTAGTTATGGATGTTCGGTTGGGATGAAAGGAGTTCGCGTATTTTATTAGATCTACCTGGTTTTGTAAGTTGGCTTGCTGAGTACCGTGTTGTTTGGTACTCACCTCTTGCTTCTACACTTATGTAGACAGTGAGTTTCTCTTTTCTTAATCATCCGAGGCTTCCCAAGAGACTGAGAGAGGTAGCTATTGTCATCAGGCGAACTCTCTTATTCCTGTTTTTATGCTTTGCTCTACTTGAGAAATAAAGACATACTTGAGACTTGTATTTACATTCCAGTTCTGTTATTAGCAGCTTGTACATGTGACAGCCAGTCCTTAGGGGTTATTTAAGTTTTGAAAGACTTCCGCTTTTGTAATTCTTATTTAATTTGCTTATTTCTGCATTTATCTCCGTCTTTGTTGGGTTTATGCTGACTTGTGCTGGTGGGATAGGACAAGTGTCATCACACCCGATTTTGGGGTGTGACATATAAGTTAGTATATTATAGGCTTAAGTCATCGAAGGCCTCTTAAAGTTGTCTGCATATTTCACTTGGACACCTATTCAACCTTATACCTATTGAACAACTACACTGCAAGAAATTTATACCTTTTGGATGTAAAAAAGATTTGTGAAAATTTCAACAGATTCATATATAAAATGGTATATATTGAGGTATATTGTTGGATTAAAATATGGTGTAATACTCTTGTTAAATTGATAGCCTGAACACCAACTTTATACCACAATTTATATTATATAATGTATCGTTTGTTAATAATTTAATAAATATTTCTTCATCCAACTAGTAATTTTATACTACAACGAACACCAACATTTTTATCAAATATTATCTTTTAGTTCCAACATTAGAATGAGCAACACCACATTTTGAGAAATATAAATTTTCATAATTTCAAGAAGAACTAAAAATTAGGCATAATGAAGTTCAAAGTTAAAAAATCATCAAAAAATAATAAATTTTTATTCAACTGTATATCAATGTTTTTTTCAAAATAAGATAAACTGATGGTATGAATTGTTCCAAGATGAACTTCTACATAAAATAACTATTGTACGAATACTCCTTCGAATCAATAGTTGGAAGCTCTTTCTCCTTACCCCGATAGACTTTGCATTACCGATAACAAGATTTCTCTTTCATATTCACTCATGGGATATGAAGTAAATGCATTTAACTTGAAATTTGATCTCGAATACACGTTAAGATTGTTAATATTGCAATTCGAATGCCAATGCCTAGGGTTTTTCTAAGAACCATATCCATAGAATTTTCCTATTCATGATAGTATAAATCAAAGAAAACGCACAATTTTATCTCAAAATATAGGTAATTTTGAAAAAAGAAAACTGGGAAGAAGAAGAACCAAAATTCTGAGAAAAATGAAGATTTCGTTAAACGAGGACTCTTTCTGGGAGTATCATCCATAGAAAATTTCCTACTCATAGTCGATTTTCTCAAGAAGCAAAAATAATTTTTTTGTGTTGTTAGAAATGATTTTGCAAAGAAGAAAAAGGAATGAAAGCAAATTGTTACTCGATATTTTCAAGAAGGAAAGACAAATCCTTTGTCTTGATAAAGATGATATTCAAAAAGAAAAAAAAAGTGCAACAATCCAACGTTAATATCAATAAAAGTATGATGAATGTCATTTCATTGGTATCCCTTCGTGAAAAGGGTAACAAGAGAGAGAAAATGAGATATTTATTGTGATTGAGATTCTAAAAAGTAAATAAAATAAAAGGTAAAATATGAGTCTCATAAAATTAGTACACTAAACAAATAAAATAGATCTTAAACATGTAACTATATATTTTATAATAAGTTGTCATGTTTGTAATTAAAATGTTAATGTTGTCAATAAAAAGACCAGAATAATATTATGTAAATTAAGGTTTTAAATAGTATATTCTTGTAATTTTTCCTTAAAATATAATTTAGGTATACGCATTGTAGTTTCTAATAAAAATCGCCATTTGTTTATTATTTGACTAATTATTGATAATCGTCTGGTTATTAATACACGTTAAGTGAGAATTGGAAATATATTTTCATGCCTTATAAATAATCACAATCTTTTTAATGAGTTAATTAAAGGATAAAATAAATTTTCCTTCCTTAAAAGTTGGTGTAACCTTTTTTTAATGGGTTAATTAAGGGATTTTTTTTTTTCATTCCTTAAAAGTAGCAACAACTTTTTTAACATGCTAACTAGAGACAATATGCTAATTAAATTAATTAATTAATTAGTGTTGATTGATAAAAAATCAATCCTTAAAATTACGCATTGTTCTTGCTACTTTATATCAATTGTTTTTAGGCCATATTTTGCCAAATACTTTTGAACTATTTTGTGCCAATTTATTTTGAATGTTGTATATCCAATATCAATACCTTAATGAAAACCGCAACATATGCTGCAATTTTCTTACCAAATAAGCCAGTGGAATCAAAAGACACATATCCATATATATATATATATGGCGGGATCACAGAACATCTAATTCATAGGGTTGTTTGGTAACTGGAAAAGAAATAAGTTTTTCATGTATTAATTTTCATATAACTTATATGAGTTTTGGTAGGTAGATAGGAAGTAAGTTATTCATGTATAAAATTAATACGTCGTTTGGTGACAATTTAGAAACCTGCATAACTAATATATGTATAAGTTATGAGAAAATATATGTATTATCTTATGCGGGATAGAAGGTAGAATAACTAATACATAAAACTAATATATGAATAACTAATTCCTACCTAACTAATATTTGCATAATATAATGCTCCCTCCGTCCCATTTTATGTGAGGTAGTTTGACTCGGTACAGAGTTTAAGAAATAAATGAAGACTTTTAAAATTTGTGGTCTAAAATGAATGATAGAAATTTGTGTGGGTATAAATTATTTCATTAAGGGTAAAATGGACATTTTAAAGTTAAATTGTTATTTAATATAAAAATATGTCATTCTTTTTTGGACTGACTAAAAAAGAAAGTAAGTCATATAAATTGGGGCTGAGGGAGTACATAGGTTCACTCCTAACTAATCCCTACATTACTCTTACATGCATAAAATAATACATAGGTTCACTCATAATTAATCCATACCTTACTAATACATAGGTTCATTCATAATTAATCCATACCTTACTAATACATGCATAACTCTAATCAACGACCAAACAACCCATTAGTGCCTTGTTCATCCAAAGGGAGAACACCAACCGTGAGGGGTATTTGGAATGTTCAGATATCGTTATGAGAGGACAAAGCCAAAATTATTTTTGTGTTCTATGGATAATTATAATTATGGGGGGTTTTGAGGAGAGAAAAAAAAAATCATATTGAGGGTTTACACAAAAATAATGGAAGGCAAAGAAAGTCTTAGTATTATGCATTTTTAATATCTAGCATAGTAGATTGTTATTGTGAATCGACGATAACTTGAAGGACGTGCGAAACCAAGTTTGGTCTTTAAAGTTGAAGTAAGTTACGACTTACCTTTTTGATATGAAAATCTAGTAGGATCTATGTACTCAGTGTGTTCGATAGGATTAGGGGTGTGCATCGATCGGTTAGGTTCGATTTTATATATTATCGATTTAGCTTATCGGTTTTCGATTTATAAATATGCTAAATCCATAACCAAACCAATAAGATATTTTATTATAGACTTTGTATTTATCAGTATTGATCCTTAACGGTTTGATTTTCGATTTAACCAAAAAGAAAATGCTTATAAAATAAATATATGACTACTTCAATAATTTGACATGACAAGACAATAATGTAATTTTACATAACGCTCAAAAAATAGAAACAACAATAACTAGCATGAAAAGAATTATACAAGAGCAACACAAGAGAAATTAAGAGGAATAGATACTTTAAGTTTTGACGTTTTGTATAATGTAAAGTTATGAACTCAAAGTAACCGTGAAGTGTGAATTGAAGGTTAAAGGAAAAAAGTAGTAAGCAGTAAGGTACTGAGATTAATATTTAATATTTATGTAGGGCCAAAGTAGTAAATAATTACTATAGTCATAATGAGTTATCAGTTTATCCAATAACCTATTACTATAAACCAAAACCAAACCGATAATCCAATAATTTTTTTTTATAAAATCATTAAAAATCCGTTAACTCAATAACCCAATAGTAATAAACCAATAACATTTTTTCGGTTCAATTTATCAATCGGTTCGATTTTTGCACACCCTTAAATAGGATTCCCTAGGATGAATTCTTGTCATTAAGTACTCAATCCAATCCGTTCTTATTCATTACGATCGTAAGTAGGCATGCAAGAATGTTTTAACATGTTATTTGATGTTTTGTGTCCCTTGTTTAATTTCAAGTTTCAAGTACACGCTTACATGTTATAGTTTATGCGATGTGCAATTGTTATTTGTTTACAATTTGTATGCTCAGTTCATATGTAATTACTAGTGTAATCACATTCAGATTCAGATGGGAGAGCTAGCTGACCTCCTCTTGGCTATGCTCCTCAATTATTTGAATTGATACAAAACTATCCTCCGTCCACCTTTCGGTTTCAAATACCCTTGACATCGACCTCTTGGCTTAAAAATACTTTCATTTCTAACAGCCCATACTTATAAGATGGATGAAAGTTAAATATTGTACCAAATTCCATAGTAAAATCGCCCCCCCCCCCCCCCCCCTTCACTTCCTCTCTCTTCTACTTTTCTTCTTGGATCTTGTCCACCATTTTAAATTTTAATTTTTTTTAAAACTTATGACAAAACAAGGGAGAAAAAATGAGAAAAATAACGAGGACATTCATATAGAAATAATCAATTCAATAAAAGATAATTTAATATCATTTTTTCTTTTGTATGTACAAAAAATTCAAAATAAACGAATAAAAATAATCTATTCTCCTATCCCCACACCTAGGCCCTACCCAACCATGATAATAATATAAATTAAAAGAATATGAATATGTAAGTTCATTTCAAATTTAAGTCTCTGATATCCTAATTAAGAATAAGATAATAAAAAGAGGGAACACACAAGACAATTGGATAATTAATAGAAAATTTTATATTAATAAAATATAATAATCTTGTTTTAGATGGACATTCAGACGCGGATTTTAGATGGATCTCAAGTTATGAGTTAGGTCAAAATAAATTGAGTATTGATTTAAAATGGGCCAATAAAAAGATATAATGAAATTAATAATTTTTTGAATTTATTTTCAAGCGTATCTGGTCAAAATATGAATTATATGTAATTTTTTATTATTTTTTGAGAAGGCTTTAAATTTGGACCTATCAAATTATGCAACATAATAAATAAATATTTAATGATTTTACTTTAGGGGAACTGTTAAAAATAAGGGCAAATAGGAGCGAAAGGGTTAATATTGAGGGTATTTTTTTAAGCCAAAATGTTGACGTCGGGGTATTTGGGGGCCGAAAGATGGATGAAGGGTAGTTTTGTACCAATTCAAATAGTCGAGAGACATTTTAGGTCCTTCTCCATTTTTTATGGGAATTTTTACATAAATAATATATTTTATTTGAATAATTACGCTTTTAAGTGTAACATTATTTTTATTACCATATATGGCATAATTTTAGCTTTAATAACCATTTGATATAAATATGTATTAAAATTGTATATCAGGTGAAGTTCTGAATAATTGTATTAAAGTTGTATCAAAACTGTATTAAATATAAATAATCGGTGGTTTGGTGGTGGTGATTACGAAAAAGAAAAGGTGAAACTCTGAAAATCTATATTAAAGTTGTATTAAATTCGATAGTTATTAATAAAGTTGTATTAAATTCGAATTCGATATTATACATTACTATAAATTCGATAGTTATTATTTCAGAACAAATACAATACATTTCTAACTCTGTAAACTAATTTAAATAGTACCGAAATATTTGAAATTCACATACAATACTTCTAATATATTTGTATTTAAAATATTTTAGTTATATATTAGGTGAAGTTCTGAAAAATTGTATCAAAACTGTATTAAATATAAACAATCGGTGGTTTGGTGGTGGTGATTTACCGAAAAAGAAGAGGTGAAACTCTAAAACATCAGTATTAAATTTGTATTAAAATTGTATAAATATAAACGATAGTTATAATACAATTTGAATTCAATATTATACATTGTCATAAATTCGATTGTTGTTATTCAAACAAATATAATACATTTTTAACAACATAAAATTAATTTAAATTGTATCGAAATATTTGAAATTCATATATAATACTTATAATACATTTGTATTAAAAATGTTTTAATTATAAATTCACCACGTGCATTGAAACATGCTTATAATATGTATTATTTATTGAATTCAAAATGTATTAAAATTATTTTTATTTTTTTTCTTATTAACAATATTAAATATATTAGTATTGTATTAAAAATATATTAACTATATATTCACCATGTGCATTGAAAATTGCCTATAATATGTATAATATATTGAATTCAAAATGTAGTATAATTGTAATTTATATTTATTTCTTTAATTAATGACGTCAAAAGAAATCTTCATATTTTAGTATCTTCAAAGAAAATAAATTTAAGTCCCAATTATTTTTAAAAATTATTTGTAATACTACCAATTCAAAACCAAGTCTTAAATTAAAGTAATTGACATTAGTTTTTTTCAAAAAGAGGGTGAAAGGGAAAGAGAAAGAAAAAGAGAAAGAGAAGAGAAGAAAAGAAGCGGACAGAATCCAAAAAAATGCGAGAGAGAAGAAGAGAGAGAGTAGGAGACTATTTCCTATAAAAAAAATAAGGCTAATCTATGTAAAAGTAAAAGATGTACTATAATTCATAAATAAGGACATATAATATATTATCTATGTAAATAGGCCTTATTTATATCATTGAGTTTGTCATTTATTGAGGGTTAATGCACAGTAATGATCAATTGTTAGAAATCTGACTTCTGATATATGACCATGTAATCTTCTTTACGATTGCTTAACTATTTGCTCCACTTTTTCAGCATAATATTTTATGTTGCTACGCATGATTAAATCAGAACCTCTTATCCTTTGAACCTCATCTTTGTTCTTGTCGCATACACTCACGAATAGTTGGATCACTAATAGAATTTAAACTTGTCACTAATTTTTTTTTTTCTTCGTTAAATTCTTTTAGATTCAAAGCTCTTTCTTTAATTTCTCTTATTTCACGACGAAATAATAATCGCGCCGAAAAAGGTTGAACGTGCATTCGAAGTTTTGCAATATCGTTTTGAAATTATCGTAGGGCTGTCACATTTTTGATGAAAAAAAGTACCACATGATACAATGATTACATTATTATATTGCACAACATGATAATCGAGGATGAACATGAATGCACCAATTCAAAATACTTCGGAAGGTCCAACTCCAATAGTAAAAATGGTAGTAGATGAAAATTATGGATTTCAACAATTTTTAGCTCGACATAAAAATTAAGGACAAAGATGCTCATTTTGAACTTTGTAATGCATCAATAGAGTATTTATAGGAACAACGTAATAATCTTGAAAGTTGAATATTTATGTAGAAACTAAATAAATTTTACCATGATATAATATTTATTTAATTGTATTTTTCAATGATTTCACTTTTATTTGAATTATCCATTAAATTGTGTAATTTGCTTGAAATTTATATTATTTAAAAATTTAGGGTGTAAAATAATTTTTATTAAATGATATATAAGAAAAAAATATGAAGTATATATGGCGATTAAAAACTGAATGATTTATTTTATAAAATAAGAAAACATAAATGAAATAAAAATGAAGAGGACAATATTGAAGAGAGAGAAAAATAAAACAAAATATTCCTTTTTAGAATAAAATTTGGTATAGTGGATTGAAGTTGGTTTGCTTCAAACTTAGAGCAATGCCAAATTTGAAGCAAAAAATGAAGTGTAGGTTGGAGATACTCTAAGAAACAAAAATATTTTCTATTTTGTTAGAAAAAATTATCTTTAAAAAGATATTTCTATTAGAAAAAGAATGTGTTTAAAAAGAAATGAAACAACTTTTTTTATCAGAAAAAGCGCAATTTTGATCCAATTAAATAATAACATGGGCATTTTTAGATCCAACAATCAACAACAAAAACACTTTTGGACCAAACTTTTAACATATGACTTTTTTTTTTATATCAATTTTGCATATTTTAAGAACATTTTTGACCCTTTTCTATTGATAAATGATCTTGTTAAATAAAGCACAATTAAACTATACGTTTAAAGCCATTTGTTTGTATTTTTTTCTTTTCTTTCTTTAATAAAACTCTAGATGGTTGATAAGTAATAGTAATAGCAAAAACTAAGGGGTCATTTGGTAGAGTGTATAAGAATAATGCAAAATATAGTGTATTAGTAATGCTGCTTGTATTAGTAATGCTTGTATTACTTATGCTTGCATTAGTAATGCTGAGATTTTTCTTATACAATGTTTGGTTTGGCGTACTAAAGATAACATGCATTGCATAAAAATTTTAAAAAATATTTGCTTACAAAAATATCCTCCACAAATATGGTGGAAAGGATGTGAAAAAGGTTTTGAGGGACAATTGCATCTTTAACCAAGCTAATGCATGCATTAGAACCCATTGCATTACTAATGCATAGAAATCCATGGCATTAGAAATACACTCCTCAATACACAATAGAGTGCACTACTAATGCAAGCATTAGTTATATACAGGTTGAAAAAGTGTACCAAACAAGGTACTAGCAATACACAAAGCTAATGTATGCATTATTTTCTCCAATACACTCTAGCTAACCACCTCTAAAAGTACTCATAAGGTATCTGGACTAGAGAGCCTGTATGAAGATATTTCTCATTTTCAAATCTGACTCAAGCTAACTGTTAGCACTTGTCTTGTATTCTTACAGAGAGTACAAACACATGCAATAGAGTCGAGCTAACTTCTCCGCCGTGTACTTCACCTGAATTGGGATGAAATGGGTGGACTTGGTCTACCTGTCAACAACTATCCAAATAGAATCATAAACACTCATGGTGGTAGGCAAGTTCATAACAAAGTCCATGGTAATACATTTCCACTTCCAAGTAAGAATGGGCATCCTTAGAGACACACCGTGATACTCATACTTGACATTTTTGAAGTCAAACACCTAGACACAAACTCAGAAATATCCCTCTTCATACCACACTACCAGTAATGCTGACTTAGATTGTGATACATCTTGGCTGCTCCCAGATGGATAGATATCGAGAAAAGTGAGCCTCCTCCAGGATCAATCTAACCAACTCGCCCACATTGGACACAAAAATCCTACCTCTGATCCTCACTACTCCATCGGCATTAAGCATAGCCTCCTTGGCTTTACCCTTGATACCCTGTCTCAAATAAGGCATAACTTATCATCAAACATCCGCTCACGGATCTGCTCAACCAAAGAAGATTGGGGCTCAATAAAAGCGATCATACAACTACTCTCCTCTGAAATCCGCAATTGGACAAGATTGTTGGCTAATCTCTGAACATATATAGTTAATGGTCTCTCCTCAATACTGAGCGTGGCAAGACTCCCCTCCTACTTAAAGCGTCGGCCACCATATTGGCCTTTCCTGGATGATATAGAATAGTCATGTCGTAGTCCTTCAGCAATTCAAGCCATCTATGCTGCCTCAAGTTCAGGTCCTCTGACTGAAGATGTATTGAAGACTCTGATGATTGGTGAAGATCTCACAATGCACCCCGTACAAGTAGTGATGCCATAATTTAAGCACAAAGACCATGGCTATCGACTCCAAATCATGAGTAGGGTAGTTCTTCTTATGGGTCTTCAACTGCCTAGAAGCATAGGCAATCACTTTCCCCTTCTGCATCAAGACACCACCCAAACCAATTCCTGAAGCATCACAATAAATTGTAAAGTCCACAGCCTCCTTGGGTAGAGTCAACAGAGGAGCCGAAGTCAATAAAGTCTTGAGCTTTTGAAAGCTCTCCTCACACTCATCAGACCACTGAAAACCCACACTCTTTCGAGTCAATCTGTTCAATGGAGTTGCAATAGTAGAGAAACTCTTAACAAACCCTCGGTAATAACTTGCCAATCCCACAAAACTTCAAATCTTGGTAGGAGAAGTAGGTCGCATCCAGCCTCTAACTATCTAAATCTTGGTCAAATCTATTATAATACCCTCCTTGGACACCACGTGTCCCAAGTATGCCATAGAGTTAAGCCAGAACTCACACTTTGAGAACTTGGCATACAACTTTTCTTCCCTAAACCTCTGAAGTACAATCCTCAAGTGTCGAACATGGTCCTCCTCAGTCTTCGAGTACACCAAAATATCATCGATGAAGACAATCACAAAAAAATCTAGGTATGGTTAAAACACCCCGTTCATCAACTCCATGAACATTGCAAGGGCGTTTGTTAACCCAAAGTACATCACTATAAACTCAAAATGCCTATACCAAGTCTGAAAGGTTGGTATAGGGACATTCGATGCCGTAATCCTCAACTGCTGGTACCCGGACCTCAAATCAAACTTAGAGAACAACGACACTCCCTGAAGCTGATCAAATAAGTCATTAATACGCAAATGATAATACTTGTTCTGCACTGTTATTTTGTTCAACTGTCTGTAGTCAATACACATCCTCATATTCCCATACTTCTTCTTCACAAACAATACAAGAGCCTACCAAGGTGACACACTAGGGCGAATAAATCCCTTACTCAACAAATCCTACAACTGATCCTTCAGTAGAGTTGAAGGATTTGTTGAGTAAGGCATTATGAGTTCATGTAACACTAGTTACAACTGTGTCTCAGAACCAATGCAAATAGACATGTTCATACAAATAATAAGGAGATAACTATTCCATATCAATGCACAATTCACAATAACACAACTGTGGTACAACATCAACAATAAATCAATCAACCTTTCAAATCAATCTCAACACATCGCACATCAATAAATAATCAAGTTGTCTTTTATTACTCCCTTTTCATCATTAGGACTATTCAATATGAACAAGTCAACCCATCACTAAGTAATATTACTCCCCAACAAACACAACAAGGAAATACGAGATTCTATACTCTTAACAAGGGTCGAGAAATTCACTTTCCTTAAATAATCGAACAATCACTCCGGGAATTGAGCCTTTCCCCTTTCATTGGGCTTCAAAATCAATGCAATCTATTCAAATAAATAATCATAACAATATTTCGAAACTAGAAACACCCATATTACTATATGTCTAGCCTAGACCCAAAAACTCACAAAATCTATGATCAAGTTTCTAATCTTAATGCCAATTAGTATGTCAACTCTCATATTTTTCAAATTTCAAGCCTAGGATTAAGTCTTAATTCCTCCAAATAACATAAATATAATGGTATTCATATAATACAATACGCCTAATATTTAATTACACATACCAATATATCAAAACTTGAATTATAATGTGATAATCACAAGAAAAATCCAAAATTCAAACCACAGACTACACCATCAATAACAAATTTATGAAGTGCAGTATACCTTAATCCTTTAAGTCAAGGCCAATATCTATATATATCAATTCCTATACAATCACTATAGTGTCATTGTTTTATAATAACTTTATCAGAAGTTGTCCCCTAGGCCAATCATGAAAACGGTGCAGTAGGTTCCAATTTACAATTTAAATTGCAATTTTCAAATCTATAAAGAATCCATCTAATACTAATACAATAATTGAATCACATCCAACAATCAAAATATACATAAAAAAAATTTGGAGTTTGGTTAGAGTTACCAGAGTTATTCGTCACTTTTTGCTGAAGTCGCAGAATGTGAGCGCCTCTCCCAGGTTATATTTATTTATTTATTTTTAAAGTAAAGGGTTATGACTCAAAAGTGCCAAATTTCAGTATTTTATTTTTATAGATAGGCCAAGTGACATAAGATATTAAATAAACTTCAGATTTGGTCCATTAATTAACAACTAAAATTAATTATTTAACAACTAACCTTCAACTAAATAATCGTAGTTAAGGGAATAATTCAAAATTCTCAAATCAACTTTATTGACTGATCAGAAATGACTCGGGATAACTACCGAGAGAGATAAAATGATCATTTTATAAAAAAATTTAAAAATGACCTTCCAAATCATTACAGATAATAGGTTGGATGGAGATGGAGAAGTAGGGAGAGAGATGAGGATAACAATGGCTGATTTTAAAGTAAATTAGACTATAGACTGTAATAAAAAAAAAGTACCCAAAAAAGAGTAAATATTAATGTAAAAGATTTCAGTAATGTAAAAATTCCTATTATTATTATTATGATATTTCATTATTCCAGCCCAACCAACTCACTACACCCTTCACTGTTCTCCGCTACCGCATCAGAGAGCGTCGCGAAGCTCCAATAGCCAAACGAACCCCATTGCTCCGCCAGACCCCAACCCCATTTTCTTCACTGTTCCGGCGAGCTCTAGCAACCAACAAGCTCGCCATCACCAAACAACAACGCCATCCACGAGCTCCAGAGCTTTGGTGAATCAGAACCCCGAGTTCTAACCACCAGACCTTTCCCTTTCCCCTTTTCGATTTTATTTTTTGTCTGTTTTGCAGGCATTCCGGCGGAGCAATAGCAACTCTGACGAACCCCACTTCCAGATCTGCTCGGAAAAGCATCACCCCGGTGACCCTTTTAATTTTGTATTTTTATATTTATCTGGATCTATTTTTCAGCTTATTAAGTTATTACTTCTACCTAAATGTACTTTGGGTTTACATTGTTTTGATTATTTATGAAGTTATGTTAAAAGAAGGGGGAGTTTTAGACTTAAATTTAACCTTAAAGGCGTTTTTTATCCAAATATGTGGATTGGAGAGCATTTTTTATTCAATAGGTGGAATGAGACATTTTAAAGTCATTTCCAATATGTTAAGGGCAATTTTAACCCTTTTCCCTTTTTTATTTAACATATAAGTTGTCACTTTGTCTTTTAGATATGGTTGCCACCGTGCACTTTTTATTATTCTAACATGTTCTCATTTACATTTTTTTTACATTATCTATTAAAATTTGGCCAATGAAAAAATTTTCTCCATTGATTTTTGAGGTCTCCCCATTTTAAAAGATGAAATTTTTTGTTGATTTCCAAGGCCTCCTATTTATATATGATGAGTTTTATTTTGAATAATTATTTTTTGATTTATGTTAATCCATTACTAATATTTTTACTAAGTGTGTTTACAAGTATCTAGAGTTGCTTCAGAAGATATTCGAAAAATATTTGAATAATATTCTCTGATTCATTATTTGCAAATTATTAACATTAGACAAATATTAGGCCATTTCTCATATTATTGCTTTACTTTATTTTTTCTATATATTTCATGCTTATTATAAATGTTCAATATTTTGTATCTCCTCCTCAATTGGAAAAAATGAGTTTATTCAGGACCCACAATTGTGAATTTTGAAGGGTGTTAATACCTTCCCTTCGGGATCAGTTGGATCCTTACCTAGAATCTATTAATTTCGTAAATTATTTTTTGCTAATTAATTAATTAGTTTCCTAATTATCCTAAAATTAGGTGGCGATTCCTAAATAAAATTTTTTTTTCTAAAATTCTTTTTAAACGAATTAAATTGAATTGAATTTTTTGGAATCACCATGACGTTGCACCTTATTTGAAAAAATAAAGATGTCAACAATATGCGTAACTCTAAGCAGCTATTAAACAACCTAGCAGTTCCTTGTTCATCCAAAAGGAGAATATCCACCATGAGGGGTATTTGGGATGTTCAGATACCATTATGAGAGGACAAAGCAAAAATTATTTTTGTGTTTTATGAATAATTATAATTATGGAGGTTTTGAGGAGAGAAACAAAAAGCATATTGAGGGTTAACACAAAAGTAATGGAAGGCAAAGAAAGTCTAGTATGCTCTTGAAGTGAAGTTTTCAATAATGAACATAAATTAGTTTATTTTGATTAATTAAATTGGCCAATGAACATAAATTAATCATTTAGTTTTTCTATGTTGGTCAAATTCATACTTTCAAGGTTAATAACTCTCAATGGTAAAATATGAAGAGTAATGGCATTTATGTATTGGTTTTGTGAAATGACAAGTATTAAGAAACATCTATTTTTAGTAATGACGACATGTAAATTGGAATGAAGGGAGTATATCTTTAATATATGATACTCCATCTATCCATATTAACTTAATTTGTGAGACAAAACACAGTTATTAAAAAAACATTCAAGGACATAATTTGAACCATACTTTCCACTATTGTCCTTTGTAAAATCATAGATATAACGTTGCAAGTAGTGTAATTTACCTCCTAAAAATATCAAACTTCATTAAAGGAAAGGGCGAATATGGAAAAAATTTCAAACATCCATCTTGAACTTTGAACAATTCAATTATTTTGAATAATGAAAAAAACCCCAAAAATTCAATTATTATGGAATAAAGGGAGCATCTTAATCTATTACTTTTCTTAATGAACATAAAAAATAGTTAAAACAACACTTTATTTTTGGGACTAAGGAAATATTTAAAAAGAAAATGTTTAAAAAACAATTCTCAAAATAAGGATATTTGGTAGTTTGACCAGACTATTAAAATGCTTCCTCATATACTTATCATGAGAATCTTCTGATCACTTCTACTTGTCCATTTTTGAATTTTGCACGTTTTTAAGAAATATTATGATTAACATGAATATTTTATCATAACACTTAGTTAATGTATAGTCTTAACTTGAAATGAATAGGGAAATATGTAATTAATGTAGAAAGTAAAATAAGAAAAAAAAGTCATTTTTTCCTGATACATTAGAAATAAAAATCTATTTATGAAATATTAGACAATTAAGAGTCCCTCGCATCTTATTGATCTATATGTCTTTTTCCCACACTTATTTGCTTTTTTAAAAAAAAAAGAATTTTTGGTCCATGGACCCTTCTATTGATAATAGAAAACGTAAAACAATTTTGGGACAAAGCCCATCTCTTTATACATTGTGTCCAGCCTCATCAATAAACCCAATAAAACCCAGCCCATTACCCTCCTATCAAGATAATTATTTGAGCTCTTTAGCTGAGAAGAGTGTTCACTACACTTTCCAAAAGTTGTCTCTTTCACTTCACAATGTTGCCTGCTTTTTGTCATTGGAACTCGCAGCTCCGCCATCTCCTCCTCTAGATCATCTTCACCCTTGCGCCTGGTATTGATTCTTGGTGGCTCCGTCTGTCAACTTCACTACGACAAGGTATGTTGTTCTCACCTTCTTCATTTGTGCAGCTTTCCAGTCCTAACCCTTTCGGTTCTGTGTTCTCAAGTGATCGGGGGTCATACCCATGAAAATGAAATATCAAGCCTGAACTCTTCTTGCTATGGAAAGCCTGTAAGCCTCATTCCCTTCTTCTCCTCTTTTGTCTTCTCCCCCTTCCCTTTCTCACTCTCTGACCTTTGTTCTTTCTCTCTAGGTGCTTTCGAGTGTGTGACTCTCTCCAGGTGTTGTTGCTCTCCCTTACCTCAGTATGGCTGACAAAAATTGTATTATCCTCCCTTTTTGGTGAAAGTTTTTGGTAACTAGTGCAGTTAGTCCTAGATAGGTTATATGTCACAGCTTTGATGACTCTTTCCGAAGATTTTCTATTAATATACCAGCTGTGATTTCTTTTTGCTTCCATGTCGGTAGCTTTGTATATGCCTGTGCTCAAATCTCCTTTGCTACTACTTATGGATTTGTCTTTATGTACCTTATATGCCATTTCTTTTGCTTTCTCTTTCATTGTGTGTTTATCTTCCTACTTTTGATTCTCATGTTTGGTATTTGTGATTTTTCAATGTTTAGTATCCTCTTCATAGTAATTGGTAATTCCTGAAAAACATGATATAACTTTGTCTCATATGATTCCACCACATTGTTTGCCAAAGCATCTGCTAGATTATTGCCCTCTCTAAATGTGTGAACAATTTCTACGCAATATCTCAATATTCCTTATAACCTCCCCAATTATCTCTGCAATTTCCCAAGGTATTCTCCATTGCCCTTGTATGACATTCCTCATAAGTAGTGAATCAGTTTCAATGATCATCTCCATTAGCCCCTTCTCCTTACAATATTCTAAGGCATATTGAATGACCCTAGCTTAAGCTTCTGTATTCATTGACATACCAATGCCTTGGGCCTTAGCATATAAGAGATCCCCTCTGTCATCCCTCAAAACGAATCCATATGAGCTAAGCCCTGGATTACCCCTACTCGCTCCATCAGTATTGCATTTCAATGTATGATTATTAAGGAAGTTTCCACATAACCTTGATAAACTGTATTTTAGGTCTATACTCACTGAGCTTTGCAATTATTGATGGCCAAGTCCACGACTAACTTGTAATCCAAGGATATGACACCTTCATGAACTTCTTAATTAAATCCTGAACTTGCCAAACCATGTCTGTATAACTAACTCTTTCCCCGTGTTTCCTGGCATTCCTTCTCTTCCATAGTGTCCACATGATTATGGATGGAATAACTTTATACAGTGGCCTGCAACTTCGTTGGTCCATCTAGCTTCCACCAAATTATAATAAGCAATTGTAGATGCATCCCTTCAGTATTGAGACCTGCAAAGCTAGCAAACTACCTTCATAGCCTATTGGCTATAGAGGATGTTAGAAATAGATGGCTCATTGTCTCTTCTTCAAAATGTTCACAATGCCAACAACTTGAGACAATATTAATCTTCATTCTCTTCAAATTATTATTTGTTGCTATCCTTCTCCTCCACACCCTCCACATGAAGAAATTTATTTTAAAAGGCGGTCCTTTAATCCATATCTACTCAAAATCTTTTTTGCTTTCCACTCTACATCTCACAAGATCCCACATTGTATTGACTGTGAAACTTCCTTGAGTTTTGGCCATCCACCAAAGAGTCCCATTCTGATGCATACTATTAGGGGGCTTCATGTTCTGCACTATATACTCATATCTCCTCTGATAATCTAGCACCTAACACTTGTGTGTTCCACTGTCCTTCTGTAGTGAATTCCTTCACTTCTAGTTCTTATGTTGTGTTATTCTCTCCTTCCAAGTAGTATAGTTCCCCTTGCTTAATCCAATTATCAAACCAAAAGTAGGAATTTCATGTTGTTACCTGCCACCAAATATTATGCTCAATCTCCTCCCTTACCAATATCATCTTCTGCAAAATGTGTGATGCACCTCTACCAATGGCCATAATAGCGTGTAGCTACTTACTATACTTGTTCAACATAAAGGAACTCCATAGGCTGTTAGTAGAAGTTCTAAAAATCCACCATAATTTGGCAAGTAAGGCTTTTGAAACCTCGTGTAAAGATCTGAAACCCACCCCTCCTTCTTCTTATGGCAGACACAAAGTATCCCAGGCTACCCAGTGTTTATTCTTAGAACCAGTGGCATTTCCCCAGAAGAATTTTGCAAACATTTTGTGTAATTGATTAATGACACAAGGTGGAGGATTAATTGCAGACAATAAATATGATGGCATCGATTGCAGTACATTCTTAATGTGGACATATCTACCACCAAAAGATAATAATTTGTTCTTCCATAAGTGCATCATTTTTCTGACTTTCTTCAGCAACTCCTCAAAATGACTTTTGTTTTTCCTGTCATAGAAAATTGGGCACCCCAAATATGTGAAAGGAAAAGTTCCTTGTCTCACTCCAGTTATCCTCCTTATTCGATTACTCACTCCGATGGGGAATTTTTCATGCATGTATACCAAACTTTTATCCAAATTAATCAACTGCCCTGACACGTTTTGATAATCTTTCAGCACTCTCATCATTATTCTCATTGATGCTGGCAGTCCTGAACAAAATAGAAAAATATCATCTGCGTATGATAGGTGGTTTATTTCAGGGCTCCACTTCGGCAGTCCATACCCCTTAAGATTATATGATCCCTAAATAAATCATTTAAGCTCCTTGATGGGACCTCTGCAGCTATAATGAATAGAGTAGGTGATAGTGGATCTCTTTTGTAATTCCTCAAAAATTTCTAAGATAAGGCCCAAACAATTCTTTATTTATATGTAAGGTAGTACCAGGTGATTCTTGAATTTCTCATATGTGTAAAGGTCAATTCTTTAGTGTGGGAATGGATTTGGATATGAATTAAGATCACAAGAACCCACCTCTAGCACAAAGTTGAGTTGAAAGCTTCCTTACTGATTAAGTTTTGACATAAGATTCTACTTAGGTCAACTTTAAACGAGCATATCTCTCAGTATAAAATGAATTAGGTGACTCATCACCTATCAAATTGATGCTCTATGAGTCCTTTTTCCAACGCCACGATGTTTGCCTCATTTCCAGTTTGAAGTAAAAAGTTATGGGCGTTTTACCAAAAACGATCACATTAGAGATTCCTGAAGTCAATTCCTATGAATTTCTTCTACGGGTCGTAGAAATTTCGACGACCTGTACTGTCAACTCGTAGAAAACTTCAAAGAAGTCATATTTTAGGGTCCAATTCCTATAGATCTATTCTACGGGCCATAGGAACTTCTACGGGTCATAGATTGGACTTGTAGAATGAAATTTTGGGCCGCAAAATTCAATATAAATTCTACGGACGGGATCTGTGATCCGTAGAACAAACCACGAACCGTAGATGGACCTATAGAGGGTTTTTGTCAGCTTTTAAGAGGGGTAGTTTAGTCTTTTCTCAATCCTTCTAAGCCTACAGCATGACGTTATTACACTTAGTTAAGGGTTTAAAGAGTGTTAATCAATCCTTTTACGTTCATTAACACTTCCAAGTCTTAGAACAAGGATCCAAGAGGAGAAAGCTAGGGTTTTGAGCGTTCTTCGAGTTTTCATCAATTTCGCTAAGAACTTTGTTCTTCCAGGTATGTAAGGCTACTCATGGTGATGGACTGAGTTTGTCCTCACGCCCTACATCTATTTACTATCAATAAATAATAATCTAGGGTTACATCCTTGGTTTTGATAATTCTTGAGATAAGTTTTGTTGTTGAGTTCTGAGTTCTATTCCCGATTTTTGAGTTCCTGTATCTTTCATTGAGAATCTTGAATTGATTGATCATGTCTATTTTTCAGCATGAACCCTATTATTGAGTTTTTATCTTAGAATCTTTTACCAAACTCTTCTGTCTTAAATTGATTTTTGAGAAAGTAAAGACGAGTTTTTGAGTAGAGTTTAAAGAATGATTTTGAGTAAAGTATGAGGGGACTATTTGATTCCCAAATGTATCATTTTTACATTGAGAAAGAAAAATTGATTTTCATAAAGAGTTAAAAGAGCTTCCAGAGATAATTGAGACATTTCCTCTTAAAGAGGATCTTTTGAGTAGTTACCTTAAAACAGAGAAAAGGTATTTCTACTTTAGCATGAGTACATATATTTATTGGGAGTAGTATTGACCACCGATATGGGGATGAGTTCAAACAACTCACATTACTTATAAACCATGCCAACATGGGTAAATGATCGTACTTTTTAGATGATTCCTTATTGCTTTCGAGCATAGCTTTAGTGGATCCACTTAGTTGAGATGTTCTATATCCTTGCAAGGTATAGGACAGTTCTAGCAGCGTGCGCGAAACATTGTATCATCACATTGCTCATAGTGATGGTTGTCGGTTAGAGAATCTCCCAAATAGAGTTAAAAGTGTATTTTTATCATATCACTTCATATGTTGAGTTCAGAGATGAGTACGTATTTGTAAAGTTTAAATGATTTCACTCATTTATTTCTTTACGTTCAGTTGAGTATATATCTATATCTATTGCAGTCCTTTCATTCAGTCATTTCACTAAGGCTATGTTACATACTCGTACATTCAATTTACTGATGTCATTTGACCTGCATCTTTTTATGATGCAGATACAGGTGTTCAGGATCATCAACATGCGCTTCATTGAGATCACCTTGCACTCTCAATTAGCTTTTGGTGAGCCTCCTTGCATTTCGGAGGACTCCATTTTTATCTTATAGTTTTTTTTTGCTAAATAACAGAAGGATTTTATTTAGTTAATAAAAAGGTTCAACCTTACAAAAGTGGAACTAGTCTATGAGATATAATTCCAGTCGCATCTCTTTCTGATGCATCTATTACTAGTGAAGGAGATGCTTCAAAAACCAAAGTTTGATTGTCGATCATATATGGATCCTTCATTTCTCTTTCGTATTTTGCTTGTAACTCTGCTACTGCATTAGCCTCCCTCAGAATGTGTTTCAGGGATGATCCTTCCAGCTGAAGGAGCAACGACCTGCAATCATCAAAAATATGTGAGTATATGAGGTTATTACTAGAGTGTTAAGTAATACCTGCGAATCCGTTTCCACCAGCAGATGTTTTAAGTTTTTACTTTTTGCTAGATTTAGGCTATGTAGCAAGGCTAGCACTTCTGCATGTAGGGCGTTTCTTGCTTTGATTTTGCATGTGAATCCCACAATCCACGTTCCTAGATGATCTCTAATTACTACTCCAGTTCCACCATTTGAAGAGTTTAGTTCATAGGAACCATCAATATTTAATTTGTATTTTGCGTCAAATGGTTTGTGCGAAGAAACAAGAACCATATGTCTAGAGACTTTTTTTGGGGGAGTTTGGTTTAGGTGAAAGTATTCCATGGCTTGGAAGGAAATGTTATTAAGAGTACTAGTAGCCCTGCTAATATTTACATTTTTGTAAAGTTTGCTATTTCTATTTTTCAAAATATTCCAAAGAATAATTGGGGCTAGAATAGCGGTAGGCACCTGATGGTGATTGTTTACGGATACGAAACTTTTTGAGGTACAAAGTTGGTGTATATTAGTGTGGAGGTCGTGGGAGGCGATACTTATATTATAGTTTTCCCAGATATGTTTAGCATCTAGGCAGTTTACAAAAATATGACTTGTGTCTTCCTCCATGTCAAGGCAGGATGTACAATTTTTGGACCTTGTAATATTTCTATTGTAGAGGACTACAGAAGTCGGTAGTTTTTGGGTTAGGAGAAGCCACATGAAATTTTTTATTTTATTGGTAGCATTTATCTTCCATACCCAAACATATTTGCAATTTGTATTTATAGAAGTTTCATAGTTAGCTCTGAGAAACGTTAAGTAGGCACTTTTGGTGTTAAAGTAACCATCGTTGCTCCTATTCCAGTAGAAGGTGTCAGGCTTAAAGCTTGATGTTTGTAAGTAAGTGTTTTCTATGAGTCTTTTGACGTTACTAGGGATTTCAAAAGATAAACAAGAGAAGTCCCAATTATTATTCTTGATGTAGTCCTTTAGGGTCAACTTGGTTTCATTTTCTATGGTCGGCCCTTGAAGCACTTGCCGTAGAATGTATGTTGCTTCTATCCAGTTATCTTCCCATATGCAAATTGTTTCCCCATTTCCCACGTTCCAAGATATGTTTTTTTGGAATAGTGAGTAAGATCTTACAAGGTTTTTCCATATGTAAGAGTCTTGAGGGTAACATTTCAAGTCAGTCATTTGACTTCTATTCGAGTATTTTTTCCTGAGAACCTCAGCCCATAGGTGATTTTTATTTTTTAGGAATCTCTAGATTAAAGTTGCTAATAGGACAAAGTTTTTTCCATTAGTTTTTTGAATTCCTAAACCTCCATATTCAATAGGGGACGTCACTAGTTCCCAATTTGCTAGGTGCAATTTCTTTTCCCCTTGTGTTAATCCCCAAAGAAAGTTTCTTTGAATGCAATCAATGTGTCTTCGGGTTGCTTGAGAGATTAAGTTACACTGCATTGCATAGGTAGGAATAGCGGCTAGGACAACTTTTATTAGAGTTGTTCTACCTGCTAAGGTTACGAAACGTGTTTTCTAGCCTCTCAACTTATTGTTCATGTGGTCAATAATATATTGGTAGTCGGTGCTCTTAGGATGATAATTTGTTATGGGGAGCCCAAAGTATTTACCTATTTTTCTTTTTGTCGAATGTTCATTGTGGTGGAGAGATGGTTCTTCTCTTCAAGGCTAAGATTTGCTAAGAAGACAATAGAACATTTGTTAAAGCTTATCTTTTGTCCTGATTGTTTTGATAGTGCATTGAATATCTATATAATGGTTGTGGCATTGGTAATGTCAGGTTTTGCTAGAAGAATAATGTCATCGGCAAAGAGTAGGTGAGATATTGCTATTCTACCAATTTTAACTGGTTGCCAGAGACGTTCTTGGATGGCATAGTTTATAAGTCTAGTTAAGGATTCCATACAAATTATAAATATGTAGGGTGATAGGGGGTCAACTTGCCTAATTCCTCTAGTGGGGCTGAAATAGTTCGTAGGTCTTCAATTAACAAGAATTGATATAGATGAGGTGGATATACAAGACATGATAGGGTCGATTATGTTATTGGGAAATTAAGGATCGTAAGGGATTGTTTGATAAAAGACCATTCTAATCTATCAAAAGCTTTCGCTAAATCAATTTTCAGGAGCATTTTACCAAATTTTCCTTTTGATTTTTGAAAAGAATGTATTGCTTCTTGAACGATGATGGTGTTATCTACCGCTCCTCTTCCAGGAATGAAACTACATTGTTGAGGGCTAATTATAGTATCTAGGTAAGGTCTAATCCTATTAACTATAATTTTTGTGATGGTTTTATAAATCGTATTACAAAGGCTTATGGGCGTATAGTGGTTAATCTGCTCAGGTTTCTTTATTTTTGGTATAAGGCAAATAAAAGTTTTATTAATTTCTGGAGGAATGGATCTGGAGGTAAACACCTTCATGCACGTATCGACTATTGCTTCTTTAGTATCATTCCAATATTTTTGTAAGAAAAGAGGGTGTAATCCATCAAGGCCAGGAGATTTAAGAGGTTTAAAGGAGAAAATAACATTTTTAATTTCTTCCTTATCAAGGGGTCTACCAATAAAGTCTCTAGTTTCCGTTGGAAGGGCATTTTGACATATATTTGGGTTATGGTAGTCGCTCTTAGTAAGCTCGGTTATGTAGATGTTTTGGAAGTACTGGATGATTATGCTATTTATGGAAGAAGGATCAAATGTCTAATTTCCCACCGATTCATTTAAACCAATAATTCTATTTCTACGTCTTCTATTTGTAGTGGTGGTGTGGAAGAATTTAGTATTTCCATCTCCCTCGGTAAGCCATTGGAATCTAGATTTTAGCTTCCAAAAGTTCTCTTCTCTTTTGAGTATTTCATTAAACTCAATAATGAGAGTGTTCTCTAGATTCTGGTGGAAATATTTTTTGTTTATAACATTCATTTGCTACAGCCCATTCAATCTGTTGAGAATGGCTTTTTTTTGTTTAAAAATATTTCCAAATATTTCTTTGTTCCATATTTTTATGTTTTGAAGGAAGTTTTCTAGGGCATTATTATAGTTGTTATTATCCTTCCACGCTCCACTTACTATGTTAGGGAAATCTGGGTGCCTAATCCACCTAGTTTCAAATCTAAATAGTTTATTCGAGTTTGGAGAGCTTTTTAGGCAGTTTAGGAGTATAGAGCAGTGATTGGAATGTATACGTGGAAGGTGATAGACTTTTGAATCTGGAAGAGCATTAACCAAGAGTGATTGCTAAGGAAGCGATCAAGTCGTTCCATAATGAGAGTTTTATTGTTCTTGTGCTTATTTGTCCAAGTATATTCGTAAAACCTAAATCGATCATGTCCATATCATCAAGGCAGTTAATGAAGTTAGAGCTCTTAGTGTTGTTTATAGGTCTCCCCCCTAGCTTATCAGAAGCACTTGTGATTTCGTTAAAAGCTCCATAAACTAGCCAAGGTCCATTGATTTGGGTAGATGTATTTCTCAAATTTTCCTATAAAATTTTCCTTTGTCTAACAGTATTCCTAGCATAGATTATAGAGATATACCATTTAGGGAATCTTGTACTAACCTCAATAGTGGCGTGGATTTCTTGTTCAGTCAAAACAAAAGGTTTGATGGTGATTTCCGAGTTCCTCCAAAGCAAAGCAATCCCTCTAGAATATCCCAAAGCTGGCACCTATATAACATCAGTGAAGTCTAGTGCCCGTAAAATTTTAATATGATTCTCCATTCTTGTCTTGGTGAGAGCAAGAATTGTTTGATTGTGATATTCCATGAGTGTGCGCATGTTTTTCATGAAATTAGCATTGTTTGCACCCCTACAATTCCAAAGTAAGATCTTCATTGATGGGGTTTCCTGAACAATGCGATTCCCTCCTGACATTAGAGTAATTTCCAGGTTCATAGGTGATGTTGATGAGCTGCTTGCATTCCTTGCTTCCAAAGCTTGTTTGTCTATTGTCGTTGGGATGAATAACACTACATATTTCAGTGGCTCCTGGGAGTTGTAGCAGTGTATGTTCAAGTCTATTTTGTTCACCTCCCGAGGGACTTTGATTAAAAACCTCCTTTCGATACTTAGTAACATGTCCAGTGTCAGTGGATTCTTCAAAAGTAGAGTTTGAGTCAATGGATATAGCATGTTTGGTGCCTCTACTCTCGATGGTTGTGCCTGAGGGCTCTATATAATGGATGAGGGTGCCCGCGTTTGTAACTCTAGGACTACTTGGTCCTCCATGTTGTCGTCTTCCTCGTTGCTCATGTTGTCCTCATTTTGTTGACTTGGGGTTTACATATTTATTATCCGTTGTAGCGAAGAGTTCACGAAGGTATTTAGTTGGTGTATAAGTAAGAGATGCTGGGTATTCAGATTGGACAGTGGTGAAGGGAAGTGGAGTATGTGATAGAATTCCAGGGAGGTCAGTTCTTGTGTTAGCTCCAGTTGAGTCGATGGTAACCTTATGAGGCTGTTGGTTAGCCTCTCCTCTATAAGAGTGTGTAGTGGTGTGGGGTTGTTTTCGTTCTGGTGGATGTCTAGCATTCCTTCCCAACTCGAGTAAGGTGATACTTGGACTACATGCAAAAATGTAGCCAGTAAGTGTGTGGTCATGGTTGAATAGTTCTGATCGAAAGGTGTGAGTGGATTTCTTAGATTCTGAAACAAAGGATTTCGAGAAGTGTAGTTTGTCATTTCTGATGGTTGGGAAGGTTCGAACAGAAATGGTGTCTGGTATTGTGGATGGGGGTTCAGAAGTGGGGTTGGTTGAGAGGTGAGGTTGTTTCCCATCAGTTGATAGGAGTGGGGTGGATTGCTCGTTGGCCGCCTTTGGTTGTGGCGTTGTAGTATGCTCTGTCGCAGTTGGAGGTATGGGTGGCTGATGTATTGAGACATATTTAGTTGTAGTTAGTAAATGATTTGTGGGAGATAGTGATGTTGGTGGTAGTCTTTTAAAGAGTTCATTTTGATGGTCGGACTTATTAGGATCTATACTAGTTTGTACTCTCAGATTTCCTTGTACTACTTCACTGGAGGACGTCGTGTGACATTCTCTATCATTGGAAGCTTGTTAGTATCGGAATTAGGACTTGGGGAATGTTCAGTTATTGTGTTATAATTAGTGGGGTAGTTAGCAGTAGGATAATCATTCGGTTCTACTCCAAGAATGTTTTTATCCTTTGGTTTTGAGTTAGTTGCTGGGATTGGTCTAGTTTGGGATGTACTATTAGTTCAAGGATGTCTTGCTAGGAAGAATGCCAATCCTCAAGGTCAAGAAGCTTCCAATGCATCAGGAGCAAAACCTCCTCAGGGAGATGTCACCAATGTTGAATTCAGGAATGCTATTCAGATGCTGACTCAGGTTGTGGCAAATCAAGCTGGTCAACAAGGAGTGGGCTGTCAAGATGTGGCGGATACATCCAAAATTCATGAGTTTTTGAGGATGAATCCCAGAGTTCACAAGGTCGAAGATAAATGAGGATCCGAAGAATTTTGTGGAGGAGTTACAGAAAGTGTTTGGAGTTATGCAAGTTGTTGATGCAGAAAGTGTGGAGTTGGCTTCTTACCAACTCAAAGATGTTGCTAACATTTGGTATGACTTGTGGAAAAAGAACAGGGTAGAGGGAGAACCACTTTTGAGCTGGGCTGTGTTTGAGAATGCTTTCTTAGGGCGTTTCTTTCCCTGAGAGCTAAGGGAAGCTAAGGTGAGAGAGTTCTTAAATCTAAAATAGGAAGCTATGAATTTGCAAGAGTATAGCCTCAAGTTTACCCAGTTACCCCGCTATCCTCCGGAGATGATGGCAAATATGAAGAGCAAGATGAGTTTATTCGTGTTCGGGCTATCCTACCTCTCTAACAAGGAAGGTAAGACATCTATGTTGATTGGGGACATGGACATAGCCAGGCTCATGATTCTTGTGTAGCAGGTTGAGGAAGATAAGTTGAAGGACAAAGAAGAATTTAGAAACAAGAAATCTAAGATAACCAATCAAGAATCAGTCGAAGACTAGAAATGGGAATCAGTCATCGTTTCAACAGAGATCATCTAGACTTGCTCCATCATCAGCTAGTGGACTTGCACCAAGGAACAAGAATGATCACTAGAATCAGAATCAGAATCAGAATTTCAGAGCTCAAGCTATTCAGTCTCAGGGTAGTGTGGCACAAGGGGCTACTTGGATCCCTACCTGTGCTAAGTATAGTAGGAACTACCCAAGAGCATGTTGTGATGGCTCCAATGGCTGCTTCAAGTGTGGTCAGATGGGTCATTTTATTAGAGATTTTCCTAAGGTAATGGGGGCAATAGAGCCCAGTCTTCTTCAGCACTCTAGCAGACAAAACTGCTCTAAGAGGAGCTACTTCAGGGACAAGTGAAGGAGCAAACCGTCTGTATGCTATGGCTAGTCTTCAGGATCAGTAGAACTCACCAGATGTTGTCACTGATATGCTTAACGTCTTTTTCATTGATGTTTATGTCTTACTTGATTCAGGTGCGAGTTTGTCTTTTGTGACTCCTTATGTAACTGTGAGGTTCGGCATTTCCCCGAATAACTTCTTGAGCCCTTCAATGTTTCCACACATGTTAGTGAGTCTATTCTAGCAGAAAGACTCTATCGAGATTATACCATCTCTGTCTATCACAAAGACACCATGGCTAACTTAGTTGAGCTAGACATGGTGGATTTTGATGTTTTTCTAGGTATGGACTGGCTTCATGCTTGTTATGTCTCAATAGATTGTAGAACTCGAGTAATCAAGTTTCAGTTTCTTAATGAGCCATATTTAGAGTGGAGGAGTAGTTTAACAGTGCCTAAGGGTCATTTTGTTTCATACCTTAAGGCCAAAAAGTTGATTTCTATGGGGTGCATCTATCACTTAGTCTGAGTTAATGAATCTAGTATTGAGACACCACATCTTCAGTCATTCCCTGTTTTGAGTGAGTTCCCAGAGGTCTTTCCAGACGATCTTCCTGGTGTTCTTCCTGAAAGAGAAATTGACTTTGAAATAGATATCCTTCTAGATACCCAATACATCTCTATTTAAAAGAGTTAAAAGAGCAATGGAGAGATCCTCTTGCTAAGGGTTTCATCCGACCAAGTATCTCACCTTAGGGTGCTTAAGTCTTATTCGTGAGAAAGAAAGATGGTTCTCTTAGGATATGTATTGATTACCGTCAATTAAACAAGGTCACCATAAAGAATAAGTATCTCCTTCCTAGAATTGATGACCTTTTCGACCAACTTCAGGGTGTCACTTGCTTATCTATGATAGACCTTAGATCTAGCTATCATCAGTTGAGAGTGAGAGAAAGTGACATCTCGAAGACACTATTCAGGACCCGTTATGGTCATTATGAGTTCCTTGTTATGTCCTTTGGTTTGAAAAATGCTCCTGCAACATTCATGGATTTTATGAATAGAATATTTAAGCAGTATCTGGATATGTTTGTTATTGTATTCATTGACGACATCCTGATCTACTCAAGGAATGAGGAGGATCATGCCAATCATCTCAGAATAGTCCTTTAAACTCTCAAAGATCAAGAGCTATATGCCAAGTTTTCTAAGTGTGAGTTTTGGCTTTAATCTATGGTGTTCTTAGGCCACATCGTGTTGGTGAAGGAATTCGAGTCGACACGTAGAAGATTGAGGCAGTGCAGAATTAACCCAGACCCACATCCCCAACTGATACAAGGAGTTCTTAAGGTTGGCAGGTTACTACAAAAGTTTCATCGAGGGGTTTACATGTATTTCATCCCAGTTGACTAAGTTGACTCAGAAGACAGGTAAGTTTCAATATCTGAGGCTTGTGAAAAAAGCTTTCGGGAACTGAAAACTTGGTTAATTATTGCTCTAGTGTTGACCTTACCAGAGGGTACAGAGGGTTTTGTCATCTAATGTGATGCATCTAGAGTGGGGCTTGGTTGTGTGTTGAAGCAAAATAGTAAGGTCATAGCCTATGCCTCCAAGCAGCTTAAGATTCACGAGAAGAACTACCCAACTCATGATCTTGAGTTGGCAGCAATAGTTTTTGCACTCAAGATATAGCGTCACTATCTTTATGGTGTTCATGTGGATGTGTTCACCGACCACAAGAGTCTCCGGTGTATTTTCTATCAGAAGGAGCTTAACAAAGGAGGTAATTAGAGTTACTCAAGGATTATGACATGGGTATCCTCTATCACCTAGGTAAGGCTAACATTGTTGGTTATGCCCTGAGCATGTTGTCCATGTGGAGTACTGCTCATGTTGAGGAAGCAAAACAAAGAGTTGGCTAAGGAAGTTCACAAACTTGCATGTTTGGAAGTCCGTTTGTTAGATTCTAATGAAGGTGGAGTTGTTGTGATGAATGGAGCTGAATCGTCATTAGTGTCAGATGTGAAGGAGAAGCAAGACAAAGACCCCATCTTACTTGAGCTAAAGGCATTTGTTCATAAGCAGAAGGTGACAACTTTTGCACAAGGGGGAGATGGTGTGTTGAGATATCAAGGTAGATTGTGTGTTCCAAAGGTGGATGATCTCCAAGAGAGGATTATGGCAGAAGCATATAGTTCCAGATATTTGATCTATCCGGGTTCTACAAAGATGTACCATGAGTTGAGAGAAGTCTATTGGAGCAATAGTTTGAAGAAGTGTATTGCAAATTTTGTTACTAATTGCCCAAATTGCCAGCAAGTTAAGGTTGAACACCAAAGGCCATATGGTATGGCTCAGAACATAGCTTTTCCATAATGGAAGTGGGATATGATTAATATGGACTTCATTACTGGCTTGCCGCGATCTCGTAGGCAACATGATTTGATTTGGGTGATTGTAGATCAGATGACTAAATCAACTCATTTCTTGCTAATAAAGACTACAAATTCAGCAAACGATTATGCCTATTTGTACATATGTGAGATAGTCCGACTTCATGGAGTCCCTTTATCCATCATTATGGATAGGGGTACACAATTCACTGCGTAGTTTTGGAAGTTGTTTCAGACAGGTTTTGGTTCGAAGGTAAACCTTAGTACTGCTTTTCATCCTCAGACATATGGTCAAGTAGAGCGCACTCTTCAGAACTTAGAGGATATTTTGAGAGCATGTGTATTGGATTTCAAAGGGAATTGGGATGAACACTTGCCTCCTATAGTGTTTTCATACAATAACATTTATCATTCTAGTATCCAGATGGTTCCTTATGAGGTTCTTTATGGGCGAAGATGTAGATCCCCTATTAGCTGGTTTGAGGTTGGTGAAGCTGAGTTGATAGGACCAGACATGGTTCATCAATCATGGAAAAGGTGAAAATAATCCAAGAGAGGTTGAAAACAGCGCAGAGCAGAGCTGTCAGAAATCCTATACAGATGTTAGAAGAAGAGATCTGGTGTTTGAGGTTGATGATTGGATATATCTGAAGGTTTCACCTATAAAGGGTGTTATGGGATTTGGTAAGATGGGAAAGCTCAGTCCCCAATATATTGGTCCTTATAGGATATCCAAGAGAGTTGGTAATGTAGCTTATGAGTTGGAGCTACCACCAGAGTTAACAGCAGTCCATCCGGTATTTCACATCTCTATGTTAAAGAAGTGTTTGGGTGATCCTTCACTTATTGTGCCTACCGAGAACATTGGTATAAAGGACAACCTATCTTGTGAGGAGATTCCCGTTCAGATTCTTGATTGTCGAGTTGAGAACCAAAGAGGTTGCATCAGTCAAGGTCTTATAGAGAAATCAGTTTATTGAGGAGGCAACTTCAGAAGCTGAGGAGGATATGAAGACTAGATACCCTCATCTCTTTTCCTCCGATTTAGTTCTAGTCCAAGGTATTAATGCTTTCTAAAGTACTCATTTAATTCAGTCCCTCCTTTGGTGTTTTGAATTCACGAGTTTTATGTGTATTTTTTATTAAATTGGGCTGTTAAACGTTTCCCTACTCTTTTCATGCTCAGTTCATCCATCATTCGAGGAAGAATGATTCCAAGGGGGAGATATAGTAACACTTTGAAAATTTCTAAGCCAAGGCCAGAATCATTATTTTTTTACATGTAAGGTCATATCGAGTGATTCTTAAATTTCTCATACGTGTAAAGGTCAATTATTTCGTACGGGAATGGATTTGGATATGAAATAAGCTCACAAGAACCCCCTAGCACAAAGATAATTTGAAAGTTTCTTTACCGATTAAGCTTTTACATAAGATTCTACTTTGGTTAACTTCAAACAAGCATATCTCTCAGCGCAAAATGAATTAGGTGACCTGTAGCCTATGAAATTGAAGGACTATGAGTCCTCTTTCCAATGCCACCAAGTTTGCCTCATTTCTAGTTTAGAGTAAAATGTTATGACCGTTGTACTAGCCACTGTTACATCATAGTTTCCTGAAGTCAATTCCTACGAATTGCTTCTACAAGTCGTAGAAAATTTGATGACCCGTACTAACAAATCGTAGAAAATTTCAAAGAAGTCAGATTTTGTGGTCCAATTCCTACGGATCTATTCTACAGGCTGGAGGAACTCCTACGGATCGTAGATTAGACCTGTAGAATCAAATTTTGAGCCATAAAATTCAATATAAATTCCACAGATGGAATCTACGGTCCGTAGAACAAACTACGAATAAAAGATGGACCCATAGAGGGTTTTCGTCAGCTTTTAAGAGGGGTAATTAAGTCTTTTCCCACCCCTTCTAAGCCTAAACCACAATGTTTTTACACCTAGTTAAGGGTTTTAAACAGTGTTAATCAATCTTTTTACGTTCATTAATGCTTCGAAGTTTTAGAGCAAGGATCCAAGAGGGGAAAGTAGAGTTTCGAGCGTTCTTCGAGTTTTCACCGATTTTACCAAGAACTTTGTTCTTTCAGGTATGTAAGGATACTCATAGTGATGGACTGAGTTCCTTCTCACGCCATATGTCTAATTCCTATCAGTAAAGAATAATCTAGGGTTACATCCTTGGTTTTGATAATTCTTGAGATGAGTTTTGTTGTTGAGTTCTGAGTTCTATTCCTGATTTTTGAGTTGCTGTATCTTGCATTGAGAATCTTGAATTGATTGTTCATATCTATTTTTCAGCATGAACTCTATTATTGAGTTTTTATTTGAGAATCTTTTACTGAACTCTTCTGTCTTAAATTGAATTTTGAGAAAGTAAAGACGAGTTTTGAGTGGAGTTCAAAGAATGATTTTGAGTAAAGTATGAGGGGACTATTTGATTCCCAAATGTATAATTTTTACATTGAGAAAGAGATGTTTGATTTTGATAAAGAGTTAAAAGAGTTTCTAGAGATAATT
Source organism: Solanum appendiculatum (assembly GCA_018342035.1). Taxonomy (NCBI): domain Eukaryota; kingdom Viridiplantae; phylum Streptophyta; class Magnoliopsida; order Solanales; family Solanaceae; genus Solanum; species Solanum appendiculatum. The sequence goes on from JAGDQO010000575.1 coordinate 702,753, forward strand.
TAGACATTGACTCTTAAAGAGGATCTTTTGAGTAATTACCTCAAAACAGACAAAGAGTATTTCTACTTGAGCATGTGCATATATATTTATTGGGAGTAGTATTGAGCACCGATATGGGGATGAGTTCAAACAATTCACATTCCTCATAAACCATGTAGCCAACATGGGTAAAGGATCGTACTTTTTAGACGACTCGTTAATGCTTTCGAGCATAGCTTTAGTGGATCCACTTAGTTGAGATGCTCTATATCCCGACAAGGTATAGGACAATTCTGTTAGTGTGAGCGAGACATTGTATTATTACGTTGCTCATAGTGATGGTTGTCGGTTAGAGAATCTTCAAAATAGAGTTAAAAGTGTAGTTTTATCATATCACTTAATATATTGAGTTCAGAGATGAGTAAGTATTTGTAAAGTTTAAATGGTTTCACTCCTTTATTTCTTTACATTCAGCTGAGTATATATCTATTGCGGTCCTTTCATTCAGTCATTTTGCTTCGACTATGTTACATACTCGTACATTCAATGTACTGATATCATTCGACCTACTTCTTTTTATGATGCATATACAGGTTTTCAGGATCATCAACAGGCGCTTCGTTGATGTCACCTTCCACTCTCAGATAGCTTTTGGTGAGCCTCCTTGCATTCCGGAGGACTCCACTTTTATCTTTTAGTTAGTTGCTTTGAGGTGTCGTGGATCTTGTCCCGACATCCGTCTTTAACAATAGAGGCTTCATAGATAGTTAGTCTTGAGGATATTGCAGTATTTCTTTGTTAAATTGTTTTTCAACTATTATGCTTTCATTGTATTCTAGAGAAAATTTAAGTTGAGTAATTTGAGATTAAATGGTTTAATTCTATTTTAATCCTTAATTCTTCTTGAGTTAGTCTTCCGCTAATTAGTCATCTAGGACAAGGGTTCGCTTGGGAATTATCAATGGTTATTTAGTGCCGGCAACGTCCAGGGTGTAGGCTCGTGGCATGACATCCTTGCTTCAACCCCCTTGTTGATTTGAAAAAACCAAAAGACCGCCCAGTTATAAGCATCGAATACCAGTTATTGTTTACTAATCTCACCACCATATCTATTACTCTTTTTGAGAAGCAAAACTTTCTCTAAACTTGTGCTAAAAAAATCCACAAAATCCTATCATATGCCTTTTCCATGTCCAACTTGACCACCACATTAAGCAACTTATTCCTTCTTTTAAAGTCTCTAATTATCTCTTGAGCTAATAGTTCATTTTCTGTAATGCTTCTGCCCTTCACAAATCCAAACTGATTATTTAGATAATATGTGGTAACACTGTTGAAATTCTCCCATGTATTAATCCTGAGATAATCTTGTTAGTAAACATGCTTATGCTTATCGGTCTTAAGTCACCAAAATTCATCATTACTTCCTTCTTTGGTATCAATACCAAATTAGTGTGTGTAATGTATCTTGGTAACTCCTGACCACAGAAAAAAGCTTTAACCATATTTGTAACATCTTTTGATATAATATCCAGCAGCTCCGAAAGAATATGCCTGAAAAACCATCTGGACCGCTTGCACTTTCCCAATTCAAACAAAAAATAGCCACCTTCACCTCCTCCTCTGTAGATATCTTCTCCATTATGTCGTTCTGATATCCTGTAATGATTTTAGGGATCACTTCCAGCATACTGTAATCAATATTCTCATTTGTCTCTGTGAATTATTCTTGAAATACTTCCACAGCTTCCTCTCCTTACTTTTGGGTTGAGCTACTCACATCCCCATGTCTTGTCCTTGTTTATGATATATGCAATTTTCTTCTCATTCCCTTAACATAGGCGTGGAAAAACATAGTATTCCTATGTCCATCCTTAAACCAAGCCATACCTGCCTTTTGTTTCCAAAATTCTTCCTCAATATGCATGTATTTTTTAACTCCACACTCACCTTACTGAGCTCCTCTCTATTTGTAGTTGTTAGTCTAACCTCTAATTGTGCCTCCTTTGCTTTGATCACATCCTCCATCATGGCCATTTTTAGGAATGTGTTTCCAAAAGTTTTTCTACTCCACTCCACCAATACTGTCTTCACTCTTTTTAGTTTTGTCTATAAGATCATAAAACCAGACCCTGAGCACTCTACTTTCTAGCTTTCGTCCACCAACTTGAGGAAATCTTCGTGTTATTCCAAAAATTCAAGAACTTGAAAGGCTTGGAGATCTGATTGTTTGTGATATTGCATACTACATGAAGGGGTGCATGATCAGACCCCTGTTTGAATAAATGAGTCACTTCACTATCCAACAACAAATTCATAACTTCACTATTCCTCAGCACCCTATCCAACCTTTTGAAAATACTCTCTTCTTCAATTCTTCCATTCCACCAAGTGTAAGAGCTTCCTATGAATTTCAACTCATTTAAAGCACACTCACTTATACACTGCATAAAGTCCATTATTTCGTAGTGTGTCACTGGTAATCCTCCCAGCTTCTCTGCTTCATCTATAATTGTGTTGAAATCCCCTCCAACAACCCATGGACAATTAGTTGTTGAAGCTACAAAGCCTATATCCTCCCATAACTCCATTCTTTCTATAGCACTACACCTTGCATACACTGTAGTGATTTTGAAAGTTTCCTGTGTACCTCTGATGGTAAACTGACTTGTCAATTGTTGAATGGTGTCCATTGAGTCCTGATCCTCCCACCCATCATTCCAAAAAATCCAAATTTTTGCAGACACATAAGCTTTTGCATTTTTCATCCTTAGCTTTTTTTTATATCCTTCCAGCTCCAAAGGACTTTGAAATGGTTCTAGTAGAGCAATATATGAGTAATGATGCTTCCTATTTAGTTTCATCTGTTGGTTTATCACGCCCTGCTCTTCCTCTGCACTTACCTGAGTTGTTTCTCTTGTATCTCTCATGTCCCCCTTTTCCATTGTATCACCCTATTTTTCTTATTCCCCCATACCTTCATCTATCTTCTCTACCTCTTTCTCTAGATCCACCAGTGTGTTCGATATTTGTGTACCTTTGTCTTCTTCATTGGACTGTAAACTTCTGCAACGTCTGTTATTTGAGCTAGAACTGCCCGGAGAAGATTTCTCTTTGGGAAAGTCTGTCATTCTTTCATTGTCTTCCTTCTTTTCCTTCTCCATTATGCGGTCCTCCTCCTCCTGTAAAGCTTTCACATTATCATCTCCCTTGTCTTCATGTGTCTCTTGATTCTCCAATGCCCCAAATTGTTTCTCTAGAGCGAATTCTTGATCTTTCTTGACTTTTGATTTCGGATTCCACACTTGATCCCTTCCTCCCTTTTGTTGTTTCCTTCCTCTTCCGTGACCTGTTCTTTTTTGTTCCCAAAAATCATTGGTATTCCTTCGTTTTCCCTTGTCCAAATTAGCCCTTTCATTTGTTCCTGCAGTATTATTCTTCTCCCCTCTTTTGAGCTTCTTTGTCAGCTGTTGGATATAGTTCTGGGTGAATCACAAAGCATTCTCTCTCATTGTACCCTTGTAACTTACATGTCTTGCAATACTTTAGCATGTAATCATACTTTATTGTTATCCACTTTTCTATGACCTCTCCTGTCTTCTTCCTCACCCTCACATTAATCCTTTTCGGAAATTCTCCCAACAAATCAACCTCCACTTTGACCTTAACATAGCTAGGTCGTGTATTATTAATGGTAGGCATTTCCACTTGCAACGGCTTCCCCACAGCTGCTGCAAGAGAAAATATTGCCTCCCTACCAAAGGAGTTTGGCGGGAGAGAAAGGAAAAATATTCACGCAATGGTAGTAGTAGTTTCTTCATCTGGATTAAACAATAGATCCGACTTAAGAGTTCTCATAGAATAAGAAATGTTTTTATGTGTGATATAGAATTGTGGCTTTGATAGCAAACAAACATAATCCTCTAACTTAGACACCTTTATTAAAATATATCGGTTGCTCAATAAACCAATATTCACCTCCCCTTCCAAATCACATTTGTTTGGGAATTAGCTTCCTCAAATCTTGAATCTCCAGCCACTAATATGAAAATTTGCCAATAACATCATATTGTAAATTTTCCTGGATGATCATATGATCCACTTCGTTGTCCTCCCAAACAATTCTTAGTTCTCCACGTAGATATGCAATTTGTTTCAATTGCGTTGGTTGTTGTTCAGTGGGTGATGCATTTAGAATGCTAGCATACGTGACTCCAGGTAGTGCTGGCCCAAACTCTGCCGGTGGAGGCTGGCCAACGGCCAACGAGGCCATGGTTGACGATGATAGGCAAACTAGGTTTTTGGGTTCTTAGAGTTTAGAGAGCATTCACTTATTTGCTCTCAATTTTTGTGTATCTGCAAAAAAATGTTACTTTAAGAATTCAAGACAATAATTAATAATTATTTTCAAATATATCTTTAATATATAATATCTGATATTTATTATTTTTAGTACTTAAAAAAATGTTTAAAAAGCACTTCTCAAAATAAGGAAATTTTGGTAGTTTGACCAGACTATTAACGTGTTTCCTAATATACTTATCATGAGAATCTGTTGTTCTCTTCTACTCGTTCATATTTTAATCTTGATGTATAGTCTTTTAAGTAATTAATATTAAAGGTAAAATATTAAAGATAAAGATCTATTTTTGAATTATTGGACCTTGTTCATCTTCTATTTTTGTGTATCTGCAACAACATAAGTGAAAAGAAAATTTCTATCCATCTCTTTTCCTTCCCATTTCTTCCTCTGCACTTTTCTCAGTTTTTTATATTACAAAAATCATTCTTTTTAAGCAGTAATAATGACAGAGAAAAACTATGATTTAGAAATGCCACCTGAATTTGGGAATGAAACGGGTCAAGTGGTGGGGAAAATCTCAGATTCTGGGTCAAGAAAAAGATCCACACCACATTCATTTGACCTGACCCATATTCAAGCTTCTTCACCCAAACAAAAATCATCAGGTAAGTAAATCCTCTGTTGCAATTCTTTTATGTTCATTTAAGGGTTTTATCGAATTTATAGTCTGTTTAGCTGAAGTTTTGGAAAGCCAAAAGTGTTTATTTAAAAATACATAATGTGTTCGTTCAAGCTTTTGAGAGAAAATAACTCATGAGTAGCAAAAGCTATTAAGTAGGTTACAAGTTCCAGCCTTGTGTTACACGAAATATTTAAATGGGGAAGGGTAGAGGGGCGGGCCTATTATCTCGAGTTTTGAATATTGTGATCGTAGATGGATTCTTTGGTCATATAAAAATAGGTTAGTCAAATAGAGAAATTATTCATCAATGTTATATCTTTATTACTCACCTATGATGATATAATTTTATGTATTTACTTATGGAAAATGATAACTCTATTGTTCAGTTTTAACTTGTTGATTTGGTGATTAGATTGCTTTTAATTTGATCATTTTGATGTGTAACACCCCTGTAGTTGGTGTTCAAGATTGTGTGGCATCATTCAAACCATCGATTAATCAGTCTGATGCAGCAACCAAAGCTAAAGAATGTCTGATTAGTACTGTGGCAGAAAGCCAGCTAGGCCAAACCAATACTTCACCAGCTATGCAGCCACAATCGAGATTGATAAAAGAAGTGAAGGTAGAAATTGAAGATGCTGCACCTGATATTATTCATGAAGGTACTGGTGATGGTCTTCTGCCTCGTACTACTATTGTTTAAGGGACAATTGTTAGTCCCTCGATACAAGAAGAAGGGCAAATGACTAATGGTGCTTGATGTGATCACAAATCGGAGAAATATGTTGATTTAAGTAATCAATCAACTTATAGGATTGATGTCAATTTCCTTTCACAAGAAGCGGTTGCATTTGAGGAAGTAAAAGGAAACTAAGAAAAAAGGACAAAATTGGCGAAAGAATCAATTAGCATGAGCCCAAGTCAAAAAACCAACCTTTCTAGCTATTTTAAAAAAACACTTGAGACATTACAAGTGATTGTTCGTTGGAGTCGGGTTACATGTTGACTTCTGTTCTAGAAGCTATATGTAAGGTTGTCCAAGAACTCCAAAAGAATCACTTGGCTGAATTCGATTGTGATCTCCTGAACTCCTATTGCTCCGTAGTTAGGGATTTTGAGAAAATGAAGGTGAATTTCAACTGGCTAAAAACTCGACTTGATGAGATTAAAGATGCAGTAAATTTTATTGTTGAGACAAAAAAGGTCAATGATGAGAAGAATAGGCTTGTGGATTAATGATGATTAGGAGAATCTTCAATCGATGAAAGTTGAATTAGAGAAACTCAAGTCTGAAATCGAAGAGAAGGAAAAGTAGCTTGACGTGGATACGTTATTGACTGAAGATATGAGCAGTTTGATTAATGATCAGGCACTCAAAATTCAGCAGTTTCAAAACATGCCATTGATGGAGGCATTTCAATAGTTTAACTGTGTCTAAATTTTCTATCCTTCTCTTTGTCGTCCATGCACAAAACATGTGTCTATTCAAATGACTTGTGTAATGTACATTTTGAACCTAACTTTGCTTTAATGTCGATTATTTTCTATGTAATTTAGACAAACACTATGAGGGTGGAGGGGTGGAGTAGTGGAAGCAATGGAACTTCTTGGTAGGCTGCAATGTATGGCTGTTCTTATACAAGATTATTGACTTACAACATGTGATATCTCAAAAGTTTTGGTATTTTGTAATAGTCTATGGATTAGGGGTGGACATAAATACTGAAAAATTTGATGGAACCTAACTAATTTGGTTCCTCGGTTTGATTTCAGCTCATTTTTTTCTCTAAAATTTTGGTATTCCATTTCGTTCTAACCGAAGAATCGAACTTTTATTACCAACAACTGCTACTGTTAGTGTATGCTTGTTGCACATTGTTGTTGATTTCTTGCTTCTGTGTGGCTGCATTAACAATTCCATTGGGATCAAGCATAAATGCGCCTATACTAATCATAGATGAAGAACAGAAAGATGGAAAGATAAATCTGAATCTATTGTCATTACTGAGTTCACCACCAAATCCACATCTTTGGATTAATGATTTTTTTCTTCCCACATCAATGAAGAATCAAACACCATAATCTCTCATGTCAAATCCATTTTGGTGTTCCAACTAATCTCTGGAAGCACGAAAAATGTTGAAGCAATGGTGAAGTGTGCCAACAATGCCTTCCTCATCTTGGATTTTCTTGAGGCAGATTATTCATCTTTCTACAATACGATGTCAGAGATTTCATCGTGTATCACTATGATTTGCTCACAGCTAAGAGACAGAGAAAAATGCAATCTTTTCTTGCAGAGCTGAAGACTGGATATGTAAACGCGATAACTTGTGCAAATGATTTTAAAGAAAAGATCTTTCAAGCTCAAGGACATATCGCGATGGCCATGAAAAAGAAAGAAAGTATAGAAAGATTGATAGTAGACGTGACGGAACTAATTGGTAAGTTGAAAGAATGCGTGACTTTTCTTAAATAGGAGGAGGGGGCTTTGAAATACGAGGAACAAAAATGCGTTGCAGCCTATGAGATTGCAAATCATGAGATGTAAAAACTTTGTACTCAGGTAGAGGCAGCTAAAAATTTACTAAGAGAAATTGATCAGCGCGAAAATGCAGCTCTCAATGGCATTGAGCTAGCCTTTCGTCATCTAAAATCCATACAATCTTAACTTTAGTCTTAGAAATAGTGTACACTTTTGATCGGTTTAGTGCATTTATGGTGTTTTTATTGAGCTTTTTAGAAGTCTAGTTAAAGAAATACATGAATTCATGTTAATATGATTCTCGCTTCAGTCATTGTATGTATTTTAGTTGTTATGTACTGGTGTGATTGTCTGAAAATAGAATTGATTTCACTTCAACTCGCGACAACCATGTTTCAAACTAGCAAATAGTAGGTTTTCAGATAGTTCCTTTTGAAGTTTGGTGGATTAAGTGATAGGAATCAAATGGTTCTAATTTGTGTTGAAAATTGTTGTTATGAAGAAGTACAAATTGCTTGTTTTATTATCAGCATAAATGTTTTTCAAATTGATTAACGAAAAACATAATTTTATTCTCATTATCTCAAAATAAGTATCATTTTAGCAACAAAAAAATTTCCAAAATAATTATCTTTTTATGAATTCAAGACAATTCTAACAAACATTATTAGGGTCAACTTATAATGATTTCTTATATTTATTATTTTTTACTAATAGACATGAAAAATAGGTAAAAGAACACTTTATTTTGGAACTAATTGAGTACTTTTATTTAAAAAAAGAAAAAAGAAGAAATTAAAAAAGGATAAACTACATTATTAGACATACATCACTACCATATATACTAACATTACCTCTACTTTCAAACAATTACATATGTTACCACTTTTAATATTTTATACCATATATTATTGAAGATATCATCAGATACTCAAATCCCTTAAAATTAGTTATCTGCACGATTAAACTATCCCCCAATTCAAGCTTTCATGTTAATCAATTCTCTCTCTCTATCTCTCATCAACCTCCATCTCCACTGCCATTTTCATTCTTTCTTCCTTCTCTCCACCATGAATTCCACCATTAAACCTTTAAAATTGAAATCTGAAACAACAACACAACAATTTGAGGTTTGTGTCTATTTAATCATTTTCAAAGTCATGTATCCTTGATAGATTTAAATTTGTTTTGTCATCTAGTTTTTAAAAGTTAAGATAAATCTCCATTGATTTAGAGTTTTCTTAGTTTTCTTTCATGGCTAGTGATTCTCCAAATGAGAAGAATGTTTATTTATTACTGCTCGAAAAATGACACAAAAATTACCACTGCAATTTTTGATATTTTCAGCGGCTTAAATTTTAAAATTAAAAAATGCAACAACTTTGACGAACAAAAGAGAAAGATAGTATGTAATTTGTTGCAAATGAAAAGAAGATTTATGCAATAATTGTGATAAATCTTAACAAGGAAGAAGATGAGAAAGGGACTTTTTGGATCAAATTGAAATTATTGATGTATCTTACACATTATTGATGTATCTTATACATTATTGAGTTAAAATTATATGTATCTACTTTTTATAAGTGTATTTAATTAAGTGTATATGTATTTGAATAAATATACGCACGTATTGGAGATTTACACATGTATCTGGCATATTAACGATGTATTTGACACATTATTAACTTAATTTATATATATATATATATATATATATATATAGCTTTTTAACATTGTATCTAATTAAGTGTACTAGTATATGTACCCGTGCGTTGCGCGGATATTTAAATTAAAAATAACTAATAAAATCTACTATGCACTTAGTAATGTATATTTTAAAAAATCTACTATGCAATTAAAGATAATATTAATTTTTATATATATGTTTATAGCTATAATTAGCTTACTATTCTCACTGCTTCTCAAATAGGTGATACACCTACGAATTCCGAGATGGGGTTTGATGCCGACAGTATGTAAATGATGGCACACCAAATTGATTTTAGTCCTAGTTCACAGGCAAGAAAATATATTCAAGATGAATTTTTTTCTAAAAAATGGAATCAGTTTAAAATTTGGTTATTTAATTCTTATAGTAAAGAAGATTTGAATAATATTTCTCAAGAGTTTTATGAAACTTGTGCTTTGCATAATCAAATTATGTATTTTGTACCCTGGTTTATAACTACTTATCTTCCATTATACATAAATGTTTTGGAAAGATCTTACAAAGATGGGAGTGGAAAAATAGTTAAAACAATTTACCCTCCTCAATCACCTTTTATTTTACCTAATAATACAGGTATTACATTTGAAGCCTTTCAAAAATTTATTGAAAAGGATGTAGTGGCTATAAGTATAGCTGAAATTAATAAAATTATTTCTCGAAATTAATAAAATTATTTCTTTGAGTTTATATGTTAAAGTTTTAGGAGAGCATATTAGTTCTCTTGATAAAAAACTTGATGATCTTTCTTCTTTGATAAAGGAGATTAGTGATAGCAAAAAGATGTCTGATGTGGCCTCAACTTCGAAAGGTATTTCAGATGTTCCAGTTGTTGTAGCTAATATCCAATGACCCCTGAGATTCAGGGATTTAGATTCAAATCTTTAAATGATTTAGAAGAACTTCTGGATGCGAAGTTTTCAAAGTTAAATCAAAAGTTTTCAAACTTAAGTTTAAAATCGATTAATTTTTCAGAAGATTTTGTTGAAAAAATTGAAAATTCTGGTAATCATAACGAAGAGATTTATTCAAAAATTAATAAAATGAAAGGTTATTTTAAAAATGACAGTAAGTATGCTGATAAACCGCGGATGCAGACATATTATTATTCTAGACCAACTCCTCAAGATGTTCTTATTGAGGAAAGAGATTGGAATCAGACAAATACTTCATATAGTGGGTCTGAAATCTATGAATGGAATCTGGATGGATTGACAGATAGATAGTTAACTATCTTGGTTCATCGTATGCTAATGTATGCAACAATTTGCAGAAGTGTTAATAACACAGATAGAAATATATGCAAAATGATAATTGCAGGTTTCACTGGTCAACTAAGAGGCTGGTGGGATAATTATTTATCTATAGACGAAAAAGCCATGGTAATAAATGCCAGAGCACCAGGAGAAGGAGTTGATAACCTAGGTATGGCTCTTGTCGCTAATAGAGAAGATGCTGTGTATACACTTGTTCTTACAATTTTAGAACATTTTAATGGACGTTATACTAATCAGCACGAAACAGTGCGAACTTTGCTTAATGGCCTTCGATGCAGGACTTAAGGTGAATTTCGATGGTATAAGGATACTTTTATGAGCCGGGTTATGAAATTACCCGAGAACAAGTTACAATACTGGAAAGCCAAGTTTATAGATGAGCTTCCTTCATTATTTGCAAAGCGTGTAAGAAAAACTCTGAGAAGGAATATGATAGAAATTCCTTATGGTGACTTGACTTATCGAAAACTGATAGGAATATGTACACAAGAAGGATTGAACTTGTGTAACGAGTTGAAACTTTCGAGACAGCTCAAAATAGATAAGTTAAAAGAAAGGAATCAATTGGGAGATTTTTGTACTCAATTCGGATTACCAGATACTTCCGGTAATAGTAAACGGAAAAAGGATAAGTACCATAGATATCCTTCGGATGATAGTCCGTATAAGAAAAAGCGATCTAGAAAGAGATCAAAGGAGGAGCGGGAGGCTAGAAAAAGCCACAGGAGATCAAAAAGATTTGCCAAAAATAGGTCTAAAAGAGACTTGGCAAACATCAAATGTTATAAGTGTGGAAAGTTTGGTCATATAGCTCCAAACTGTAAGCTTGAGAAGCTAAAAGCTCTTGAATTGGATGGAGAGCTGCATGAAAAAATTTATGGTTTATTATACACTTCTGGTTCGGAATCAGATTATGGTTCACTGACTGAGTCAGAAGCAGAAGTCGATTTATTAGACTTTTCTGATGAAGAACAGGTTTGTGATAATATTTGCAATACTTGTCAAGATGATAATTGTGCTTGTGAAAATGATGAATTTTATAAATTACAGGCACAATTTAAAGATTTAAATATTAAAACTATCACATCTGATAATGTGATAGAACTTTTGAAGGAAGTAATTGATAGCAAACTTCGGAAAAAGATTATTGATCTGGCAAAAAATACTGGATCAACTTCTTCAAAACCTTTTGAAAAACCCAGAAGCTTTGAATATCAGGCTCCTTATTCGATAAATGAGGTTAATAACCAATTGAATAAAATAAATATTCCTGTGAGAGATTCTTCATTTGATGATTTAAAATATGAAATTGAAAATCTTAAAAGAGAGATTAAATCTTTAAAACAAAATCAAATGATTGTGATCATAGGATATCTCAGGTAGAGAAATTTAATTCTCTAACTGATACGTCCAGTGACAAAGAAAAAATGTTGTGGTAGATGAAGAACCACAAGAAGTTTTTGAAAAAATCAGTCCAGAAAATAGTTCTTTTCTTGGAATGATGCAAGTGATTACTCCGCATAAGTGGTATGTGAAATGTACCATTTTATTTGATAATGATTTTTCAATAACTGATATAGCTATGATTGATAGTGGTGCAGATGTTAGTTGCATTCAGGAAGGACTTGTTCCTTCAAAATATTTTCAAAAAACTACTCATACTGTTAAATCTGCATCAGGACATGCTTTAGATATATAGTATAAATTATCCAATGTTAGTGTTTGCCAAAATAAGGTTTGCATTCTGCATTTCTTCTTTTTGGTAAAAAATCAGTTATACCCTCCAATTATACTTGGAACTCCGTTTATAAATGTTATTTATCCTTTTACTCACATTGATGCTAAAGGATTTTCTGCAGGAACAAGCAATAGGAAAATTAAGTTATACTTTTATCACTGATCCTATTTCTAAAGAAATAAGTGCTTTAATTGATATGAAACAAAAGCATGTTGATACTTTGCAATTAGAATGTTATAGCATGAATATTTTTGAAACATTGAATTCTGTGAAAGTTCAGGAAAAGATTAAATTAATTACTGAACAACTTTCTGTTGATATTTGTGCTGATCATCCGAATGCTTTTTGGGATAGAAAAAAGCATATAGTTACTCTTCCTTATGAAGAAGATTTTGTTGAGGAAAATATTCCGACTAAATCTAGACCCTGCCAAATGAATTCTGAATTAGTAGAGGTTTGCAAAAAGGAAATTGATAATTTATTGCAAAAAAGTTTGATAAAATCCTCTAAATTCCCGTGGTCTTGTACAACTTTTTATGTTAATAACGCAGCTGAGAAAGAAAGAGGTGTTCCCAGATTGGTTATTAATTATAAACCTCTTAATAAACATTTAAAATAGATCAAATATCTCATTCCTAATAAAAGGGATTTATTGTCTAGATTATATGATGCAAATATCTTTTCAAAATTTGATTTGAAGTCAGGATACTGACAAATTCAGATTTTTAAAGAACATTCATATAGAACGGCGTTCAATGTCCCTTTTGGACAATATGAATGAAATGTAATGCCGTTTGGTTTAAAAAATGCTCCATCTGAATTTCAGAAGATTATGAATGATATTTTTAATCCATATATGGATTTTATTATTGTTTATATTGATGATATTCTGGTTTATTCAAAAACCTTTGAAATGCATGTTAAGCATTTATATATATTTAAAAAGGTAGTAATTCAAAATGTGTTGGTAATATCAAAACCAAAAATGAGTTTATTTCAAACGGAGGTGCGATTTTTGGGTCATCTTATCAGTCAAGGCAAGATAACGCCTATTCAAAGATCTATAGACTTTGCCTCAAAATTTCCTGATATTATTTCTGATAGAACTCAATTGCAAAGATTTTTAGGGAGTTTAACTTATATATCTCCTTTTTATAAAAATTTGTCCAGAGATTTGGCTCCTCTATTTGATAGATTGAAAAAAGGTTACAAAGAACCTTGGACTGAAAGTCATACCGCTTTAGTAAAATTTGTTAAACAAAGGGTTAATGATTTACCTTGTCTAACTCTTGCTAATCCTTCTTGGCAAAAGATAATTGAAACAGATGCGTCTAATATTGGTTATGGTGGAATTTTAAAACAAATTAATCCCCATGATACTACTGAATATCTGATTCGATTTCATTCTGGGAAATGGACTGAAGCCCAGAAAAAATATGCTACTGTGGCACATGAAATGCTTACAATCGTTAAGTGTGTTTTAAAATTTCAGGATGATTTATACAATCAAAAGTTTTTGATAAAAACTGATGCTCAAGCTGTTAAATTCATGTTTAATAAAGACTTTAAGCATATGATGCTTTGAAATTAATATTTGCTAGGTGGCAAGCACAGCTGGCCCCTTTTGATTTTGAAATTCTTTATAAGAAAGGAAGTGAAAACTCCTTGCCAGACTTTTTATCTAGAGAATATATTCAATCATGACATTCTTCACAAGATGGTTAGGTGAAGAAGTGTTAATAGCAATTCTTTTGAGTCTTCCATTTGAGCAAGATATTATGCTTGAAATTATAGAATGGCTCATTTATCAATATATGATAGAAGGTCGTCAGTCATACGAGTCTGAAAATGAGTTAGAGATATCTAACGATGATGAAAGAGACTTAACAATTTATGAGGACTTATCCGAGTAAAAATTGTTATATATGCAGGATGGATTCCTCTAATTATAGAGGACGAGGAAGAGGAAGAAGGGGAGGATCTTTCCCTCAATAGAGGTCATACTCTCATGCATCCTCATATGGATCGTCTTCTCATAGTTCCCCAGTGATACAAATCGGGAAAAAGACTTTGGTAAATGAGAAGATTTCTCAACCTTCATCATCAGTACATCTGGAAGATATTCCAGAGAATGATCCTTTATATGCCTAATTACAGGCATATTTAGGAAAACAAAAGCAAATAGATACCTTTGCTTCAATTGCACAAGAAGACAACGATGATATCAAGTCTTATGAAAAGGTAGCTAAACAAGAACTGATATTTCTTGTTGAAAATTCTGAGATTCAGAGGAAAGAAGAACCTTGGAAGATATTCCAAAGGTATTTGATAAATGGATTATATTACCCGGGTGAGTCATACAAAACCCGTTCTTATTATGAAGCTATTCTTAAAGAAACTAGTAGTGCAGATTTTCAGCACTTTTCAGGTTATAGCTCGAACGAAAATGTTTATAATTTTTCAAAAATAATTATTAAACAGATTATAACCATTGAAGAATGGGGAGTTTCCACTATGAAAGAAAGGCAGATTAGCCTTAATCAGACAAAAACTGAATTTTACTTACTGGGACTATGTTCAAGCATTTGATAAAGTGCTATATTATAATAATGATAGACACAAGCACACATGGTTTGTCAAGATATGTTCAAAGATATTTGAACAAGAAATTCCAAATTGGTTTCTACAATGGTGGTCATACCATGGGCCAACCGTCAAGATATTGCCGGAACAGTTCTTAGAGTTATACAAAGAATGGGTGAAAGTATCACCAAAATTATCAGAATTATACCAAGCAGATCATATCTGCTATTTAAAAAACATAGATCAAATCTATTTTTTTTATCGAATTCTCGATTCCTTGGATTCACAAATGGACCCTAGAATTGGGATTTACCACAGAACAAATCCCTTGCTTATATCGAGTATTTTATAACAATTTCTGGGATAAATTGATCAAAAAGGATCCAAAGACTAAAACATTATACGGACAAGAACTTCTTGATGAAATTAAGAATAAAATTCAAGAGTATTCTAAAACTCCTATGAAAGACATTGTTGATGATAGTTCGGTGCGACATATCGCCTGAAGAATTTCAGTTCAAAATGGTGATAAAGAGGAGATGATTGAAAAATATCTCGACGAGGTAAAAAGAAATTTGCTACAGACTATTCAACAGTTTGATAAATCCGACACTTCGATGAGAAGCGAGACAAGTAACGGTGATCTAGTGGTAACAGATTCTCAACCACTAGAACCAGAGATATTTTGGAAGAAGACTCCTTGAAAAGGGCAGAAGAACTAATCAGGGAAATTAGAGGAAAAGCAAAGCAGTAGAGCCGCCGGGGCCTACAAGAAAGATAAGCACTAGAAACAGTGCATGGGCCCAGATAGGGACAAAGTACTGTACATAAAGTAGCTTTTATTTTCCTATTAATAGGACCTTACCTTCACTAGAGAAGGCAAGCTTTTTTAGATTCAAGTTTTAGTTTTCTCTCTTCACTTGTAAAGCTCTCTTGTATTATACATCTAAAAATCAATAAAATCTTCAATCTTTTGAAGGCAGCGGCGGAGTCTAAGCCGAAAGGTATTTTACTTTTCTTTAATTATTTCTCTGTTCTAGACCGGACGATGTCCGGCTAAATCTTTTCATATCTATGTTAAATATCTAACTTCTGGACCGTGTTAACTATGAAAATATACTAGACTCAATTTAGGTATAAAAGAGAAGTTTTGTTCCGATTATTTTGACTTGGTTTCGAGATGGCGGTACAGTCAGATCTGAGCACTGTTCTTGACGGCTCCGACTAGCTAAGCTGGGAGAAGTAAGTCCCGATAAAAAGGAGTTAAGAAAGGGCAGTTAAAATCCCGGTCAGAACCTGCTAGTCATGAGTTATCTTGAACATGTATTCAGATCTAGACAGACCCCTTGCTCGGGTAAAAGGGGATTTGACCCCAGTCCATACAGTCATCATAATTAGTAAAAAATTCTCTCTTATATTTCGATTGTATATCCCTTGTACGGGTACTTCGAATGCGAGATCTAAGTTGTTATGGTGGATTACCGCCCGATGACTCCGATCCTGTCAATTGTGGGATTAAAAAATAAACAAATACTTTGTGTTTTTACATGTTTGGTCTACCACATTTTATTATGTTTAATTGAAATAATATTATATTCTTATTAGCAAGTTTTTAAATTTAACTTTTCACATGAAATGATTCAATATTAAATTGTAGGCACAATATTTAAATTTTTAAATTTTGTCTTTCTATTTTTTTAGAATTATATATCGATTACATGATATTTTCTAAAAATCATATAATTATAGTAATGTTTCATTACTAAATAATTTTTGCATTTTCAAATCAATTTCGGAAAGCACATTGAATAGAAAAGGAATATAAAAGGTTAATCCTATCACATTTAATTGTTATTGCAAAAAAAAAAATTCGTTAAAAAGAGAGGCAAAATCAGTGAGGAAAAAAGTTGTTGTATATGTATTTTTCGCAATTTGCATTTATATATAATTCATAGTTACATTGTCAGTTATATTTTTCAGATTTATTAATTTTAATGTCTAACAGATATTTTAACAATTGACATATTTTCATTAATCAAGCATAAAGTATCATGAAAATGTTTTATCATACTTTAAATAAAAATTACATATAAAAAATGTATTCATAAGTTTTTGTTCTTTCTTATCTTATGAATTTTCAATCAAGAGAATCATAAATTAAAATTGAAACATATAACTAAATACAAATAATAATTTCATCATCTCATGACCAACAAAAACATTCATCGTGTTTCTCTCTACACAATTCAGCTATTTTTACAATAAATCTCCTTCACTAATGGAGGATTAAGTTGTCTTACTTTGATATTAAAAAATAAAATGTCATGAATCACACTTCAAAAGAATTACAAACACAACTATTTTTATTTATTTTTAATTATATATAACATGAATAAAAAAAATACGGCCAAACAGGATTTTTTAATAAAAAATTAAAAAATATGTATTCCTAAATTTTAATAGTACAAATATTGTAAAAAGAAGAAGAAGATAAATATGAATCGTGGAGCATTTTATTGATTAAATGTGTTTGTCTGCATATGCACATTGTGACATAGTTAGTTAGTAGACATAAAATTCACTAAATTCTTAAAGTATGGCATCAAATTATAATTAACAAATAAAAGTATCTAATTGTACACATTCTTTAAAATACTTGTCATATTTTATGTTTTGAGAGCCAAATCAATTAATATTCAAAGCCAAATTAAATTAGATTAGATCAATATTTTTAGAATTAAATTTTAAATACATGAAAACTATAGAAAAAATAATATACGTTACAATTCTTTTCAAACAAAAGTGGAGTTCTCTCTTATTAATAGTAGAGTAGAATTGCCTAGTTTATATAAAGTTCATTAAAATATTTGGGGTAATAAATAAATCAATTTATATGTAGAAATAAATTTTGAAAAGTTAATTTTCCAATTAATGTCATTAAGGGGAACAACAGCACTGTTTTGAAAAAATAACAAAACATGTCATTGAGATGCATTTTTTGATTATGAAAATGGTCAAGTATCACTGAAACGGAAAGAAAGAATAAGAGAAAGCCCAATAAACATGAAATTTAATGTCGTTAATCTCATTTATGCAGGAACTTGTATAAATCACAAATGAAATCATTAACCACATCATTCTTCTTAATCCTTTCTCTGACTTCTTCGGTGCATCGAAATTGCTGAACGTCGTCAATCTTCACATGGATCCTCATTTTTAAGATCTTGTTACGAACCTGCTTGTTGACTTCAACACCAACGACGCGTTTGGTAACATGTCAAACACGACCAGTACGATCATGGTAGAACTTGTGAGGCATTCTATAATCTATTTTGTGAACTATTTGTTTAACGAAATTTTCCATTTCAGAGAAATCTAATATACAGAAGTGGGCAAGAAAAATGGGAAGTTAGATAAATGTGGGCTTTGTTAGGTTTATATGTTTTAGTTTTTAAAAACTGTCACGTTAATTTTTGAAACCGCTTTAAAATTCTATCTTGTTTTTTTAAATTGTAATTTATTATTTAATATAATTAATAATTAATAATTAATAATTAATTAATTGATATTTTAAAATTTTAAAAACGCTATCACCTATAGATGTTTTCAAATCCACTGTTATCCAAATTATTATTATTATTATTATTATTATATAACAATTTGCACTTTTATTTTTAAATTGTATTTCAAAATAGGAAATTTTAAAATTCAAATTAAAAACAATTTTCGTGGAAACTAACTAATATGCAATTCAAATTCATTGTTATCCAAATTATAATTTGCCTTTAATATATATATAGATATAGATATAGATTATTATTATTATTATTTGTTTTGCTATAAATAAGGAAGAGTCATGGAAAGATAGTTAAAATATTTCCAATTAAAATATAATAACTTCCCACAATAAAAGGAATCACACACGTAGTTAACTACTATTAAAATTTGTATTTTAAAAAAGGTAAAAAGTTAAAGTAATAGTAAAAATTAGATTGACAATACGTTTTCAATTTTTTTTTCACGTTTTTGTTTTTGTTTTTGTTTTTTTTTTTGAATTTAAATTAATTTTAATAATTTATAAATTCTGTTTTTTGTGGTGCTGACACGTAGGCGTTTTCACATCTCCTATTATATATATAAATAGAAGATTATTATTATTATTATTATTATTATTATTATTATTATTATTTGTTTTTCTATAAATAAGGAAGAGTCATGGAAAGATAGTTAAAATATTTCAGATTAAAAATATAATAACTTCCCACAATAAAAGGAATCACACACGTAGTTAACTACTATTAAAATTTGAATTTTAAAAAAAGGTAAAAAGTTAAAGTAATAGTAAAAATTTGATTGATAGTACTTTTTCAGTTTTTTTTAACGTTTCAGTTTTTATTTTATTTTTAGGATTTAAATTAATTTTAATAATTTATAAATTCTATTTTTTGTGGTGCTGACACGTACGCGTTTTCACATCTCCTATTATATATATATATATATATATAGATTATTATTATTATTATTTGTTTTGCTATAAATAAGGAAGAGTCATGGAAAGATAGTTAAAATATTTCAGATTAAAAATATAATAACTTCTCACAATAAAAGGAATCACACACGTAGTTAACTACTATTAAAATTTGAATTTTAAAAAAAGGTAAAACGTTAAAGTAATAGTAAAAATTAGATTGATAGTACTATGATATGTCATATCTTTTGAAGTTGTTGCAAACATGATTTTCTTTTCTTAATTAATGATTTTCAGTCATATCTCTTAATTAGATACACTCCTTAATTAATAACTTTCAATATATCCCTTCATTAGTCACACTAATTGATACGAGATAGATATATCTGAAAGAGACAGATACGTGTATGTGAGACCCAAAATATGGCAAGAAATGTAATATAACAAACTAGTGTGAATCTAAGTAATTAGATCCTAAAGTAGTAAGATTTGTGTAAGTTACTCATTAAAAAAGTAATTTTCAAGTGGCAGTTGGACCAATCTATTAATGTATTTTGTAATATAATCCATCTGTTGTGTTTTATTTGTCTATTTTGGATTTTGCACGTTTTTTAAGAAATAATGATTAATATAAATATTTATCGTAATATTATATTAGTTGATATATAGTCTTAGGTCTTCAAATACAATCTGAAAAATAAAGTACTAATATATAATTATCCAAATAAAGATCTATTTTAGAAGTACTGAACAAGTAAAAGGGAACCGAGAGAGTACTTCATCTTTTCATCTTCCTGATCTATCTTTTTCCCACATATATTTTCTTTCAATTTTTGTGTATTTGCAAAAAAATTACTAAATTTTATTATAATTGTCACAACCCAACGTATACCCTAGGTGTAACATGGTGTATAGGACCTTTCGAGGTCCTACACAAGCCACTTAACATACATCATACAAGATAATAGAAATAAAGAGTTCAAAGAAAAACATTTCATATTTCAAAAAGGTTTGACAAAGCGGAAGTTTGAAACATAAATCTCAATAGCCATCTAGTACATCATAAGAAAAGTGATTGGGACGTAACCCATACATCACATACAAATTCTGAAAACGAAAATGACATAAAGAAAGAAAGGTATCCCAGTCCTCGGAATATGAGGACTCACCAATCTTCAAGTCTATGGGACCAACTAGCTACGAGTATGGGAGGTAGGAGCGTCGGACCCTACATTCATGAGATAACGTATACACAAGTATGCGTTAGTACATGGAATGTACTGAGTATGAGGCAATATGCATGAACATAGGCATTATAGCATGAATGCCTTAAAAGTGAGTTGGCATGATCATATTGAAACATTTGAAAGCTTTAAAGAAGAAATGACATGAAAATCATGAAAACATGGTCAAGTACATTAACATAAAGGACATAAGAAAAGCTTTGAAGAAAACATAATCATTTTGTGGGATATTAGCTTTAACCAACAATAAGACCATGAGAGCTATATCATGGAATCCGGTATATCCCTCATACCGAAAGAAGGTGAAACTACTTGCCAAGGTAGAACCCATACATACTATCATTTGCTAAAGTAGATCTATTAGCTAGGTCATTTAAGACAATCCTACGGGGGGGGGGGGCACGTAGTTAGGGAATAGAGGTTGCTACTATAGACTACCCTATTTGAGCCTCCACCTCAAGCCCTCTCGTTGCTAAGTCTAAATCCCAACGGAATAGATAAAGTCAAATATCATTTTAACCTAGGAAAAGGCAATGATCAACACCAATGCACACTTTTGAGATCAAAACATAGAATAGCTCCTTAAACATAATTCAACATGGATGAGAAAACCTTTCTCCAATGTGATCCATATGTGAGAAATACCTTTCACAATCATGATCATAATAGCATGTGAGAAAACCTTTCACGATAACATTAACACTTTCCTTACAAAGAATCCCCAAATCATTTACAATGACTTCATAAAAACATGCATATCTTCATAAATTCATAGTTCATAGGTTCATAGGTTCATCATAGGTTTATAGTTGAAAATCATAATTTAGGCATGGGTAATTGCAATTTCAATTAAATTTCATAGAATAAAATAAAATCATGCATTAGAAGACTTAATCAATCATAATCGGATAAAACCCACATTTATTGAATTGAAACCCTAAGTTGATCAATTGGAACTTAAATTGGGAAATTGTAATCTTTGGGGACCCCGTGGAGGAAAGGACTCCATGGGTGAATACACACATACCTTAATGCTAGAAGCCCAAAAAGCATGGAAGATTGGAGACTTGGATGAACCCTAGCTCTTCTTCTTCTTTCTTAGGTTGAGAGAATTTGGGGAGGATGAGTTAGGTCAAGTTTAGGGAATTTAGGAGAGTGAATTGAAAGTGGATAATTTGGGGCTTAAAAGCTTTATATAGGGCTTAGGATAGAAGGCAAAACGACATAATATTGGGTTAAAATAATTAGGAAAAGACCCAAAAGCCCCTTAAAAATAATTGCCAGACTCAACCTACGGTTTGGACCTCTACGGACCGTACGGTCAACCGTATAATGATTAAGAAATATTTTGGACCATTTTTGAGGGATCCTTTCTACGACTCGTACAATGGTTGACGCACCGTCCTAGTAAACCGTAAAAAGGGTACTAGGACTTGTTTTTAGAAAATTATGTTTCCCCTTCCTACGGTTGCCATCTACGGCCCGTAGAAGCTTCTACGGTCTGTAGATAGGAACCATAGACACATCTTGCAACCCAAAAACTTCTTTTTCTTTATTTTCCAAATTCTAAGGTGTTACAATATCCTCCACTCCCTTGGGAACATTCGTCCTCGAATGGAACTTAAGGCAATATAGGGAGGGTAGGGGAAAAGATCTAACATCCCAACAAGAATGCAACTTCATCAAAACACATAACCAAGGAGGAACAACAATCCCCAAGATAAAATATATTCAAAACATCATTTCCCAAGGCATACGTGCAAATCACACTCAAATGCACATAATCATGAAGAAATCAACTAAGTTAGCTCATTTTCTCAAAAAATCAAGTTTTCATGAGTATGCATGCATGAGGAAACATGAGATCAAGTAAGACACATGAAACCAAAAAGGATGAACCATAAGGACTAAATATCTTTAGCTAGAATAGGATCGGAGGGAAAGAGATGGGGATAACAAGATATCATATCGGCCTCGACCTCCAAAGTAGCACCCTCAACTCTTTGATTCCTCCATAAGACCTTTATGGATGCAACTTCCTTATTTCTTAACTTCTTAACTTGCCAGTCCAAAATTTTAATCGGAACTTCTTCATAAGAAAGACTTTACTTTATACCAAGATCCTTCAACGGTACAATAGATATTGGATCACCAACAATTTCTTCAACAAAGAGACATGGAAAACCAGATGTACCGATGCAAAGTCATTAGGCAAATCAAGTTCAGAAGCAACTTTACCAATACGCCTCAAATTCTAATATGGACCCACATAACGGGGACTAAGATTCCCTTTATTTCCAAACCTCATTCACCCTTCATGGGTAAAATCTTCAAGTAGATCCAATCATCTACATCAAACTCAAGGTCTCTTCTTCTAACATCGGCATATGACTTTTGTCGATTTTGAGTTGTTTTCAACCTTTCTCTAATAAGCCAAACATTCTCCATAGCCTCATGTACTAACTCGGGACATATAAAAGCAACCTCACCTACTTCAAACCAACCTATGGGAGATCTATACCTCCTACCATAAAGAGCCTCAAATGGAGCCATACCAATACTTGAATGATAGCTATTATTATAAGCAAACTCAATTAAAGACAAATGATCATCCCAATTACCTTTGAAGTCAATCACACAAGCTCTCAACATATCTTCCAAGTTTGGGCAGTACGCTCTGTTTGCCAATCGGTTTGAGGATGGAAGGCCGTACTAAGATTAACACGAGTACTAAGGCCTTTTTGGAAAGATTTCCAAAACTGAGAGGTAAATTGGGTACCGCGATTGGAGATATTGGATAGGGGAACTCCCTGCAACCTAACCATCTCCTTTAGGTACAACTTTACATAGTCTTCCACTGAATAAGAAACCTTGATGGGAATGAAATGAGCCGACTTCATCATATGATCCACAATAACCCAAATTGAGTCATGTTGTCACCGGGTGTGGGGCAAACCAACAATAAAGTCCATATTCAAATCTTCCCACTTCCAAGTAAGAATACTAATATCTTGGGACAAGCCTCCCTGCTTTTGGTGCTCAACTTTCACTTGTTGAAAATTAGGACACTTGGCCACAAATTCCGCAATATCCTTCTTCATCCCATTCCACCAATAGACGTCCCGCAAGTCATGGTACATCTTGGTGGCTCCCAGGTGAATGGAATGCCGAGAACTATGGGCTTCTAATAAAATTTTTTCCCTCAAGTCATCAACATTTGGAACACACAACAGACCTTGATACTGATGCACACCATCTCCTCCTTGAGAGAAAGCCTCAACAGGCTTTTTAAGCACCACCTACTTTCACTCAAAGTAAATTGGATCAATACCTTGCTCGGCTTTCACATCCGACACATATGATGATTTTGAACCATTATGAAGAATGACACCACCTTCGTTAGAGTCAACTAACTGAACACCCAATCGGGCCAATCTAAGAACATCACGAACCAACTCCTTCTTATCATCCTCTACATGAGCAACACTACCCATTGATAGAGGACACTCATGTCGTAGTCTTTTAACAACTCTAGCCACCTCCTTTGGTGAAGATATAAATCCTTTTGCTTGAATACATATTGCAAACTTTTGTGGTCGGTAAAGACATCAACATGAACACCATATAAGTAATGCCTCCAAATATTTAAGGAAAAAACAACCGCCACTAGCTCCAAATCATGGGTAGGATAGTTCTTTTCATGGAACTTAAGTTTCCTTGAAGCATAAGCAATAACCTTCCCATTTTTCACTAGAACACACCCTAATCCAACCCTTGAAGCTTCACAATAAACGACAAACGCATGATAGTCCTTTTGATAGACCTTAAGTTGCCTTGAAGCATAAGCAATAACCTTCCCATTTTCACAAGAACACACCCTAATCCAACCCTTGAAGCATTACAATAAGCTACAAACCCATCTGACCCTTCCGGTAAGGTCAACACCGGAGCAGAGGTAAGTCTATCTTTCAATTCTTGGAAACTCTTCTCACGCACTTCTGACCATATGAACTTAACTTTCTTTTGGGTCAATAACGTCAATGGAGAGGCAATCGAAGAAAAACCCTTCCACAAACCTTCTATAATAACAAACCAAACTTAAGAAACTTCGAATATTCGAAGGGGATAGAGGTCTAGGCCAACTCTTAACCGCATCCGTCTTTTTATGATCTACCTCAATACCCTTACCGAAAACAATGTGACCAAGAAACGCCATAGATCTCAACCAAAACTCGCATTTACTAAACTTTGCAAAGAGTTGTTAGTCCTTAAGGAATTGCAACACAATCCTCAAATGATCAGTGTGCTCATCTTCACTTCTTGAGTAAATCAAATTGTCATCGATAAACACAATCACAAACATATCAAGATATTATCTAAACACCATATTAATCAAATCCATAAATGTGGCCGGATAATTAGTCAAACCAAATGACATTACCAAAAACTCATAATGACCATACTGAGTTCGAAAAACCATCTTCAGAATGTCATCTTTCTTCACCCTCAATTGGTGATAACCCGACCGGAGGTGAATCTTAGAGAAGTAGCTCGCTCCTTTGAGTTGATCAAACAAATCATCTATCCTTGGAAGAGGAAACTTATTCTTAATGATAACTTTGTTCAATTGCTGGTAGTCAATACACATGCAAAATAAACCATCCTTCTTTCGAACAAACAAAACTGGAGCACCCCATGGAGATATACTCGGTTGGATATATCCAACAAGTCTTTCAATTTCTCCTTTAGTTCCTTAAGTTCTGTCGGAGCCATACGATAAGGAGGAAAGAAATAGGTTGCGTAACGGGGAAAAGGTCAATACCAAAGTATATTTCCCTTTCGGGAGGAACACAACCTAAATCATCGAAAAACACTTTTGGAAACTCATTTACAACAGGGACTGACTCAAAGATAGGGGTTTCGAAATCCGTACACCTAACCCGAACAAGATGGTATATGAAACCTTAGAAATCAACTTCCTAGGTTTAAGACAAGAAACGAATTGACCCTTAGGCACACAATTTTCCCCTTTCCACTCTAGGATGGGCTCATTAGGGAATTAAAACTTGACCACTCGAGTTCTACAACCAATCGAAGCATAACAAGAATGGAGCCAATCCATACCAAGAATAACATCGAAATATAACATATCAAGCTCTATAAGATCAACATGAGTGACTCTATGAGATAAGGAGATGAGACAATTTCTATAGACTCTCTTAGCCATAATAGATTCACCAATAGGAGTAGAGACAGAAAAAAGGTCTAACAACACATTCGGAGAAACATCAAACCTCATAGCCACATATGACGTCACAAAAGACAAGGTAGCACCGGGATCAAGCAAAGCATAAACATCAAGATGAAAGACTTTCAACATATCGGTAACAACATCGGGAGAACCCTCTTGATCATGATGAGTTTGAAGTACATAGAATCGGTTTTGCTTTGGAGCACTCGAGCCCGAACCACTAGGCGGGGCTTGCCTACCATCCTTTCCCTTGTCAACTCTAGATGGACAATCTCTCAATAAGTGACCACTTTTTCCACAACCAAAGCGATTATATGTACCCATCAAGCATTTTCCCAGATGACTCTTTCCACACTTTTGGCATGCGGGAACCATTTCCTCCTTGAGGCTTAGGGTTAGACACACTTTCCTTGTTGAACTTAGGAGCTGGAGCATTAGAGTAACCTTAACTAGAAAACTTTTGTCGGATCTTAGAAGAACTATGTCCATCAAACCTTGAATGTGAAAAGTCACCATCACTGGTCTTTGCCCTCTTTACCTCCCTATACTTTTCCTTAAGTTTCTCCTCTTCAATTTGTTGAGCATGAATCATTCGGAAAGAAATGTCCATTTACTTAATGAGAATAGTGGTACGACACTCGTTAACCCCCATTTTAGACACACCCGAAACAAACTAGCTCATCTTTGACCTAGGATCGACAAACATGGTAGGAGCATATCTAGAAAATTGTGTGAATTTCAAAGGATACTCCTTCACACTCATGTTTCCTTGACAAAGGTTAATGAATTAAAGTACCTTTGCCACCCTTATGTCAAGGGGGAAGAACCTATCAAGGAAAACAACCTTAAACTTCTCCCAATCAAGAGGACTAGCATCAACCACCCTCTCCTCCTTCCATTGGTTAAACCAAACTTGAGCAACACCCTTAAGTTGATAAGAAGTTAATTCCGCCTTTTCCACTGGATTCACACCCATAATAATCAAAACCTTGTACACCTCATCAATGAACTCTTAAGGATCTTCCTCAACCTTGGAACCATAAAACTATGGAGGATTCATCCTAGTGAAGTGCCTCACTCTAGTTGCCGTCGTACCCACATTTGGATTCATGGGGACCACAGCCTCCCTATTGGATTGAGCCATCATGGCTTGGGACAACACTTGAAAAGCAACCCTAACTCTACATTAGTCACTTGTTCAGGCAAAGGATCGGCCAGAACTTGTGGAGCCTCTTGAGGAGCTTCTTTTTTCACATTCTCATTCGCATTCCTCCTAACGTATGCTCTTTGAGGGGCTATATTCTGAAAAGCATTAGATAAGGATTAGGAGACAGACAGATAGAGTTACACTCTATCTCATGACTTTAGAGTAATGAAAGAAGTGGAGTTTTCCTAAACATCTTATAGCCTCTTATTCATAAATGTGGCTTGCTTCACACTTATAAATAAGACTCTACTCGACGTGGCTTATGAGACATCCTAGGACCTTTCTAAACCTTGTGATATGAATACTAATTTTGTCACGACCCAAAGTATACCCTAGGTGTAACATGACATATAGGAGCCCAAGAGGCCCTATACAAGCCACTTAGCATACATCATACAAGATAATAGAAATAAAGAGTTCAAAGAAAAACATTTCAATTTCAAAAAGGTTTGACAAAGCGGAAGTTTGAAACATAAGTCTCAATAGCCATCTAGTACATCATAAGGAAAGTGATTGAGACGTAGCCCATACATCACATACAAAGTTTGAAAATGAAAATGACATAAGGAAATAAAGGTATTCTTGTCCTCGGAACATGAAGACTCACCAATCTTCAAGTCTATGGGACCAACTAGCCATGAGTATGGGAGGTAGGAGCGTCAGACCCTACATTAATGAGATAATATAGGCACAAGTCTATGTTAGTACATGGAATGTACTAAGTATGAGGCAATATACATGAACATAGGAATGATAGCATTAATGACTTAAAAATGAGTGGGCATGATCATATTGAAACATTTGAAAGCTTTAAAGAAGAAATGACATGAAAATAATGAAAACATGGTCAAGTACATTAGCATAAAGGACATAAGAAAAGCTTTGAAGAAAACATATTCATTCTGTGAGATATTAGCTTTAATCGATAATAAGACCATGATAGTTATATCATGGAATCCGGTATATCTCTCATACCGAAAGAAGAGGAAACTACTTGCTAAGGTAGAATCAGTACATATCATCATTTGCTAAAGTGGATCCACTAGCTAGGTCATTTAAGACAATCATACAGGGAAACATAGTTAGGGACTAGAGGTTGCTACTAGAGACTACCCTATTTGAGCCTCCATCTCAAGCCTTCTCGTTGCTAAGTCTAAATCCCAATGGAATAGATAAAAGTCAAATATCATTTTAATCTAGAGAAAGGCAGTGATCAACACCAATCCACACATTTGAAATCAAAACATAGAATAACTCCTTAAACATAATTCAACATGGATGAGAAAATCTTTCACCAATATGAATCCATATGTGAGAAATACCTTTTACAATCATGATAATAATAGCATGTGAGAAAACCTTTCATAATAACATTGATACTTTCTTTCAAAGCATCCCCAAATCATTAAAAATAACTTCATAAAAATATGCATATCTTCATAAATTAATAGTTCATAGGTTTATGGGTTCATCATAGGTTCATAGTTAAAAATCATAATTAGGCATGGGTAATTGCAATATCAACTAAATGTCATAGATTAACATCAAATCATGCATTAGAATACTTAATCAATCATAATTGGATGAAACTCACATTTCTTGAATTGAAACCCTAAGTTGATCAATTGGAACTTGAATTGGGAAATTGAAATCTTTGGGGACCCCATGGAGGAAAGGACTCCATGGGTGAATACACACATACCTTAATGCTAGAAGCCCAAAAAGCATGGAAGATTGGAGACTTGGATGAACCCTATCTCTTCTTCTTCTTCCTTAGGTTGAGAGAGGGGAGGATGAGTTAGGTCAAGTTTAGGGAATTTTGGAGAGTGAATTGAAAGTGTATAATTTGGGGCTTAAAAGCTTTATATAGGGCTTAGGATAGAAGGCAAAACGACATAATATTGGGTTAAAATAATTAGGAAAAGACCCAAAAGCTCCTTAAAAATAACTGTCGGACTCGACCTACGGTTTGGATCTAAGACCCTTGTACTGGTCAACTGTAAAATAATTCAAAAACAAATATTTTGTACCATTTTTGATGGCCAAAATCTTGTTGCTCCCAATTGCACACACAATTGTACGTGGTCGCGCAAGTAAAATAGTGGCTCTAAAAGAGCCGGATTATCGAACCCACAGGGACTTGTCAATTAACTATTTACTTAATTATACTAGTCTAATTATTTATTTAAGAGTGTCAAAAGAAATAAAAGAATGCAAGAATTACATAAAAATATTAACTTACAATGCTTTGGGCAATTCCAAGGCTGCAACATGCATAAGGTTTCGTGTATCGCATCTTATGCATGAATTAAATACCATTATCAAATTACTGATTTACATGGTTGATTTTATGATCATGATCTCCCGACCTCTAATCGCCTACTCCAATTGACTGTCAAACTACATCGTTGAGTGGGTATAGGGAGGCCCAATTGGCGAGCATTTATATTTTATCCTATTTCATAACCAAGCTTGGTGCTCGTTCCGGTGGCAATCCTAAACACAAATCTAATCAAGTGATATGCAAGAAAGATCAAGCTCTTTGTATTCTTTGGTCCATATACCTCTTCGTCTCCCGAGTCCAAGAATTGACAATATATTTATTTCTATGGTGATCAAACATAAAATACTAAAACAAGAATACAAAAGTAATTTAAGCGATAACCAATATTAATTCAAAACAATTGATGTTCAACAATTACCCGGAGCCGCAGCCCCAAAACAAGGGTCTTTAGAATACCTAAGAAAAGAAGAAGAAAAGAAACGAACCCTAAAAGGTATTCACAACTTTTCGACCCTCCAAAATATCTGCATAATAATTATTCCTATGGACTATTTATAGATATAGAAAACCCTAAATAAAAGTAATTGAGTCCAAAACAAATTAGGAACCCAAAACCCAAAAGAATTGAAATTTTGCATAAACAGTACCGCGGCCTCAACAATTTGTTCTCTTGTCTTCTCTTGCTGCCACGTGGCAGCAACGTAATGATCCACACTTTGATATCCTTTGCATTCTGGAAACTTTCACATAAATATAAATATTAATATAATATTCAATTTAATCCATTAAGATACCTGCTTGATTTCCTTCTATAATCTTCCATCTTTAATTCGTTTTAGCTCCAAACTTCTTCATCTTTACACCAATTTACTCCTACAAATAGAATACACTATTAAGCACAATCCATAAAATTCATGCTCAAAAAAGACAAATACAAATAATAAATGCGAGGCAAATAATGATTAAAAATATATAGTTTTGGCCTGACATCAACACCCCACACTTAAACTTTTGCTCATCCTCTAGCAAGCATTAAAGTTCATCTCAAAAAATCATACTAGGAACATCATCACTTTGGTTGATACAAACAATTAGGCCATATAGAAATTTCAAAACATCAAGCACAATTCTCGCTCATTATGCAAGACATCTAAATAAACTACAAACCTCTAACCTCCTAACCCCAAGGAAAAACTTTGAACTCATCAAATTTAAGCTTGCTCACCTACTCTCCTCAAAGAAAGCTAATAAAATCACCTATCTATCATGAAACAAGTGCCCTCACAAGAAGAAATAGTCAACATACTCAATTCAAAAGATTGAATATAAATTAAGGACTTCACATCAAACAATAACTCTCACACTCACAAATAAAATTCACATGTATGCACAAAGAACCATAGGCTTTCCCATTATGTACACCTCCACTAGTTAAGCATGCTTGACTAGAATCAAATAGGACTTTAACGGGTTGTAATGTAGGCTAGGGGACGGGTAGGAAAATTAGATAATAGTAATTCACACTTCCCTAAGCACTTTGTATTTTTAGACTTCATAACCCATTATTTTCTTCTCTTTATTTTCAGCCCTCTCTTCAATAATTATTTCACAATTAATTCTCATCATCTCAAGAATGTTTCAATCATTTTTTTCTACAATAATAATTTATTTATTTTCTCAAAGATTTGTTTTCTCTTTTTCATGTCACATTCTTTCAAAAAGGGCTATTTCACACTTTGTAGCTAACCATCCCCTTTTCTTCAGAATTAACAATTATAATAAGTCTATGCTACAGTGCTCAAGGAAGCAAGGTGCAAAAACTAGGAATTCAACAAAATAGTTAAGGGAAAAATATGGCTACCAACAAAAGACTACAGGCTCAAAAAGGCTAAGTAGTGATATAATATCTGAAAAAGATAAAATTTACAAGACAAATCAAAGAAAGCCTATTATCATCTCCTAAACAAAGCAACACTCTTTATTTCGCTTCAATAACATGCAGGGCAAGTTCTAGACTAAGATACAAAACATGGAATAAACAAATTCTCACCACACATGGCACAAGTATCAATCAAGATGGATCAATTCCACTTCGAAGAGAGACGGGATCATAACAAACTACAAAATAAAATAGGCTATTTTCAAAGTCACAATCATGAGACTCAGTGTCAAAGAGTATGCAATTTAATTAGCAATCAAGCATTCACAAGAAAGTACTACTCAAACTTAGGCCCACATAGCAAGTATCAAATAACTCAAAAGGGTCTTTTATTTTTTCTCTAATAAAATAAAAACAAAAAGAAATAAATTACTCCCTAAAAGATAATTGGTTCAAACGGACTATCCTCAGGAAAAGAACCGAAAACAAAAGCAAAGGAACCCATCCTAAAAAAGAAAAGACTCAATAAAATAGTAAAAATTAGGAATTCATTCCTCCACCCCACACTTAAAAAGATTCTATGTCCCCAAAGCATCAATTAAAATTTAAAACAAGGGTTCGGAAAACTCCACGAGGCCTCTAGGCCTAGCTAGTAGCATGTTCTCTTAATTTACTTCAAGGGTCGTACACACCCCACATTTAAGCTCAAACGTGCTCCTTTTCTTCAAATTCTTGGGTATTCATACTTCCCCTAATCTGCAAAAACAAGAACAAAAGAAAAAAAGTTACACTATAAAAATAAAAATAAAAATAAAAAGCTAAACTATAAATTTGGTTGCCTCACAATAAGCGCCTAATTTAACGTCATGGCACAACACAAGTAAGTTCACCACTTTCTTTCCACTTTGAACCTATGAATTGCACCCCTAACTTTTCATCAACTTTTCTGCTCCTCTCAAGGGGTGGTGGTATAAAGATAAAAGAACCAAGTAATAAATATCGCAGCTTGCACCTCTTGGCCCTTATGTGAGAAATGCTGTTTTGTCTATATGAATTAGAAAACTTCATAATGTACGGGCCTTATTCTTCATCTACACACTCCTCTATTAGTTCAGATGACTTGAATTTCATGTCGTCATCCAAACATAATGTAGAAAAATGTTTAGAATGAGGTCCAATATGCCTCAACTCCAAAGAAGCATTATTTACAATATTCTCACTTTTGTTCTCCTTCTCAACTTTGATATTAAGGAATAAAGTGTAGTTGAATGGTTGGAATTCCTCTCTTTTGCTCCACTAGTTGGTCATCATCCACGACAATTGGTGATTGAGTATCAGATGCCTCAATCTTTTTGTTCAAGTGAGCCTCCAATTCATGAATATCTGAGCCAAATTGATCTATTTCTTGTGTGAGCTCAACACTTCTTTCAATCAGTTGGGTTGTCATGTATGTCAAACCATCACGGATAGACTCTTGAAACTTTAGAAGTTGAGTTTGTTCTTGTAGCCAAGAGTGACTCACTATCTCTGCTACTTCACAACTTTCTCCTTGTTGGGATTCAATCACTTCCTCTAATTTAGATAGGTTTGTAATTTCCAATTGAATAGCGTCGAGCTTATCTTGCAGTTCCATGATTTTTTATTGCTCTTCCATTCATTCAAACATTTGTTCCGTGATTTTTAAATTAACTTTGTCCAGCTTGTCCTTACATTTCATAAATGAATTCACATTGCGAGCCTCTTGTTTTGCATTCTCCACTTCATCACCCCTGCCAACATCACAAATAACAGAAGAATTATAATAGGGATTCGGGGGAGGGGATTAAGAGTTAGGATAACCGTTACCCAACCACGATTTATCCCAATCAGCCATATCAATAAGAGTACCAAATTATTCAAAGGAAAAAAATTAATTGTTCAGAAAAAATTAATTAAATAAACAAAACAAAAAATAAATAAATAAAAAGAAAAATTATAACCTAGAAAAATTCTTAATTTCTAAGTCTCCGGCAATGACGCCAAAAACTTGTTGCTCCCAATTGCACACGCAAGTGTATGTGGTTGCGCAAGTAATATAGTGGCTCTAAAAGAGCCGGATTATCAAACCCACAGGGGCTTGTCAATTAACTATTTACTAAATTATACTAGTCTAATTATTTATTTAAGAGTGTCAAAAGAAATAAAAGAATGCAAGAATTAAATAAAAAGATTAACTTACAATGCTTTGGGCAATTCCAGGCTGCAGCATGCATATGGTTTCATGTATCGCATCTCACGCATGAATTAAATACGGTTATCAAATTACTGATTTACAGAGTTGATTTTATGATCATGGTCTCCCGACCTCTAATCGCCTACTCCAATTGACTGTCTAACTACATCATTGAGTGGGGATAGGCAGGCCTAATTGGTGAACATTTATATTTCATTCTGTTTCATAACCAAGCTTGTTGTTCATCGGGGTATCAATCCTAAATACGAATCTAATCAAGTGATATGCAAGAAAGATCAAGCTCTTTGTATTTTTTGGTCTATCTACCTCTTCGTCTTCCGAGTCCAAGAATAGACAATATATATATTTCTATGGTGATCAAGCATGAAATACTAAAACAAGAATACAAAAGTAATTTGAGCGATAACCAACCTTAATTCAAAATAATCGATGTTCGACAATTACCCATAGTCGCAGCCCCAGAACAAGGGTCTTTAGCTACTAATACCTAAGAAAAGAAAAGAACCCTAAAAAGTATTCACAACTTTTCGACCCTCCAAAGTATCTCCATAATAATTATTCCTATGGACTATTTATAGATATAGAAAACCGTAAATAAAAGTAATAGAGTCCAAAACAAATTAAGAACCCAAAATCCAAAAGAATTGAAATTTTGCATGAACAGTACCGCCGCCTCAACAATTTGTTCGCTTGTCTTCTCTTGCTGCCGCGTGGCAGAAAGGTAATGATCCACACTTTGATCTCCTTTGCATTTTGCCAACTTTTGCATATATATAAATATTAATATGATATTCAATTTAATCCATTAAGCTGCCTGCTTGATTTCCTTCTATAATCTTCCATCTTTAATTCGATTTAGCTTCAAACTTCTTCATGTTTACACCAATTTACTCCTACAAATACAATACACTATTAAACACAATCTATAAAATAAATGCTCAAAAAGGATAAATACAAATAATAAATGTGACGCAAATAATGATTAAAAATATATTTTTTTGGCCTCACATTGTTGCTCCCAATAGCACACGCAAGTGTACGTGGTCGCGCAGGTAATATAGTTATTCTAAAAGAGCCGGATTATCGAACCCACAGGAACTTGTCAATTAACTATTTACTAAATTATACTAGTCTAATTATTTATTTAAGAGTGTCAAAATAAATAAAAGAATGCAAGAATTAAATAAAATGATTAACTTACAATGATTGGGAAATTCCAGGCTGCATCATGCTTGAGGTTTTATGTATCGCATCTCATGCAGTGAATTAAGTATGGTTATCAAATTACTAATTTACACGGTTGATATTATGATCATGGTCTCTCGACCTCTAATCGCCTACTCCAACTAGTTGCCTTACTACATCGTTGAGCGGGGATATATAGTTCTAATTGGCAAGCATTCATATTTCCTCCTGTTTCGTAACCAAGCTTGGTGTTCTTCCGGGCGTCACTTCTAAACACGAATCTAGACAAGTGATATGCAAGTTAGATCAAGCTCTTTGTATTCTTTGGTCTATCTACCTCTTTGTCTCTCGAGTCCAAGAATAGACAAGATATTTATTTCTATGGTGATCAAGAATGAAATACTAAAATAAGGACACAAAAGTAATTTAAGCGATAACCAATAATTAATTCAAAAACGATCGATGTTCAACAATTACCCATACCCGCAACCCCAGAATAAGGGTCTTTAGCTACTAATATCTAAGAAAAGAAGAAGAAAAAACCCTAAAAAGTATTGACAACTTTTCCTTCCAAATATAATCCCCTATAATAATTATTCTTATGGACTATTTATAGATCTAGAAAATCCTAAATAAAATAATTGAGTCCAAAACAAATTAGGAATTCAAAACCAAAAGGAATTGGACACTGCACCGCCTCAACAACTTGTGCCTGCACCGACTTCAACAAGGAGATGTGTTCATGTTGCCACGTGGCAACTTCAGGCAGGACTTCAATTCAAAATCTTCTTTCAACTGCACTTCTATATTTAATATATTATTATATTCAATTTAATCCATTAAGCTGCCTGGTTAATTTTCCTTCTAGAATCTTCTATTTTTAATTCGTTTTAACTTCAAACTTCTTCATCTTCACATCAGTTTAATCCTACAAATAAAATATGCTATTAAGCACAATCCATAAAATTCATGCTCAAAAAGGACAAATGAAAATAGCAAATGGGAGGAAAATAATGATTAAAAATATATATTTTTGGTCTCACATCAACACCCCACACTTAAACTTTTGCTCGTCCTCGAGCAAGCATTAAAGCTCATGTCAAAAAATCATATCAGGAATGTCATCACTTTAGTTGATACAAACAATTAGGTCATCCACAGATTTCAAAACATCAAGTACACTTCTCAATAATTATGCAAGACATCCAAATAAACAACAAATCTCTATGCTCCTAACCTCAAGGAATGACTTTGAACTCATCAAGTTTAAGCTTGCTCACCTACTCTCATCAAAGAATGCTAATAAAATCACCTATATATCATGAAACAAGTGCCTCACAAGAAGAAATAGTCCACACACTCAATGCAAAAGATTGAAAATAAATTAATTAATGATTTAGCATCAAAGAACAACTCTCACACTCACAAATACAATCCCCATTATGCACAAAGAACCATAGGCTTGCCCATTATGTACATCTCCACTAATTAAGCATACGCTCAAATAGAATCAAATAAAATTTTAACGGGTTGTAATGTAGGCTAGGGGACAGGTAGGAAAACTATATAATAGTGACTTACACTTCCCTAAGCACTTTGCACTTTTAGACTTCATCATCCACTATTTTCTTCTCTTTATTTTCAGCCCTCTTTTCAACAATTATTTCACAGCTAATTCTCATCATCTCAAGAATGCTTCAATCATTTTTTTTACAATAATTTTTTTTGTTTTCTCCTAGAATTTTTTTTCTTTTTCATGTCACATTCTTTTGAAGAGGGCTTTTTCATCACTTTGTAGCTATCATTGATTTCTTTTTTTTCGCTCAACCATCCTTTTTCTTTAGATTTACCAATTATAATCAGTCTATACTATAGTGCTTAGGGAAGCAAGGTGCAACAACTACGGATTCAACAAAATAGTTAAGAGCAAAATATGGTAACCAACAAAAGGCTACAAGCTCAAAAGGGCTAACTAGTGATATAATATCTAAAAAGGCTAAAATTTACAAGACAAATCAAAGAAAGCCTATTATCATCTCCCAAACAAAGCAACAATTTTTATTTCGCTTCAATAACATGCAGGGCAAGTTCTAGACTAAGATACAAAACATGGAATAAACAAATTCTCACGACACATGGCACAAGTATCAATCAAGATGGATCAATTCCACTTCTAAGAGAGACATGATCATAACAAACTACAAAATAAAATAACCTATTTACAAAGTCATAATCATGAGCCTAGTTTTCAAAAAGTCTACAATTTCATTAGCAATCAAGCATTCACAAGAAAGTACTACTCAAAATTAGGCCCAAATAGCAAGTATCAAATAACTCAAAAGGGTCTTTTCTTTTTTCTCTAAAAAAATAAAAGCAAAAAGAAAAAATTTACCCCTTAAAAGATAATCGATTCAAAGGGACTATCCTCAGGAAATGAACCGAAAACAAAAGCCAAGAAACCCACCCTAAAAAATAAAAGACTCAATAAAATAGTAAAAACTAGGAATTCATTCCTTCACCCTACACTTAAAAAGATGCTATGTCCCCAAAGAATCAATTAAAATTTAAAACATGGGTTAGGAAAACTCCCTGAGGCCTCTAAGCCTAGCTAGTAGCATGTTCTCTTAATTTTCATCAAAGGTCGTACGCACCCCACACTTAAGGTCAAACGTGCTCCTTTGCTTCAAATTCTTGGGTACTCAGACTTCCCCTAATCTACAAAAATAAGACCAAAAGAAAAATAGTGACACTATAAAAATAAAAATAAAAAGCTACACTATAAATTGGGTTGCCTCCCAATAAGCGCCTAATTTAACGTCGCGGCACGACACAAGTAAGTTCACCACTTTTCTTTCCACTTTGAACTTATGAATTGCACCCCTAACTTTGCATTAACTTTTCGGCTCCTATCAAAGGGAGGTGGTATAAAGATAAGGGAACCAAGTAATAAATGCCGCATCTTCACTTCTTGGCCCTTATGTGAGGAATGTCATTTTGTCTATGTGTATTAGAAAACTTTAGAATGTAGGGACCTCGTTCGTCATCTAGACACTCCTCTATTAGTTCAGATGACTTGAATTTCATGTCATCATCCAAGCATAATGTAGAAAAATGTTTAGAATGAGGTCCAAGATATCTCAATTGCAAAGCAGTATTATTTACAACATTCTCACTTTTGTACTCTTTCTCAACATTGACATTAAGGAATAAGGTATAGTTGAATGGTTGGAATTCCTCTTTTTGCTCCACTAGTTGGTCATCCTCCACGATAATTGGTGATTGGGCTTCAGAAGGCTCAATCTTTTTGTTCAAGTGAGCCTCCAAGTCATGAATATCTGAGTCAAATTGATCTATTTCTTGTGTGCTTCCTTCAATCAGTTGGGTTGTCATCTATGTCAGACCATCACGGATAGACTCTTGAAACTTTAGAAGTTGAGCTTGTTCTTTTAGCCAAGAATGACTCACTATCTGTGCTTTTTCACAACTTTCTCCTTGTTGGGATTCAATCTCTGTAATTTGCAATTGAATAGCGTCAAGCTTAGCCTGCAGTTCCATGACTTTTGATTGCTCTTCCACGCATTCAAACATTTGTTCCATGATTTTTAAATTAACTTTGTCTAGCATGTCCTTACATTCCAAAAATGAATTTACATTGCGAGCCTCTTGTTTTGCATTCTCCACTTCATCACACTAGTCAATATCACAAATAACAGAAGAAACATAATAGGGGTTAGGGGGAGGGGAATAAAAGTTAGGTCAACCGTCACCCAACCACGATTTATCCCAATTAGCCATATCAATAAGAGTACCAAATTATTCAAAGGAAAAAAATTAATTGTTCAGAAAAAAAATTATTGAATAAATAAATAAAAAGAAGAAGTATAACCTAGAAGAATAGTTAATTTTTAAGTCCCCAGCAGCGGCACCAAAAACTTGTTGCTCCCAATAGCACACGCAAATATACGTGATCGCGCAAGTAATATAATGGCTCTAAAAGAGCCGGATTATTGAACCCATAGGGACTTGTCAATTAACTATTTACTAAATTATACTAGTCTAATTATTTATTTAAGAGTGTGAAAAGAAATAAAATAATGCAAGAATTTTTATAAAGATTAATATATTATTATATTCAATTTAATCCATTAAGCTGCCTGCTTGATTTTCTTTCTAGAATCTTTTATTTTAAATTCGTTTTAGCTTCAAATTTCTTCATCTTTGCACCAATTTAATCCTACAAATAAAATGTACTATTAAGCACAATCCATAAAATTCATGCTAAAAAAGGACAAATACAAATACTAAAGGCAAATAATGATTAAAAATATATCTTTTTGGCCTCACATCACCTGTCTACATCTCGTACAATGGTTGACGGACCGTCATGGTGAACCGTAAAAAAGGTACTGGGACTTGTTTTTAGAAAATTGTTTTCTCCTTTCCTACGGTTGCCACCTACGGTCCGTAAATGGGAACCGTAGACACAACCTGCAACCCAAAAACTTTTTTTTCTTTCTTTTCCAAATTCCTAGGTGTTACAATAACAAACATTATTAGGGGCAACTTATGAAATGACATCTTATATATATATTATTTTTTAATAGACATGAAAAATAGGTAAAACAACACTTTATTTTGGAACTAATTGAGTACTTTTATTTAAAAAAGAAAAAAAAAGAGAAATTGAAAAAACACTTTTCAAGTGACAGTTGGACCAATCTATTCATGTGTTTCATAATATACTTCATCTGTTGTGTTTTAGTTGTCTATTTTTGATTTTGCATCATTTTAAAGAAATAATGATTAATATAAATATTTATCGCAATATTATATTAGTTGATATAATGTCTTAGGTCTTCAAATATAATTTGAAAATAAATTATTAATACTAAAAGTATAATTATCCAAATAAATATCTATTTTAGAAGTACTGAACAAGTAAAAGGGAACTGAGAGAGCACTTCTTCTTTTTATCTTCAGGATCTATCTTTTTCCCACATTTATTTGCTTTCTATTTTTGTGTATCTACAAAAAAATTACTAAGAGAAAATTTCTCCAACATTTTTATCATTATCTCCATTCCACCATCTTTCTTACAAGAAAAAAATTACTTCCTTCGTCCAACAATAGTTGTCCACTATATTAAAAATAATTGTCTAATAATACTTGTCTAGTTTAGAAAATAAGAAATAATTTATCTTTTGTATCTATTTTACCCATGTTATTAAATAATATTTATCATCTAACACATTTCGCAAAGCATTAAATTTAATAAAATCAAAGGATAATATAGTAATATTAACCCTATTATTTATTATTTTTAAGGTGTGTGTCAAGTCAATAGTGGACAACTATTGTTGGAGAAAGGGAGTAACATTTTTTAGCAATATCTTTTTCTTCCTCTGCACTATTCACCATTTTTTATAGTCCAAAAATCATTCTTTTCAAGCAGCAAAAAGAGAGTAAACAATGCCAGAAGATAACGATGATTTAGAAATACTAATTGGATTTGGGAACGAAATGGATCAAGTTGTGGGGAGGATTTCGGGCTATGGATCATGAAAAAGACCCACACCACGTTCATTCGACCCAACCCATATTCAACATCATCGTTCTTCACACAAACATAAACCATCATGTGAGGAAATCCTGTGTTCCAACTCTTTTATGTTCATTTAAAGGTTTTATCGAATTTATAGTCAGTTTAGTCGAGCTTTTGGAAAGTCAAAAGTGCTTTTTTTTTACAAAAAAAAAGAAGAAAAAGTAAGGTGTTCGATCAAGCTTTTGAGAGAAAATAACTCATGAGTAGCAAAAATTGTTAAGTTAGGTTACAAGTTCGTGCCCTGTGCCACACATAGTATTTAAATGGAGAAGGGAAGAGGGACGGGCCTATTATCCCGAGTTTTGAATGTTGTGATCATAGATGGATTTTTTGGCCATAAAAAAATAGATTAGTAAAAGAGGGAAATTATTCATCAATGTTATATCTTTTTTTTTGGAGTTATGTTAATCCATTACTAATATTTTTACTAAGTGTGTTTACATGTATCCATAGTTACTTCAGAAGATATTCGAAAAATATTTGAATAACATTCTCTGATTCTTTATTTGTAAATTATTGACATTAGACAAATATTAGGTCGTTTCTCATATCATTGCTTTAATTTATTTTTTCTGTATATTTCATGTTTATTATACTTGTTCAATATTTTGTATCTCCTCCTAAATTGAAAAAAAATGAGTTTATTTGGGACCCACTATTGTGGATTCTGAAGGGTGTTAATATCTCCCCTACGGGATCACTTGAACCCTTACCTAAAATCTATTGGTTTCGTAGATTATTTTTTGTTAAGTAATTAATTAGTTTCCTAATTATCCTAAAATTAGGTGGCGATTCCTAAATAAATTTCTTTTTTCTAAAATTCTTTTTAAACTAATTAAATTGAATTGAATTTTTTTGAGTCACCATGACATTACACCTTATTTCGAAAAATAAAGATGTCAACAACATGCATAACTCTAACTAGCTATCAAATGACCTAGCAATGCCTTGTTCATCCAAAAGGAGAACATCCACCGTGAGGGGTATTTGGGATGTTCACGTACCGTTACGAGAGCAAAAAACCAAAATTTTTTTTGTGTTCTATGAATAATTGTAATTATGGGGGTTTTGAGGAGAGAAACAAAAAGCATATTAAGGGTTTACACAAAAGTAATGGAAGTCAAAGAAAGTCTAGTGTGCTCTTGAAGTGAAGTTTTCAATAAATGAACATAAATTAGTTTCTTTGATTAATTAAATTTTCCAATGAACATGAATTAATCATTTAGTTTTCCTATGTTGGTCAAATTAATACTTTCAAAGTTAATAACTCTCAAGGGTAAAATAGGAAGAATAATGTTATTTATGTATTGGTTTAGTGAAATGACAACTATTAAAAAACATGTATTTTTAGTAAGGACGACATGTAAATTGGAACGAATGGAGTATATCTTTAATATATGATACTCCATCTATCCATATTAACTTAATTTGTGAGACAATGCACAGTTATTAAAAACATTCAAGGACATAATTTAAACCATACTTTCCACTATTGTCCTTTGTAAAATCATAAATATAACTTTGTATGTAGTGTAATTTATCTCCTAAAAATATCAAACTTCATTAAATGAAAGGCAAAATATGAATTTTTTTTCCAAATATTCATCTTGAACTTTGAACAATTCAATTATTTTGAACAATGAAAAAAGCCCAAAAATTCAATTAATATGGAATAAACGGAGTATCTTATATCTATTACTTTTCTTAATGAATATAAAAAATAGTTAAAACAACACTTTATTTTGGGACTAAGGAAGTACTTAAAAAGAAAATGTTTGAAAAGCACTACTCAAAATAAGGATATTTTGATAGTTTGACAAGACTATTAACGTGTTTCCTAATATACTTATCATGAGAATATTCTGATCACTTCTACTTGTCCATTTTTAAATTATGCACATTTTAAAGAAATACTATGATTAACATGAATGCTTTATCATAATATTTAGTTAATGTATAGTCTTAACTTGAAATGAATAAGAAAATATGTAATTAATGTAGAAAGTTAAATAAGAAAAAAAAAGTCATTTTTTCCTGATACATTAGAAATAAAAATCTATTTTTGAAATACTGGACAATTAAAAGTCCCACTCATCTTATTAATCTATGTATCTTTTTCCCACACTTATTTGCTTTTTTTAAAAAGAATTTTCGGTCCATGGACTATTTTATTGATAATGGAAAACGTACAACAATTTTGGGACAAAGCACATCTCTTTATACATTGTGTCCAACCTCATCAATAAACCCAACAAAACCCATCCCATTACCCTCCTATCACGATAATTATTTGAGCTCTTTAGCTGAGAAGAATGTTCAGTACACTTACCAAAAGTTGTCTCTTCCACTTCACAATGTTGCCTGCCTCTTATCGTTGGAACTCGCAGCTCCGCCGTCTCCTCCTCTGGATCATCTTCACCCTAGCTCCTAGTATTGATTCTTGGTTGCCCCATCCGTCATTTTTACTGCTACAAGGTATGTTGTTCTCACCTTCTTCATTTGTGCAGTTTTTCAGTCCTAACCCTTTTGGTTCTGTGTTCTCATGTGGTCGGGGTTCATCCTCATGGAAATGAAATGTCAAGCCTAAACTCTTCTTGCTATGGGAAGACTGTAAGCCTCTTTCCCTTCTTGACCTCTTTGTCTTCTCCCCCTTCCCTTTACCCTTTCTCACTCTCTAACCTTTGTTCTTTCTCTCTAGGTACTTTCGAGAATGTGACTCTCTCCAGGTGTTGTTGTTCTTCCTTACCTCCATATGGCTGACCAAAATTGTGTTATACTCTCTTATTGGTGAAATGTTTAGGTAGCTAGAGCAATTAGTCCTAGCTAGGTTATAGGTCACATCTTTGATGACTCTTTTCGAGCATTTTCTGTTAATATTCCTGCTGTGATTTCCTTTTGCTTCCATGTCGATAGCTTTGTATAGGCATGTGCTCAAATCTCCTTTGCTACTACTTATGGATTTGTCTTTATGTACCTTATATGCCTTTTCTTTTGCTTTCTCTTTCATTGTGTGTTTATCTTCCTTGTTTTGATTCTCATGTTTGGTATTTATGCTTT
This sequence comes from Solanum appendiculatum, assembly GCA_018342035.1. NCBI lineage: Eukaryota > Viridiplantae > Streptophyta > Magnoliopsida > Solanales > Solanaceae > Solanum > Solanum appendiculatum. The sequence continues at coordinate 745,936 of JAGDQO010000575.1, forward strand.
TCAATGTTTAATATCCTCTTCATAGTAATTGGTAAGTCATGAAACGCATGATATACCTTTGTCTGTTATGATTCCACCACATTGTTTGCCAAAGCACCTATTAGATTATTGCCCTCCCTAAATGTGTGAACAATTTCTTCATTTAATATCTCAATATTCCTTATAACCTCCCCAATTATCTCTGCAATTTCCCATGGTATTCTCCATTGCCCTTGTATGGCATTCCTCATAACTAGTGAATCAGTTTCAATGATCACCTCCATTACCCCCTTTTCCTTATAATATTCTAAGGCATATTGAATGACCCTAGCTTCAGCTTCTGTATTCATTGACATACCAATGCCTTGGGCCTTAGCATATAGGAGATCCCCTCTATCATCCCTCAAACGAATCCACATGAGCTAAGCCCTAGATTACCACTACTCCATCCATCAGTATTGGATTTAAGTATATGATTATTAGGAAGCTTCCATATAACCTTGATAAACTGTATTTTAGGTCTATACTCACTGAGCTATGCAATTATTGATGGCCAGGTCCATGACCAGCTTGTAATCTAAGGATATGACACCTTCATGAACTTCTTCATTATATCCTAAACTTTCCAAACCATGTTTGTATAACTAACTCTTTCCCTGTGTTTCCTGGCATTCCTTCTCTTCCATAGCGTCCATATGATTATGGATGGAATAGCTTTATATATGGCCTGCAACTTCGTTGGTCTATCTAGCTTCCACCAAGTTGTAATAAGAAACTGTAGATGTATCCCTTCAGTATCGAGACCTGCAAAACTAGCATACTGCCTCCATAGCCTATTGGCTATAGAGGATGTTAGAAATAGATGGCTCATTGTCTCTTCTTCAAAATGTTCACAACGCCAACATCTTGAGACAATATTAATCTTCATTCTCTTCAAATTATCATTTGTTGTTATCCTTCTCCTCCACACCCTCCACATGATGAAATTTATTTTAAAAGACAGTCCTTTAATCCAGATCTGCTCAAAATCTTTCCTGCTTTCCACTCTACATCTCACCAGATCCCACATTATCTTGACTGTGAAGCTTTCTTGAGTGTTGGCCTTCCACCAAGGAGTATCATTCTGATGCATACTATTAACGGGCTTTATGTTCTGCACTATATACTCTTGCATCTCCTCTGATAATCTAGCACCTAATATTTGTGTGTTCCACTATCCTTCTATAGAGAAATCCTTCACTTCTAGTTCTTTTGTCGTGTCATTCTATCCTTCCAAGTAGTATAGTGCCCCTTGCTTAGTCCAATTATCAAACCAAAAGCTGAAATTTCTTGTTGTTACCTGCCACCAAATAGTATGCTCAATCTCCTACTTTACCAATATTATCTTCTTCCAAACGTGTGATGCACCTTTACCAATGGCCATAATAGGGTGTAGCTTTTTACAATATTTGTTTCATATAAAGAAACTCCATAGGCTGTTAGGAGAAGTTCTAAAAATCCACCATAATTTGGCAAGTATGGCTTTTGAAACCTCATGTAAAGATCTGAAACCCACCCATCATTCTTCTTGTGGCAGACACAGAATATCCCAGGCTACCCAATGTTTATTCTTAGCACCAGTGGCATTTCCCTAGAAGAATTTTGCAAACATTTAGTGTAATTGATTAATGAAACAAGGTGGAGGATTAACTGCAGACAATAAATATGCTGGCATCGATTGTAGTACATTTTTAATGAGGACATATCTACCACCAAAAGATAATAATTTATTCTGCCATAAGTGCATCCTTTTCCGGACTTTCTTCAAAAACTCCTTAAAATGATTTCTGTTTTTCCTGCCATAGAAAATTAGGCACCCCGAATATGTGAGAGGAAAAGATCCTTGTCTCACTCCAGTTATCCTCCTTATTTGATTGCTCTCTCCGATGGGGACTTTATCATGCATGTATACCAAACTTTTATCCAGATTAATCAACTGCCCAGACTCGTTTTCATAATCTTTCAGTACTTTGATCATCATGCTCATTGATGTTCGCAATCCGGAATAAAACAGGATAATATCATCTACGTATGATAGGTGTTTATTTCAGGGCTCCTCTTCGGCAGTCCATACCCCTTAAGATTATGATCCCTAAATAAATCATTTAAGCTCCTTGATAGGACCTTTGCAGCTATAATGAATAGAGTAGGTGATAGTGGATCTCTTTTGTAACACCCCAAAAATTTCTAAGCTAAGGTCCGAACCATTTTTTATTTACATGTAAGTTCGTATCGGGTGATTCTTAAATTACTCATATGTGTAAAGTTCAATTCTTTAGTGTCGGAATGGATTTGAATATAAATTAAGGTCACAAAAATCCCCTAGCATAAAGTTGAGTTGTAAGCTTTCTTACCAATTAAGTTTTGACATAAGATTCTAGTTAGGTCAAATTCAAACCAGAATATCTCTCAGCACAAAATGAATTAGGTCACTCATAACCTATCAAATATAAGGTCTATGAGTCCTCTTTCCAAGGCCACCAAGTTTGCCTCATTTTGAGTTCGGAGTAAAAGGTTATGGACATTTGACTAGAGACGGTCACATCAGAGTTTCTTGAAGTCAATTCCTACGAATTACTTCTACGGGTCATAGAGATTTTGACGACCGGTACTGGCAACTCGTAGGAAACTTCAGAGAAGTTAAATTTTCGGGTCCAATTCCTATGGATCCATTTTACGAGCCCTAGGAACTTCTACGGGTCGTAGATTGGAGCCGTAGAATGAAATTTTGAGCCGTAAAATTCAATATAAATTCCACGAATGTGATCTATAGTCCATTGAACAAACCACAAACTGTAGATGGACCCGTAGAGGGTTTTCATCAACTTTGAAGAGGGGTAGTTTATTCTTTTTCCACTCCTTCTAAGCCTAGATCACGCCATTTTTACACCTAGTTAAGAGTTTAAACAGTGTTAATCAATCCTTTTACGTTCATTAACAGTTCCAACTCTTAGAACAATGATCCGAGAGGAGAAAGCTAGGGTTTCAAGCGTTCTTTGAGTTTTCCCTGATTTCACCAAGAACTTTGTTCTTCCAAGTACGTAAGGCTACTCATAGTGATGGACTGAGTTCATCCTCACACCCTACATCTACTGCCTATTTGGTTTTGAGAATTCTTTAGATGAGTTTTGTTGTTGAGTTATGAGTTCTATTCCTGATGTTTGAGTTGTTGTATCTTTCAGAATTGATTGTTCATGTCTATTTTGTCAGCATGAACCCTATTATTGAGTTTGTATTTGAGAATCTTTTATCAAACTCTTCTGTCTTAAATTGATTTTTGAGAAAGTTTAGACTAGTTTTTTTAGTAGAGTTTAAAGAATGATTTTGAGTAAAGTATGAGGAGACTAATTGATTCCCAAATGTATCATTTTTATATTGAGAAAGAGAATTTTGATTTTCATAAAGAGTTAAAAGAGTTTCCAGATATAATTGAGCTATTGCCTCTTAAAGAGGATCTTTTCAGTAATTACCACAAAATTGAGAAAGAGTATCTCTACTTGAGCATGAGTATATATATCTATTGGGAGTATTAATGAGCACCGACATGGGGATGAGTTCAGACAACTCAGATTCCTCATAAACCATATACCCAACATGGGTAAAGGATCATACTTTTTATATGACTCCTTATTGCTTTCGAGCGTAGCTTTAGTTGATCTACTTAGTTGAGATGTTCTGCATCCCGACAAGGTATAAGATAGTTTTGGCAGCGTGGGCGAGATGTTGTATCATCACGTTGCTCATAGTGATGGTTGTCAGTTAGAGATTCTCCTAAATAGAGTTATAAAAAGTGTATTTTTATCACATCACTTGATATGTTGAGTTCAGAGATGAGTAAGTATTTGTAAAGTTCAAATGATTTCACTCAGTTATTTCTATACATTCACTTTAGTATATATCTATATCTATTATAGGCCTTTTATTCAGTCATTTCGCTTCAGCTATGTTTCATACTCGTACATGCAATGTATTGATGTCATTCGACCTGTATCTTTTTATGATGCAGATACAAGTGTTTAGGATCATCAACAGGCGCTTCATTGAGATCAGCTTGCACTCTCAGTTATCTTTTGGTGAGCCTCCTTGCATTCCAGAGGTCTCCACTTTTATCTTTTAGTTAGTTGCTTTGAGGTGTTGCGGGTCTTATCCTGACATCCGTCTTTAACAATAGAGGCTTTATAGATAGTTAGTCTTGAGGATGTTGAAGTATTTCTTTGTTAACCTGTTTTCAACTATTATGCTTTCATTGAGTATTCTATAGACAATTTGAGTTGAGTAATTTGAAATTAAATGGTTTAATTCTATTTTAAAGCTTAATTCTGCTTGAGTTAGTCTTTCGCTAAGTAGTTAGCCGGGCCAAGGGTTCATTTGGGAATCAACAATGATTCTCGAGTGCCAGCCATGTCCAGAGTGTAGCTCGGGGCATGACAAACATTGTATCAGAGCACAAAGTTCAAGAGTCCTAGGGTGTCTATGAATCCATGTATAGTAGAGTCCTTCTTATTAGTGTGAAGCATGCCACATCTATAATGAGGAAGCTACAACATTTAGGAACTTTTCACTTTCTTCTTACTCCTGTTCGTGCGATAGAGTTCAACTCTATAAAAGTTTCTTCTAACTCGTGCTTATGCGTGTCTTTTCAGATCATGCCTCACAAAGAGCTGTTCGAGGATGTCTTGCTAGAAGGGATGCTAATCCTCAAGATCAAGAAGCTCCCAATGCACCAGGAGTGCAACCCCATCAGGGAGATGTCACAAAAGTTGAGTTAAGGAATGTTATTCATATGGTGACTCAGGTTGTGGCAAATTAGGCTGGTCAACAAGGAGTGAGTCATCTTGATGGGGCTGATACATCCAGAATTGGTGAGTTTTTGAGGATGAATCCTCAGAGTTCACAGGGTCGAAGGTCAATTAGGATGCAAATTTTTTTTTAGAGGAGTTATTGAAAGTGTTTCAAGTTATGCATGTTGATGATGCATAGCGTGTGGAGTTGGCTTCTTACCAACTCAAAGGAATTTCTAACATTTGGTATGATCTGTGGAAAAAAGAACAGGGTAGAGGGAGCACCACTTTTGAGCTGGGCTGTGTTTGAGAATGCTTTCTATGGGCGATTCTTTCCCTGAGAGCTAAGGAAAGCTAAGGTGAGAGAGTTCTTAAATCTGAAACATGAAGCTATGAATGTGCAAGAGTACAACCTCAAGTTCATCTAGTTATCCTGCTATGCTCAGGAGATGGTGGCAGATATGAGAAGCAGGATGAGTTTATTCATGTCCGAGCTATCCCGACTATCTAACAAGGAAGGTAAGGCAACTATGTTGATAGGGAACATGGACATAGCCAGGCTCATGATTCATGTGCAGCAGGTTGAGGAAAATAAGTTAAAAGATAGAGAAGAGTTTCAAAACAAGAAAGCTAAGATAGCCAATCAAGAGTCTGCCAGCAGAAGACTAGAAATGGGAATCGGTCGTCGTTTCAGCAGAGATCATCTGGACCTACTCCATCATCAGCTAGTACATCTACACCAAGGAACAAAAACGACCACCAAAATCAAAATTTTAGAGCTCAAGCTACTCAGTGTCAAGGTAGTGTGGCACAAGGGGCTACTCGGACCTCACTTGTGCTAAGTGTGGTAGAAACCACCCAAGAGCGTGTCATGATGGCTCCAATGGTTGCTTCAAGTGTGGTCAGATGGGTCTTTTTATAAGAGATTACCCGAAGAACAGGGAAGGTAAAGGGGGCAACAGAGTCTAATCTTCTTCAGCGGCTCCAGCAGGCAGAACTGCCCCAAGAGGAGCTACTTCAGGGACATGTGGAGGAGCAAACCCTCTGTATGCTATGGCTAGTCGCCAGGATCAGGAGAACCCACCAGATGTTGTCAGTGGTATGCTTAAAGTTTTTTCCATTGATATTTATGCCTTACTTGATTCAAGTGTGAGTTTATTTTTTGTGACCCCTTTTGTAGCCGTGATTTCCGTGAAAATATGCTTAAGCCCTTCAGTGTTTCCACACCAGTTAGTGAGTCTATCATAGCAGAAAGCGTCTATCGTGATTGTGCCATCTATATCTATTGGTAACGCTGAAACGTCCTCATTAAAACCAATTAAAAGGGATAGTTGTCATCATCAATAAAAATACCCAACTAAGAATCAAGGTCGAATTCCATAGAGAATGGTATATTGTAGAGAATTCCTAGCAAGAAATTTAGATTCTAAATTCATTCATTTGTAATAGTTAAAGCAAGTGAGTGGATGCTTTGACTAATTTAATAAAAGATTTGGTTATCAGCTGTCACACTTAAAATAAAATTAAGGAGAATTCAAGAGTTAACAAGCAATCTAGGGGTGCGGGGATTGGAAATCGATATCACATAGGGGTAATTGTGCTGCTCTATAGTGATGAACATTCATGAATAGGCTAGGTCATCTTCAATGATGCTAATCATCTTTCGATCTCAAAGCATCTATGCATAGAATCTCCTTTTGGTCTCATCCATATGCCAATCTAAACAACTCAATACCTTACTCTATTATCTCTTTTGATGCAGAAATAGGGAAAATAGATACGACCCATAACCTCTATTTTATAGTAAGTTACAGAAAACAAACCTAAATTGCTAGTATTGGATTAATTACTCACTCCAATCAACCTTTTTCGAGCATCCACCGGAGATCAAAAGTTGGAATTAGGTTTGCAACCTTAACCCATAAGTTAACCCCATGCTAATTAGCCCAAATTCATGTATGAACAACATCAAAACAGAGCATAACACAATACCCATTACATTAAATCAACACCTTACCCTATAATTGCACCACTAGATCTTGGGGTTTTAGCCACCTATCACAAAAAGCAAAGAAAATATACCTTCCAAGAAAACAACCATGGGTAACATGAAATTAAGCAATTACAAGCAAACCTACTTTAGATTCAACTTCAATTTGTAAAATTCAAGAACAAAGTTGAGAAAACCCCAAAAGCTAGAAAGTGTTTTTCATGAAGTAAAGTTTTTCTCTCTCACTCCCGAAATATTCATAACTCTCCTCAAAAGAGTAATCAAAAGCTCCTTCTTTCTCTCTCCTTTGGGCTATTTATAGTTTCTCAAAATTTGGCCCAAAAACTCAGCACGCTACCCTTTGGGTGACGTTAGTCGGGCTCGCCTAGTTCATTCGGTGCATCGCTGATCATGCTTCAACTCAACTTCTTTCGCTCTAGGCTTTAGGTATTTGAACCTCAGTTGGCAGGCTCATTCGACTCTGCCTTTCACATTCGACGTATCACCAAATACCACCTTGGTTCGCCTTTCGAGCCTTCACTTTTTTTTTCTCCTTGCATTGTCATTTTCAGTGATGATTAGCAAGGTCACCTTTCTTATTCGGTGAGTCACCCTTTTCAGTTGGAGTTCGCTGACCTATCTCGCTAGACCACAGTGTTGTGCTCTGTCCAATTCGGTGAGGTCGTTCTCACTAGGTGATCCACCTTTGTTTTTTGGTGATCATCAATGTATGGTATGCACTTTTTTTGCATTTTTGGCCATTCTTTCAAACATTCATCCTTGCCTTATCTATAAGTCTTCATAGCTGCAAATAATCAAAATATCATCAAGAATAGGACAAAATTAGGCATTGAGGACTCTAATTATTGAGCTAAATAAGCCTCAAATGAGTTCAAATCTACCATGCCTCAACGCCCCCAACTTAAACTTTTGCTTGTCCTCAAGTAAATCAAGAACATAATTAACTCAATAAGGGTATCTACAACAGTACTCAATGAAAGCTTAACATGCAAGCGCCATTACAAGACTAATCTCAACAACATGCTACACTCAATCATGATAAAAAAGCTTCAAATGCTGACTTGCCGGTTTCAATACAAGCTCAAGCTCACTTTAGCTTCTTTTCTAATGCACGACCATGTTTCAACAAATTCATTCAAGTGCCCTCACATCAAGAATGATTCCATACTCTCACAAAGCAAATTTACAAAGAAATAAGGAATCAATGCAACTCTCACTCTCTCAAAAGAGAAATACATTCAAGCTTTGTCCCATAGGTTTGTCCACATTTTAAAATCATCTCACAATCTAGTTCATGCAATATATCAAGGGTCTTTTAGGCTTGTAATGGGGCTGAGGGTTAAGGTATGGTCAATTTGGCTTGGTGACTTCACCTTTTCAAAGCATTGTTGCAATCATCTTCACCTCTTCTCAAGTTCTTTTTTTTTTTCATTTGAGAACTCAAACTTTGATTTATCACTCAATTTATTTGGAATCCCCTTTATTTCACTACTTCTCTTTTTCATTTCTATTTTTCCAAAGCATTTTCATCACAACACCTCTTTTTATTTTCTTTTCTTTTTTTTATAAAGAGGGGTTCCTTCTTTTTGTAACAACTTCAAAGTTGAGTCTCATTTCATCTTTCTTCACCCTTCACTTGGCTATCATTCCTCCTTCCTTTCCACACCCCGACTTAGGCTTTTGATCTAAGTTGGCTATTCTAACATAACAATGCTTCAAAAAGGGTTTTAGGTGAGATGGTAGGGGAATTTTGGCTTAAGAGGATTACTTTTGGTTTTGCCAAAAAATGGGTTAGGCTCAAATGGTGCCAAAATGGATGCACACCCTCACAAGGTAGTCACAAGGAATTATGGACATATGGGTTCCCTCTTTGAATTATTGCCCAACATCACGCCTCGTATACACCTAGAGTAACAAGGCAAATTCTAGGACTCCACACACATGCTTTCAAATAAGACATCACCACACATGGCACTTCGAAATACACTCAATTGGCTTAGCCTAAAAAGATCAAAAGCGTACGTGTGCGATGTTCATTGCAAGGCTCACATCAAAACGCAGCTAGTCAACAAAATATTCAAAAAGATCACTCAAAAGCGCAACCACATCGATTTCATTCTCGCAACACCAATACTATACATCATGCTCATCATGAGTACTATTCAAGACATTAATATTGAACACAATTGATCCTGGAATCATTATCAATGAAAACTTCAAGCATTTCATGATTTTTAAAACTTATGGGGGGTTGCAATAAATTGAGAGAAAATGAAAGAAAAAAGGCAATAGAGATACACTAAACCAAATGAAACACTATAATATAAAGAAAAGCAACAAAATACAAAGCAAAAAAGGAAATATTGGCACAAAGGCCCTCACTTCACCAATAAAAATAAAGCAGTGTCCTCAATGCAAAGATAACAACTACGAGAGGCTGAGTAAAAAGATCCCCCTGATAGGCTATGCCTGTGGAGCACTCTCATTTGGATTCTCTGGAAGGGAAGCATCATCCGGGGCATCAATGCCAGACAATAGAATCACTGAAGCCTCACATGGCTCGTTAATAACTATGCCTTTATGCCTTTTTAAAGAAGGAGGAAGGGAGTCTCTGTCTGACTCTATATCTGATGTCACCACTTGGTGTCCTCTTGTTCGTGCCATAATCTGCAAATCACACATTCAAAAATAGGAGTGGTGAACGTTAGTTGAAATCAAACTCATTTAGACTCACAGTTCAGAAATTATCCTAAGGCTCGCCTAACGGGAAAGTGGATTGCCTAACAGGATTGGTGAGCTCCAGTGAGCTCATTGAATTAGACAGTAGCAAATATCATAGGAATCAGGCATAAAGGGCAGAGTTAATTCCAACTTGGCGATTTGCCTAGTTGGTTTTGGACTGACAGTGCAAAATGCAAACATACAGGCCTCAAGGGCGATGCCATCTCCCACTCAGCAATTCGCCAAGTGGGTTGAGCAAGCTAAGACAAGCCCACCGAATGGGACAGCACCCAAGGTCATATATTCACTCAAGAGGGTGAATTAGGGCTTACTCACGATTTGCCTAACCTCCTTAGCCAGCTATGACAAGCCCACCGTACATGAAGTATTCAGCCCTGTGCCTAATTTTTATGGCTAAGCCTAACATACGGAACAAAAACCAACTTCCCAATATCATTACAACCCACATATATTCTTTTCTATCCATGGGTACTCAGACTTCACCAGATATTGCAAAGTATTGCTCAAATTGACAATTTCCCTTAAGAAAGTCATCACTCTGTCTATCAATGAGAAAAATTGTGCAATCGGGTTAACACCATGTTATTCAGACTTCACCCACATCAAATTAAGCTCAGACCCATCAAATATACCAACTCAATTTCACAATTTAACCAACACATTTAAGATCAGTCATTTATAGACACAACATAGGCAGCAAGATCATGGGCACAGTTCAATACGCACAATACAAGGCTAAGGCTACCCAATGAAATCTAACAATAAGAATCAACAAATGGCTTCAAGACCATACCCACATTGTAATTTAAAGCTCAAATTCTCAACAAAAAATGAAACCAACCTTAATAGGAAGCACAACTCGAGAATGACAGGGAAAAGGGGTTGGGTTGACAATCAAAGCAAGCAAAAGCACTCCTCGATCTTTTAGATCACGCACTAACGACTCACAATCACTCAAATAATGCAATGCAAAAGAAAGAAGAAGAAAAGGCTTGAAGATATCAAAGGGTTTACTTTTTGAATTGAAAAGTCCCCTGGTCTTTTTATTTCAGGCTCGTTCGGCGGTCACAACTAATGTCGCCAAATGTGTTCAGTGAATCACCAATTGGAGCTTAATCTCACCGAACATGCCTGAACGAATACCAAACCTGAAGGCTGATTCGGAGGATCCGATAGAGTCCGCTTAGTGTACTTTAGCGGATCAGCCTTCAGAACTCTGATTACAAAAATTAACAGTACACTTTTCCACATGTTCAAGCTCAGAAGGTGGACAAGAATGAGTCCGCCCAACACCTTCAGCGTATTACAGTTTAATGGTCCTTTTTTAACCTTTCAACTTCTTCTCAACCTGCACTCACAACGCACATTATTGAAAGCAATAAAAACAAAAGTAAAGACTTGGGTTGCCTCCCAAGAAGTGCCTTATTTAACATCATAGCATGACATAGTTCTTAATTCCTTAACATTCATTTTTGGGATATGGGACGGTATCACTAGGCAATGTTCCCTTTTGCCTTGAATTGAGATGAGTGGAGATCTAGTACAATTGGGTCTCCAGCTGCTTGATAGATACTGAATGAGAGGACACCATTTGAAATAAAGTGGAAAAGTCATTTTTTAATTCCTTCAACACTTTGTCTAGTCTCCCAAAGATTCCTCTTAGTTGGAGCAATCGTAGCATTGTTCCGATTACATGAAACACAGTCCTTTTTACTTTGGAAGGTATCCGAATGGCTCCCGTGGTTTGAAAAATATTCACATGCATATCATTCAAATCACCCATGTAATCGTTTTGACCATAGTGACTATTGTTGTCACTACCATGGTCACTCATTGTATTAGACATGCAAATCAGCCAACAACAACACAAAACAACAATCTACTACAACTAAAGAAATTTACAAACTAATTTCTCAAATGGAATTCTCAACCAGCATTCTCGTGCAAAGGCATCTTTTTGATAAAGCTCAAATGTCCTCCTGTAAACCAATTAAAAGGGACAGTTGTCGTCGTCAATAAAAATACCCAACTAAGAGTCGGGATTGAATCCCATAGAGAATGGTATATTGTAGAGAACTCCTAGCAAGAAATTTGGATTGTAAACTCATTCATTTGTAATACTTAAAGAAAGTGGGTGGATGCTTCCACCAATTTAATAAAAGATTTAGTTATCAGCTGTCACAATTAAACTAAAATTAGGGAGAATTCAATAGTTAACAAGCAATCTAGGGGTGCGGGGATTGGAAGTTGATATCACTTAGGGGTAATTGTACTGCTCTATAGTGATGAACATTCATGAATAGGCTAGGTCATCTTTAGTGGCGCTAATCATCTTTCGATCTCAAAACATCTATGCATAGAATCTCTTTTCGGTTTCATCTATATGTCAATGTAAACAACCCAATACCGTACTATATTCTCTCTTTTAATGCAGAAATAGGGCAAATAGATCCGACCCATAATCTTAAGTTTCAAGAAAGTTATAGACATCAAATCTAAATTGCTAGTATTGGACTAATTACCCACTCCAATCAATCTCTTTCAAGCATCAACTGAAGATTAGAAGTAGGAATTAAGTTTGCAACCTTAACCCATAAGTTAACCCCATGCTTATTAGCCTAAATTCATATATGAACAGTATCAAAATAGAGCATAACACAATACCCACTACATTAAATCAACACCCAACCCCATAATTACACCCCTAGATCTTGGAGTTTTAGCCACCCATCACAAAAAGCAAAGAAAATATACCTTCCATGAAAGCAACCATGAGCAACATGAAATTAAGAAATTATAAGCAAACCCACTTTGGATTCAACTTCAATTTTTCAAATTCAAGAACAAAGTTGAGAAAACCCCAAGTGCTAGAAAGTGTTCTTCACAAAGTAAAGTGTTTCTCTCTCATTCCCAAAATATTCAGAACTCTCCTCAAAAGAGTAATCAAAAGCTCTTTCTTTCTCTCTTCTTTGGGCTATTTATAGCTTCCCAAAATTTGGCCCAAAAACTCAGTGCGCTACCCTTTGGGCGACGTTAGTCGGGCTCCCCTAGTTCATTCAGTGCATTACCAATCATGCTTCAGCTCGGCTTCTTTTGCTCTAGGCTTCAGGTATTTAAACCTCAGTCAGCGGGCTCGTTCGAGTCTGCCTTTCACATATGGTGTATCACCAAATACCACCTTGGTTAGCCTTTCAAGCCTTCATTTTTTTCTTCTTGCACTGTTATTTTTTCTGATGATCAGTAAGGTCACCTTTCTCATTCGATAATTCACCCTTTTCAGTTGGAGTTCACGACCTATCTTGCTAGACCTAAGTGTGGTGAACTGTCCATTTAAGTGAGGTCATGCTCACTAGGCAATCAATCTTTCTTGTTTGGCGATCATCAATGTATGGTCAGCACTTCTTTTTGCATTTTTTGTCATTCTTTCAAACATTCATCCTTACCATATCCATTAGACTTCATAGCTGCAAATCATCAAATATCACCAGAATAGGACAAAATTAGGCATTGAGAAAACTAATTATTGAGCTAAATAGGCCTCAAATAAGTGCAAATCTACCACTCATCATCTATCACAAAGACACCATGGCTAACTCAACTCAACATGGTGGATTTTGATGTTATTCTTGGTATGGACTGGCTTCATGCTTGCTATGTCTCAGTTGATTGTAGAACTTAAGTATTCAAGTTTCAGTTTCCTAATGAGTCCTTTTTAGAGTGAAGTAGTTCAGCAGTGCATAAGGGTCGTTTTATTTCATACCTTAAGGCCATAAAGTTAGTTTCTAAAGGGTGCATCTATCACTTAGTCTGAGTTAATGACTCTAGTATTGAGACACCACCTCTTTAGTCAGTCCATGTCATGAGTGAGTTCCTAGAGGTCATTTCAGATGATCTTCTTGGAGTCCCTTCTGAATGGGCAATAGACTTCGGAATAGATATCCTTCTAGATACTGAACCCGTCTCTATTCTGCATTATAGAATGGATCTAGCTGAGTTAAAAGAGTTAAAAAAGTAATTAAGAGATCTTCTTGTTAAGGGTTTTATTTGACCAAGTGTCTCACCTTAGGAAGATTTGTTCAGTAGAAAAATGAAAGTAGATTTGCATTCATATACATAAGAATTATCTAAGAAGAAGAAGAATATTTGATTTCTTTTTTGAAAAAGGAGTAACTGTGCTTCTTTGAAGTAATAAGACTATTTAAATTCCAATATTAGTGGAGAAAGAGTCGTAATAAATGTAAAGAAGAGGCTTCTTCCTGGCTTAGAAATAGATCTAAAATCCACCCTTCGTCCACCTCTCCCTCAGTGAGAAAATAGAAGTAGAAGCAGTCTCTCCACTAAATCAAAGTTATAGTCCCAACCAAGCCAAAGAGTCTGGTACGAAAAAAGATATTATATGAAAGCTTTTTCTTTTTGAGAAAAGCAATGCTCCAGTCTTATTCGTGAGAAAGAAGGATGGTTCCATTAGGATGTGTATTGATTATCGTCAGTTAAACAAGGTCACCATAAAAAATAAGTATCCCTTCCTAGAATTGATGACCTTTTCGACCAACTTCAGGGTGCCTCTTGCTTCTCTAAGATAAACCTCAGATCTGGCTATCATCAGTCGAGAGTGAGAGAAAGTGACATCCCGAAGTTACCATTCAGGACCCATTAAGGTCATTAAGAGTTCTTTGTTATGTCCTTTGGTTTGACAAACTCTCCTGCAGCATTCATGGATCTCATGAATAAAGTATTTAAGCAGTATCTAGATATGTTTATTATCATATTCATCGACGACATCCTGATCTACTCGAGGAATGAAGAGGATCATGCCAATCATCTCAGAATAGTCCTCCAAACTCTCAAAGATCAAGAGTTATATTCCAAGATCTCTAAGTGTGAATTTTGGCTTGAATCTGTGATATTCTTAGGCCACGTCGTGTCTAGTGAAGGAATTTGAATCGACACTCAGGAGATTGAGGTAGTGCAGAATTGGCGAAGACCCATATCCCTAACTGATATAAGGAGTTTCTTGAGGTTGGAAGGTTAATACAAGAGGTTTGTCGAGGGGTTTTCATGTATTTCATTCCTATTGACTAAGTTGACTCAAAAGACAGCTAAGTTTTAACGGTCTAAGACTTGTGAGAAAAGCTTTCAGGAATTAAAAACTCGGTTAACTACTGCTCCAGTATTAACCCTACCATAGGGTACATAGGGTTTTGTCATCAAATGTGATTCATCCAGAGTGGGGCTTGGTTGTGTGTTGATGCAAAATGGTAAGGTTATAGTCTATGCCTCCAGGTAGCTTAAGAGTCACGAGAGAAACTACCCGACTCATGATCTCGAGCTGGCAGCAGTAGTTTTTGCTCTCAAGATATGGCGTCACTATCCTCATGGCATGCATGTGGATGTGTTCACCGACCACAAGAGTCTCCAGTATATTTTAAGTCAAAATGAAGCTTAATCTCAAACAAAGGAGGTGGTTAGAGTTACTCAAGGATTATGACATGAGTATTCTCTATCTCCCAAGTAAGGCTAACGTTGTTGCTGATGCCTTAAGAAGGTCTTCTATATGGAGTACTAATCATGACAAGGAAGGCAAGAAAGAGTTGGCTAAAGAAGTTCACATACTTGCACGTTTTAGAGTCCATTTGTTATATTCCAATGAAGGTGGAGTTGTTGTGATGAATGGGGCTGAATCGCCATTAGTTTCAGAAGTCAAGGAGAAGCAAGACAAAGACCCCATCTTACTTGAGCTAAAGGCAAATGTTCATAAGAAGAAGGTGATGGATTTTGGATGAGGTGGAGATGGTGTGTTAAGATATCAAGGTAGATTGTGTGTTCCAAAGGTAGATGATCTCCAAGAGAGGATCATGGCAGAAGCTCATAGTTCCAAATATTCGATCCATTCGGGTTCCACAAAGATGTACCATGACTTGAGAAAAGTCTACTGGTGGAATAGTATGAAGAGGTGTATTGCAGATTTTGTTGCTAAATGCCCCAATTTCCAATAGGTCAAGGTTGAACACCACAGGCCATATGTGTGGCTTAGAACATAACTCTTCCGGTATGAAAGTGGGAGATGATTAATATGGACTTCATTACTAGCTTGCCGCGATCTCGCAAGCAGCATGATTCGATTTGGGTGATTGTAGATTGGATGACTAAATCAGCTCATTTCTTATTCGTAAAGACTACAAATTGAGCAGAAGATTATGCCTGCTTGTACATCCATGAGATAGTCTGACTTCATGGAGTCCCTTTGTTCATCATTACAGATAGTGGTGCGCAATTCACCACACAATTTTTGAAGTCATTTTAGAAAGGTTTGGGTTCGAAGGTAAACCTTAGTACTGCTTTTCATCTTTAGACATACGGTCAAGCAGAGCGCACTATTCAAACCTTAGAGGATATGTTGAGAGCATGTGTACTGGATTTCAAAGGGAATTGGGATGACCACTTGTCTCTTATAGAATTTGTATACATATATAGATCTCCTATTGGCTAGTTGGAGGTTGGTGAAGATGACTTGATAGGACCAAACTTAGTTTATTAATCCATGGAGAAGGTGAAAATAATCCAAGAGAGAGTGAAAACAGCGCAGTGCCGTCAAAAATTCTATACAGATGTTAGAAAAAGATATCTGGGGTTTGAGGATGATGATTGGATATATCTGAAGGTTTCACCTATGAAGGGTTATATGTGATTTGGTAAGAAGGGAAAGCTCAGTCCCCGATACATTAGTCCTTACAGGATATCTAAGAGAGTTGGTAATGCAGCTTATCAGTTGGAGCTACCGCCAGAGTTAGCAACAGTCCATCCAATATTACACATCTTTATGTTAAAGAAGTGTTTGGGTGATCCTTCACTTATTTTTCCTACCAAGAACATTGCTATCAAGGACAACCTATCTTATGAGGAGATTCCCGTTCAGATTCTTGATCGCCAGGTTCATAAGCTGAGAAGCAAAGAGGTTGCATCTGTCAAGGTCTTATGGATAAATTAGTTTATTGAGGAGGAAACTTTGGAAGCTAAGGAGGATATGAAGACTACATACCCTCATCTCTTTTCCTCCGATTTAGTTCCAGTTCAAGGTATTAACTCTTCCTAAAATATTCATTTAATTCAGTCCCTCTTCAGTGTTTTGAGTTCATGAGTTTTATGTGTATTTTTCATTAAATTGGGTTGTTAAACATTTCACTACCCTTTCCATGCTCAGTTCATCCATCATTTAAGGACAAATGATTCTGAGGGGGAGATATTGTAACATTCTAAAAATTTATAATCTAAGACCCAAACCATTCTTTATAAGGTCATATCAGGTGATTCTTAAATTGCTCATACGTGTAAATTTTAATTCTTTAGAGTGGAAATGGATTTGGATATGAACTAAGGTCACAAGAACCCCCTAGCACAAAGTTGAGTTGAAAACTTCCTTACCAATTAAGTTTTGACATAAGATTCAACTTAGGTCAACTTCAAATAAGCATATCTCGCAACACAAAATGAATTAGGTGACCCATGACATATCAAATTGAAGGAATATGCGTCCTCTTTCCAATTCCACAAAGTTTGCCTCATTTCGAGTTTGGAGTAAAACGTTATGGCCATTGTACCAGAGATTGTCACATCAGAGTTTCCTAAAGTCAATTCCTACGAATTGCTTCTACGGGTCGTAGAAATTTCGACGACCCATACTATCAACTCATAGAAAACTTCAAGAAGTCAGATTTAAAGATCCAATTCTTATGGATCCATTCTACAGGCCGTAGGAACTTCTACGGGTCATAGATTAGACCCGTAAAATGAAATTTTGAACCATAAAATTCAATATAAATTCCACGGATGGGATCAATGGTTCGTAGAACAAACAATGAATCATAGATGGACCCATAGAGGATTTTCATCAGCTTTTAAGAGGGGTAGTTTAGTCTTTTCCCACCCCTTCTAAGCCTAAACCACGATATTTTTACATCTAGTTAAAGGTTTAAACAGTGTTAATCAATCCTTTTATGTTCATTAATACTTTCAAGTCTTAGAGCAAGTATTCAAGAGGAGAAAGCAAGGGTTTCGAGCATTCTTCGAGTTTTTACTGATTTTACCAAGAACTTTGTTCTTCCAGGTATATAAGGCTACTCATAGTGATAGACTAAGTTTGTCCTCAAGCCATACAGCTGCTTCCTATCAGTAAAGAATAATCTAAGGTTAATCTAAGGTTACATCCTTGGTTTTGATAATTCTTGAGACGAGTTTTGTTGTTGAGTTCAGAGTTCTATTCCTGATTTTTGAGTTGTTATATCTTGCATTGAGAATCTTGAATTGATTTTTCATGTCTATTTTTCAGCATGAACTCTATTATTGAGTTTTTATTTGAGAATCATTTACCAAACTCTTCTGTCCTAAATTGATTTTTGAGATAGTAATGACGAGTTTAGAGTAGAGTTTAAATGATTTTGAGCAAAGTATGAGGGGATTAATTGATTCCCAAATGTATCATTTTTACATTGAGATAGAGAACTTTGATTTTCATAAAGAGATAAAAGAGTTTCCAGAGATAATTGAGACATTGCCTCTTAAAGAGGATCTTTTGAGTAATTACCTCAAAACAGAGAAAGAGTATTTCCACTTGAGCATGCGCATGTATATTTATTGGGAGTAGTATTGAGCACCGATATGGGGATGAGTTAAGACAACTCACATTCCTCATAAACTATGTAGCCAACATGGGTAAAGGACTGTACTTTTTAGATGACTCTTTATTGCTTTCGAGCATAGTTTTAGTGGATCCACTTAGTTGAAATGTTCTATATCCTTGCAAGATATAGAATAATTCTTGCTACGTGGGTGAGACGTTGTATCATCATGTTACTCATAGTGATGGTTGTCGATTAGAGAATCTACAAAATAGAGTTAAAAGTGTATTTTTACCATACCACTTAATATGTTGAGTTCAGAGATGAGTAAGTATTTGTAAAGTTTAAATGATTTCACTCCTTAATTTCTTTACATTCAATTGAGTATATATCTATATCTATTGCAGTTCTTTCATTCAATCATTTAGCTTCGGCTATGTTACATACTCGTGCATTCAATGTACTGATGTCATTCGACCTACATCTTTTTATGATGCAGATACAAGTGTTCGGAATCATCAACAGACACTTTGTTTAGATCACCTTACACTCTCAATTAGCTTTGGTAAGCCTCCTTGCATTTTGAAGGACTGCAGTTTTATCTTTTAGTTAGTTTCTTTGAGGTGTCGTAGATCATGTACGACATCCGTCTTTAACAATAGAGACTTCTCAGATAGTTAGTCTTGAGGATATTGCAGTATTTCTTTGTTAAATAGTTTTTCAACTATTATGCTTTCATTGAGAATTCTATAGACAGTTTGAGTTGAGTAATTTGAGATTAAATGGCTTAATTCTGTTTTAAAGCTTAATTCTGCTTAAGTTAGTCTTCTGCTAAGTAGTCAGCTAGGCCAAGGGTTCACTAGAAAATCAGCAACGGTTCTCGAGTGCCGGCCATGTTCAGGGTGTAAGCTCGAGGCATGACATCAATGCTTCAAGCCCCTTGTTGATTTGAAAAAACCAAAAGACTACCCATTTATAAGCACCGAATACTATTTATTATTTACTAATCTCACGACCATATCTATTACTCTTTCTGAGAAGCCAAACTTGCTCAAAACATATGCTAAAAAAATCCACAAAACCCTACCATATGCCTTTTCCATGTCCAACTTGACCACCACATTATGCAACTTATTCCTTTTATTGATTTCTCTAATTATCTCCTGAGCTAATAGTACATTTTCTGCAATGCTTCTGCCCTTCACAAATCAAGACTGATTATTTGAGATAATCTGTGGTAACACTGTTGAAATTCTCCCATGTATAAGCCTTGAGATAATCTTGTTAGTAAACATGCTTAAGATTTATCGGTCCTAAGTCACCAAAATTCATCACTACTTCCTTTTTTGGTATCAATACAAAATTAGTATGTGTAATGTATCTTGGTAACTCCTTTCCACAGAGAACAACCTTTAACCATATTTGTAACATCTTCTGATATAAAAAGCAGCAGCTCCGAAAGAGTATTCCTGAAAAACCACCTCGACGGCGTGCACTTTCCCCAATCAAAGAGAAAATAACATCCTCCTTCACCTCTTTCTCTGTAGGTATCTTCTCCATTATGTCGTTCTGCTCTCCTGTAATGATTTTAGGGATCACTTCTAGCATACTGTAATCAATATTCTCATTTGTCTCTGCGAATTGTTCTCAAAATACTACTACAGGTTCCTCTCCTGTGTTTTTGGTTGAGCTAATCACATCCCCTTGTCTTGTCCTTATTTCTGATATCTGCAATTTTCTTTTCCTTCCCTTAACATAGGCACGAAAAAACTTAGTATTCCTGTCTCCATCTTTAAACCAAGCCATACCAACCTTTATTTTCCAAAATTCTTCCTCAATTTGCATGTATTTTTTAACTCCGCATTCGCCTTACTGAGCTCCTCTCTATTTGTTGTTGTTGGCCTAACCTCTAATTGTGCCTCCTTTGCTTTGATCACATCCTCCATCATGGCTATTTTTTGGAATATGTTTCCAAAAGTTTTTCTACTCTCTACTCTACTCGACCAATACTGTTTTCACTCTTTTCAGTGTTGTCTGAAAGATCATTAAAGGAGACCCTGAGCACTCCACTTTCCAGTTTTCCTCCACAGACTTGAGGAAATCCTTGTGTTTAGTCCAAAAATTCAAGAACTTGAAAGGCTTGAAGATCTGATAGTTTGTGGTATTACATACTACATGAAGGGGTGCATGATCAGACCCATGTCTGATTAAATGAGTCACTTCACTATCTGGCAACAAATTCATAAATTCATTATTCCCGACACCCTATCCAACCTTTTAAAAATATTGGCGTCTTCAATTTTTCCATTCCACCAATTGTAAGAGCTTCCTATGAATTTCAACTCATTTAAAGCACACTCACTTATAACTGCGTAAAGTAAATTGTTTCTGAGTGTGTCACTGGTAATCCTCCCAACTTCTCTGCTTCATATGTAATTGTGTTGAAACCCCCTCTAACAACCCATGGGCAATTAGTTGTTGAAGCTACAAACCCTGTATCCTCCCATAACTCTAGTCTTCCTAAAGCACTACACCTTGCAAACACTGTACTGATAAACTGACTTGTCAATTGTTGAATGGTGTCCACTGAGTCCTGTTCCTCCCACTCATAGTTCTAAAAATTCAATTTTTTGCAGATACATTAGCCTTTGCATTTGTCATCCCTAGCTTCCTTTTATATCCTTCCAGCTCCAAAGGACTTGAAAGGGTTCTAGTAGAGCAATATATGAGTAATGATGCTTCCTATTTAATTTCATTCGTCTCTCAAAAGCTCTTTGAGATCTAACAGATGTAATATTCCAAAATAGAAGCTTGCTAATCATTGATCTATGGTAAGGTTGGAACCTTTCCTACTCATTGTATTGATTTGAGAAGTTTGGGGTACTGTTTTTACTCCTTTATTATTTCTCCTCTTTATGTCACGACCTAAGTCTACACCATAGTAGAGACACAGTACCTGGAACCATAAGTGATTCCAAGCTAACCCTTGGCATAGCATATCTAAACATATCATATGAAAACTGAAGCGGAAGCTGTAGACTAAAAATATAATTGAAATAGAGTTCAACAATAAGTCTATTACAACCGAATACTAATGTCTGACAGCCTCTAAACTGAATAAAATGATTTATCAGGGTAAGACCCCGGACTAAGTGAAAGCTAACACAACTGAAATGAATAAAATCTACTGACTCATAATTGGAGTCATCTGAATGCGAGGAGGACTCACCACAATGCTGAAAGTTGAGGAAATAAGTGAACATCTTCCCGTGAATACAAATCAAGGTGCTGAAATCTACATCATAAAATGATGTAGCGAAAAGTAGAATTAATACATGGGATGTATTGGTATGCAACGTAAGGATTGAGATCAACAATTATATAACCAACTGAAAGGACTATAAATCTGAGCGTGAGTTATACGGAAACTGTAACTGAAGAACTGAGAGTAAAAACTATAATATATGATATAATATTACAAAAATCAAAATGTATGTCTAAGACCATATTTCTTGAAATCATGTTTGAAAGGATGCATATATGAAAATCACAGTATCTGAAAATATTATAATGATAATATCAAGAAGACATAAAATAAATTAAGTAAATCTTTTAGGTGGGAGTTTCTCTTTACCGACATACATCATGTGAGCTCATGATGCACCAACTTACAATCCCTGTTGGTGAGGGATGCCCTATACCTTGCCAGGGTATAGAACCTATTTGTCTAATGCGGATCTACTAATTTGAGCCTCTCAAGCTATATGATCAACTGACAAAACAGTGAAACATAATCCTTCGGTGGAAAGTAGTTTTGAAACTTGGGCTAGCTAAAACCCTAATTCACTCGGTGCTAAACACTAATCCCAAAACATACTATCTACATAGCTCATAATATCTATTAGCTTATCTAGAAGCATATAATGGGTCTTGCTCAAAAATATTTTTCTAAAACATATCTTGTTGTGAGACTATGCTCAAATATGTGAGATGAAACTCAAATCATTCTTTTCTAAAATCATAAGCTGAAATTTCTTTCTAAAATATATCTTTCAAATCATGAGAAAGTTTTCTATAGCATGCATAACTTGTACAATCTCAACATAACTTTCATAATAACATAGGGACTCTAAAATCATGCTTTGAAATATAAGGTTCATGAATCATAAATAATATCTTGTCAATAACTCATAAGAATGACCATGAAAAATCTTACTATGTATAAAAAAGGAAGTATAATACTTAAGAATCTATAATCATGAATAAATAATTTAAGAAATCATGCAATTCGGGTCATAAAGTGATGAATTCAAAAGTGGGTTGGATAACCCTAACTATGCAATTAGGTTCATGAAAATTGAGAAAACCTAGCCATGAGGATGAAAGTATTCCTCATTGAAGTCTTACATACCTTAGTAAGGCTTGATGGAGAATCTTGAAAGATGAACCCTAACCTCGATGTTTCTTGAGCGTAGAATTTTAGGAGTGGGTGAGAGGGTTTTGATTATGAAAAACTGATTTTTATATGTTTAGGGCCATTTAGATGACTCCCTAAAGGGTTTTAGGAATAAAATACCCTTTAAAAAATAAATAATAAGAGCTGAAAGTCAGAATTTTATTCTAGTGGATGATGAGATCCGTATTCACTCCGCATCGTGGAGCTTCTGCCAAGTTAGAGAGTCTCTCGTAAATTAGTCATAAATTTTTACTTTGAACTCAGATTGACGCAAACTTGGCGACGTTGGAAAGAACACCATCCACCTTTAATTTGATAGCTGATGGGTCACCTAATACTTCTATTCTAAGAGATATGATTGTTTGAAGTTGACCCTTATATGGACTCATGCAAAAACTTAACCGATAGAAATGCTTTGAACTTGGATTGGTGTTAGAGGTCTCTTATGACCCTAAATCACTTCTGATGCCATTTCTACACTTGGTAAGGGACCTTAAAACACATGAGCAAGTAAGACATCACCCGATTTAGGCTTATATACTTAAGACGAACGATTCGAATTCTAAGAGTAGAGTTGCGAGGTGTTACACTTTAATTATGTTGTTTGCCTTGGTGATAAATCTCCATCTTTGTTTATTTGATAAATGTTATCCTATGTATCTTCATCTTCCTCTGTGTCCTCTCTATGTTGAATCTCATCTTGTGTGAAATCCTTGATCTTAGAATTACTATGTTCATCCCATATTATTTCATCTATTGGTTTATCACCCCCCCCACCCCACCCCCTGTCTTCTCTTACACCACACTGACCTGAGTCATTTCTCTTGTATCTCCCATGTCACCCTTTTCCATTGTATCACCCTATTTTTTTGATTCCTCCATACCTTTATCTATCTTCTCTGCCTCTTTCTCTAGATCCACCAATGTATTCGATAATCGTGTACCTTTGTCTTCCTCATTGGACTGTAAACTTCTGCAAGGTCTGTTATTTGAGCTAGAACTGCCCGGAGAAATGTTCTCTTTGGGAAAGTCTATCATTCTTTCATTGTCTTCCTTCTTTTTCTTCTCCATTATGTGCTCCGCCTCCTCCGGTAAAGCTTTCACATTATCATCTCCCTTGTCTTCATGTGTCTCTTGATTCTTCAATGCCTCAAATTGGTTCTCTTGAGCGACTTCTTGATCTTTCTTAACTTGTGATTTCAGATTCCACACTTGCTCCCTTCCTCCCTTTTGTTGTTGCCTTCCTCTTCCGTGACCCGTTCTTTTTTGTTCCTGAAAATCATTGGTATTCCTTTGTTTGCCCTTGTCTAGATTAGCCCTTTCATTTGTTCTTGCTGTATTATTCTTCTCTTCTCCCCTCCTTTTGAGCTTCTTTGTCATTAGTTGGATATAGATCTTGGTGAATCACAAAGCATTCTCTCTCATTATGCTCTTCTAACTTACATATCTTGCAATACTTTGGCATGTAATCATACTTTATTGTTATCCCCTTTTCTATGACCTCTCATGTCTTCTTCTTGACCCCTATGTTAATCCTTTTCAAAAATTCTCCCAACAAATCAACCTCCACTTTGACCCTAGCACAGCTAGGTCGTGTCTTATTAATGGTAGCCATGTCCACCTGCAACGGCATCCCCGCAGCTGCTGCAAGGGAAAATATTGCCTCCCTACCGAAGAAGTTTAGCGGGAGTGAAGGGAAATATATTCATGCAATGGCAGTAGTAGTTTCTTCATCTGGACAAACAATGGATTCCACTTAAGAGTTCTCATAGGATAAGAAAATTTTTATGCATGATATAGAATTGTGGCTTTGATAGCAAACAAACATAATCCTCTAACGCCCTTATTAAAATATATCAATTTCTCAGTAAACCAATATTTACCTCCCCTTTGAAATCACATTATTTTGGAATTAGCTTCCTCAGATCTTGAACCTCTAGCCACCAATACAAAAATTTGCCAATAACAACATATCGTAAATTTTCCTGGATGATCATCTCATCCACTTCGTTCTCCTCCCAAACAATTCTTGGTTCTCCATGCCGATATGCAATTTGTTTCAATTGCATTGGTTGTTGTGTAGTGGGTGATGTGTTTAAAGTGCTAGCATAAGTGACTGCAGGTAGTGCTGGCCCAACCTTCACCGGTGGAGGCGGGCCAATGGCCGGCGAGGCCATGGTTGACGATGATAGGCAAACTAGGTTTTGGGTTCTTAAGTTTTAGAGAGAGTTCGCTTATTTTCTTTCTATTTTTGTGTATCTGCAAAAAAAATGTTACTTTAAGACTTCAAGACAATAATTAATAATTATTTTCAAATATATCTTTAATATATGATATCTGATATTTATTATTTTTAGTACTTGAAAAGAAAATTTTTAAAAAGCAATTCTCAAAATAAGGAAATTTTGGTAGTTTGACCAGACTATTAATGTATTTCCTAATATACTTATCATGAGAATCTATTGTTCACTTCTACTCGATTAATTTTTAATCTTGATATATAGTCTTATAAATAATTAATATTAATGGTAAAATATTAAAGATAAAAATCAATTTTTGAAATATTGGACCTTATTCATCTTCTATTTTTGCGTATCTGCAACAACATAACTGAAAAGAAAATTTCTATCCGTCTCTTTTCCTTCCCATTTCTTCCTCTGCACTTTTCTTCATTTTTTATAGTCTAAAATCATTCTTTTTAAGTAGTAATAATGACAGAGAAAAACTATGATTTAGAAATATCATCTGGATTTGGGAACGAAATCGATCAAGTTGTGGGGAAAATCTCAGATTCTAGGTCAAGAACAAGATCCACACCACATTCATTTGACCCGACCCATGTTCAAGCTTCTTCACACAAACAAAAACCATCAGGTGGGCTAATCCTCTGTTGCAACTCTTTTATGTTCATGGGTATTATCGAATTTATAATCTGTTTAACCAAGCTTTTGAAAAGACAAAAGTGTTTATTTTAAAAAACATAATGTGTTTGATCAAGCTTTTGAGATAAAATAACTCATGAGTAGAAAAGGCTATTAAGTTAGGTTACAAGTTCGAGCCCTGTGTTGCACGAAGTATTTAAATGGCGAAGGGTAGAGGGGCAGGCCTATTATCTCGAGTTTTGAATGTTGTGATCGTAGATGGATTTCTTGGTCAAAAAAAATTGGTTAGTCAAATATAGAAATTATTCATCAATGTTATGTCTTTATTACTCACTATGATGATATTTATTTTTTTATTTACGAATGGAAAATGACAACTCTATTGTTCTTTTTTAACTTGTTGATTTGGTGATTAGATTGCTCTTAATTTGATCATTTATATGCGTGACACCCCTGCAGTTGGTGTTCAAGATTGTGTGGCATCATTCAAACTATAGATTAATCAATCCAATGCAGCAACCAAAGCTAAAGAATGTCTGATTAGTACTGTGGTGGAAAGTCAGCTAGGCCAAACCAATACTTTACCAGCTATGCATCCACAGTTAGGATTGATAAAACAAGTGAAGATAGAAATTGAAGATGTTGCACCTGATATTATTCATGGAGGTATTGGTGATGGTCTTCTGCCTCATACTACTGTTGTTCAAGGGACATTTGGTAGTCCCTCGATACAAGAAGAAGGGTGAATGACTAATGGTGCTCGGTGTGATCACAAAATGGAGAAAATTGTTGATTTAAGTAATCAATCAACTTGTAGGATTGATGTAAATTTCCTTCAACATGTAATGGTTGCATTTGAGGAAGTAAAAGGAAACCAAGAAAAAAGCACAACATTGGCAAAAGAATCAATTAGCATGAGCCCAAGTCTTGAACCAACCTTTCTAGCTATTGTAAAAAAATATGGAGACATTACAAGTAATTGTTTGTTGGAGTCGGATTACATGTTGACTTCTGTTCTGGAAGCTCTATGTAAGGTTGTCCAAGAACTCCAGTAGAAAAACTTGGCTGAATTCGATTGTGATCTCCTGAACTCCTATTGCTCTGTAGCTAGGGATGCTAAAAAAATGAAGGTGAATGTCAACTTGCTAAAAACTCGATTTGATTAGAATAAAGATGCAATAAATTGTATTATTGAGACAAAAAAGCTCAATGATGAGAAGAATAGGCTCGTGGAACAGATTAATGATGATAAAAAGAATCTTTAATCGATGAAAGTTGAATTAGAGAAACTCAAGTCTGAAATCAAAGAGAGGGAAAAGCTACTTGACGTGGATACGTTATTGACTGAAGATATGAGAGGTTTGATTAATGATTAGGCACTCAAAATTCAGTAGTTTCGAAACATGCCGTTGATGAAGGCATTTCAATAGTTTAACTGTGTCATAATTTTCTATCCTTCGCTTTGTCGTCCATGTACAAAACATGTGTGTATTCGAATCGGTTGTGTTATGTACATTTTGAACCTAACTTTGCTTTAATATCAAGATTATTTTCTATATGATTTAGACAAACATTATGAGGGTGGATTGGCAGAGTAGTGGAAGCAATGGAACTGATTGGTAGGCTACAATGTGTGGTTGTTCTCAAGGACATATCGCAATGGTCATGAAAAAGAAGGAAAGTTTAGAAAGAAAGATAGTAGATGCGATGGAACTAATTGGTAAGTTGAAAGAATGTGTGTCTATTCTTTAACAGGAGCAGGGGGCTTTGAAATACGAGGAACAAAAATGCGTTGTAGCCTATGAGATTGCAAATCATGAGATGTTAAAAACTTTATATTCAGGCAGAGGCAGCTGAAAATGCACTAAGAGAAATTGATTAGCGCGAAAATGCAGCTCTCAATGGCATTAAGTCATCCTTGCATCGTCTAAAATCCATACAATCTTAATTTTAGTTTCAGAAATAGTGTACACTTTTGATCGGTTTAGTGCATTTATGGTGTTTTTATTGAGCTTTTTAGAAGTCTAGTTAACGAAGTACATGAATTAATGTGAATATGATTCTAGCTTAAGTCATTGTATGTGTTTAGTCATTATGTATTGGTGTGATTGTCTGAAAATAGAATTGATTTCACTTCAACTTGAAACAACCAGGTTTGGAAGTAGCAAATCCTAGGGGCTTTGAGATAGTTCCTTTTGAAGTTTGGTGGATTAAGTGATAGAAATTAAATGGTTCTAATTTGTGTTGAAAATTGTTGTTATGAAGAAGTTCAAATTGTTTGTTCTATTAGCATAAAATTTTTTCAAATTGATTAACGAAAAAGATAATGTTGTTCTCATTATCTCAAAATAAGTATCATTTTAGCAACAAAAAAAATTCCCAAAATAATTATCGTTTTAAGAATTCAAGACAATTCTAACAAACATTATTAGGGAAAACTTATTAAATGACATCTTATATTTATTATTTTTTCTTAATAGACATGAAAAATAGGTAAAATGACACTTTATTTTGGAACTAATTGAGTACTTTAATTTTTAAAAAGAAAAAAAAGAGAAATTAAAAAAACACTTTCCAAGTGAGAGTTGGACCAATCCATCTGTTGTGTTTTATTTGTCTATTTTGGATTTTGCACCTTTTTAAAGAAATAATGATTAACATAAATATTTATTGCAATATTATATTAGTTGATATATAGTCTTAGGTCTTGAAATATAATTTGAAAAATAAATTATTAATATTAAAAGTATAATTATCCAAATAAATATCTATTTTAGAAGTACTGTACAAGTAAAAGGCCAAGGGAACCGAGAGAGTACTTCTTCTTTTCATCTTCATGATCTATCTTTTTCCACATTTATTTGCTTTCTATTTTTGTGTATCATTATCTCCATTCCACCATCTTTATTACCAGAAAAAAATTACTTCCTTTATCTAACAATAGTTGTCCACTATATTAAAAATAGTTGTCTAATAATACTTGTCCAGTTTAGAAAATTAAGAAATAATTTATCTTTTATATCTATTTTACCCATGTTATTAATAATATTTATCATCTAACACATTTCTCAAAGCATTAAATTTAATAAAGTCAAAGGAGAATATAGTAATATTACCCCTATTATTTATTATTTCTAAAGATGTGTGCCAAGTCCATAGTGGACAACTATTGTTGGAGAAAGGGAGTAACATTTTTCAGGCATTTTTTTTTCCTCTGCACTTTTCACCATTTTTTATAGTCCAAAAATCATTCTTTTCAATCAGCAAGCAGAGAGTAAACAATGTCAGAATATAACTATTATTTAGAAATACCCACTGGATTAGGGAACAAAATGGATCAAGTTGTGGGGAGGATTTTGGGTTATTGGTCAAGAAAAAGACCTATACCACGTTCATTTGACCCGACCCATATTCAACATCATCCTTCTTCACACAAACATAAACCATCAGGTGAGGAAATCCTCTACTCCAACTCTTTTATGTTCATTTAAAGGTTTTATCGAATTTATAGTCTGTTTAGCCGAGCTTTTGGGAAGCCAAAAGTGCTTTTTTTCAAAAAAAAAGAAAGAATAAAAAGTAAGGTGTTCGATCAAGCTTTTGAGAGAAATAACTCATGAGTAGCAAAAACTTTTAAGTTATGTTACATGTTCAAGCCCTGTGCCACACGGAGTATTTAAATGGAGAAGGGTAGAGGGATGGGTCTATTATCCCGAGTTTTGAATGTTGTGATCATAGATGGATGTTTTGGCCATAAAAAATTAGATTAGTCAAATAGAGAAATTATTCATCAATGTTATATCTTTATTTTTTTTAATTTATGTTAATCCATTACTAATACTTTTACTAAGTGTGTTTACAAGTATCCAGAGTTGCTTCAGAAGATATTCGAAAAACATTTGAATAATATTATCTGATTCATTATTTGTAAATTATTGACATTAGACAAATATTAGGTCGTTTCTCATATTATTGCTTTACTTTATTTTTTATATATATTTCATGTTTATTATACTTGTTCAGTATTTTATATCTCCTCCTCAATTGGAAAAAATGAGTTTAGTTGGTACACACAATTGTGGATTCTGAAGGGCGTTAATACCTTCCCTTCAGAATCACTTGAACCCTTACCTAGAATCTATTGGTTTCTTATATTAGTTTTTGTTAATTAATTAATTAGTTTTCTAATTATCCTAAAATTAGGTGGCGATTCCTAAATAAATTCGTTTTTTCTAAAAAAAAAATATAAACTAATTAAATTGAATTAAATTTTTTTTGAGTCACCATGACATTGCACCTTATTTCAAAAAATAAAGATGTCAACAACATGCATAATTCTAACCAGCTATCAAACGACCTAGCAGTGCCTTGTTCATCCAACATGAGAACATCCACCGTGAGGGGTATCTGGGATGTTCAGATATCGTTATGAGAGGACAAAGCCAAAATTATTTTGTGTTCTATGAATAATTATAATTATGGGGGTTTTGAGGAGAGAAACAAAAAGCATATTGAGGGTTTACATGAAAGTAATGGAAGACAAAGAAAGTCTAGTGTGCTCTTGAAGTAAAGTTTTCAACAAATGAACATAAATTAGTTTATTTTGATTAATTAATTTGGCCAATGAACATAAATTAATCATTTAGTTTTTCTATGTTGGTGATATTCATACTTTCAAGTATTAAGAAACAATTTTTTTTAGTAAAGACGACATGTAAATTGGAACGAAGGGAGTATATCTTTAATATATGATACTCCATCTATCCATATTAACTTAACTTGTGAGACAATGCATAGTTATTAAAAAAAACATTCAAGAACATAATTTAAACCATACTTTCCATTCAAGAAGCTCCTCAAGAGGCTTCAAAAGTTCCGGCCGATCCTTTGGCCGAACAAGTAACTAATGTGGAGTTAGGGCTGCTTTTCATGTGTTGGCCCTAGCCATGACGGCTCACGCCAATAGGGAGGTTGTGGGTACGACGGTAACTAGAGTGAGGAACTTCACTAGGATGAATCTCCCGGAGTTTCATGGTTTTAAGGTTAAGAAAGATCATCAAGAGTTTATTGATGAGGTGTACAAGGTTTTGATGATTATGGGTGTGTCGCCGGTGGAAAAGGCAGAATTGACTGCTTATCAACTTAAGGGTGTTGCTCAAGTTTGGTTTAACCAATGGAAGGAAGAGAGGGCGGTTGATGCGGGTCCTCTTGATTGGGATAAGTTTAAGGCTACTTTCCTTGATAGGTTCATTCCCCTTGAGATGAGGGAGGCAAAGGTACTTGAATTCATTAATCTTCGTCAAGGAAACATGAGTGTGAAGGGGTATTCTTTGAAATTCACACAACTGTCTAGATATGCTCCTACCATGGTTGCCAATACTAGGGTAAAGATGAACAAGTTTGTTTTGGATGTGTACGAAATGGTGGTTAATGAATGTCGTACTGCCATGCTCATTAAGGAAATGGACATTTCTCGCCTAATGATTCATGCTCAACAAATTGAAGAGGAGAAACTTAAGGAAAAGTATAGGGAGGTAAAGAGGGCAAAGACCGGTGATGGTGACTTTTCACATTCAAGGTCCAATGGACATAGTTGTTCTAAGTTCTGACAAAGGTTTTTCGGGCAAGGTTCCTCCAATGCTCTGGCTCCTAAGTTCAACAAGGAAAGGGTGTCTAACCCTAAGCCTCAAGGAGGAAATGGTGGGGGAAATGGTTATTTGGTTCCCGCATGCTAAAAGTGTGGCAAGAGTCATCCGAGAAAATGCTTGATGGGTACATATAATTGCTTTGGTTGTGGAAAAAATGGTCACTGCTTGAGAGATTGTCCATCTAGACCTGACAAGGGAAAGTATGGTAGGAAAGCCCCGCCTAGTGGTTCAAGCTAGAGTGCTCCAAAGCAAAACCGATTCTATGCACTTCAAACTTGTCATGATCAAGAGGGTTTTCCCGATGTTGTTACCGGTATATTGAAAGTCTTTCATCTTGATGTTTATGCTTTCCTTGATCCCAGTGCTACCTTTTCTTTTGTGACGCCATATGTGGCTATGAGGTTTGATGTTTCTTTGGATGTGTTGTTAGACCTTTTTCTGTCTCTACCCCTATCGGTGAATCTATTGTGGCTAAGAGATTCTATAGAAATTGTACCATCTCCTTATCTCATAGAGTCACTCATGTTGATCTTATAGAGATTGATATGTTATATTTCGATGTTATTCTTGGTATGGATTGGCTCCATTCTTGTTATGCTTCTATTGATTGTAGAATCTGAGTGGCCAAGTTTCAATTCCCTAATGAGCCCGTCCTAGAGTGGAAAGGGGGAAATTCTATGCCTAAGGGTCAATTTGTTTCTTGTCTTAAAGCTAGGAAGTTGATTCTAAGGTTTGCATATACCATCTATTTTGGGTTAGGGATACAGATTTCCAAACTCCTATCTTTGAGTCGGTCCCCGTTGTAAATGAGTTTCCAAAAGTGTTTCTCGATGATTTTACCTGGTGTTCCTCCCGAAAGGGAAATAGACTTATGTATTTACCTTCTTCCCGATACACAACCTATTTCTATTCCTCCTTACCGCATGGCTCTGACAGAACTTAAGGAATTAAAGGAGCAATTGAAAGACTTGTTGGATAAGGGTTTCATCCGACTGAGTATCTCCCCATGGGGTGCTCCAGTTTTGTTTGTTCAAAAGAAGGATGGTTCACTTCGCTTGTGTATTGACTACTGGCAATTGAACAAAGTTACCATGAAGAATAAGTATCCTCTTCCAAGGATAGATGATTTGTTTGATCAACTTCAAGGAGGGAGCTACTTCTCTAAGATTGACCTCCGGTCGGGATATCACCAATTGAGGGTGAAGGAAGATGACATTCCAAAAATGGCTTTTCAAACTCGGTATGGTCATTATGAGTTTTTGGTTAGACTAATGCTCTGACCGCATTTATGGACTTGCTGAATAGGGTGTTTAGACAATATCTTGACATATTTGTGATTGTGCTTACCGATGACAATTTGATTTACTCAAGAAGTGAAGATAAGCACACTGATGATCATTTGAGGATTGTGTTGCAAGTCCTCAAGGACCAACAACTCTTTGCAAAGTTTAGTAAATGCGAGTTTTAGTTGAGATCCATGGCCTTTTTTGGTCACACTGTTTTCGGTAAGGATATTGAGGTAGATCCTACGAAGATGGATGTGGTTAATAGTTGGCCTAGACCTCTATCCCCTTCAGAAATTCGAAGTTTCTTGGGTTTGGTTGGCTATTATAGAAGGTTTGTGGAAGGGTTTTTCTTCGATTGCCTCTCTATTGAAGGCATTGAACCAAAAGAAAGTTAAGTTCGTATGGTCAGAAGCGTGTGGGAAAAGCTTCCAAGAATTGAAAGATAGATTTACCTCAGCTCCGGTGTTGACCTTACCGGAAGGGTCAGATGGATTTGTGGTTTATTGTGATGCTTTAAGGGTTGGATTAGGGTGAGTTCTTGTGAAAAATGGAAAGGTTATTGCTTATGCTTCGAGGCAACTTAAGGTCCATGAAAAGAACTATCCTACCAATAATTTGGAGCTAACGGCGGTTGTTTTTGCCTTAAAGATTTGGAGGCATTACTTATATGGTGTCCATGTAAATGTCTTTACCAACCACAAAAGTTTGCAATATGTATTCAAGCAAAAGGATTTAAATCTTCACCAAAGGAGGCGGCTGGAGTTGTTAAAATACTACAACATGAGTGTCCTCCATTAATGGTTAGTGTTGCTCATGTAGAGGATGATAAGAAGGAGTTGGTTCGTGATGTTCATAGATTGGCCCGATTGGGTGTTCGGTTAGTTGACTCTAACAAAGGTGGTGTCATTGTTCATAATGGTTCAAAATAGTCATATGTGTCGGATGTGAAAGCCAAGCAAGGTATTGATCCGATTTTGGTTGAGTTGAAGGAGGCGGTGCTTAAAAAGTCTGTTAAGGCTATCTCCGAAGGGGGAGATGGTGTTCTTCGGTATCAAGGTCAGTTGTGTGTTCCAAATGTTGATTACTTGAGGGAACAAATTTTGTCGGAATCCCATATTTCTCGGTATTCCATCCACCTGGGAGCCACCAAGATGTACCGTGACTTGCGGGAAGTCTATTGGTGGAATGGGATGAAGAAGTTCCCTTTTGTAGTTCACTAGGACGGTCCGTCAACTATTGTACTTGCGGTAGACAAGATCCGTCAAGCATGGTCCAAAATATTGGTTTCTGAATCATTCTACGGCTGGCCAAAAGGTCCGTAGAAGTCAAAACCATAGGTCGAGTCCGACAGTTGTTTTTAAGGGGCTCTTGGGTCTTCTCCTAATTATTTTAACCCAATGCTATGTCGTTTTGCCTTCTACCCTAAGCCCTATATAATGCTTTTAAGCCCCAAATTACCCACTTTTAATTCACTCTCCTAAATTCCCTAAACTTGACCAAACTCATCCTCCCCAAATTCTCTCAACCTAGGGAAGAAGAAGAAGAGCTAGGTTTCATCCAAGTCTCCAATCCTCCATTCTTTTTGGGCTTCTAGCATTAAGGTATGTGTGTATTAACCCATGGAGTCCTTTCCTCCATGGGATCCCCAAAGATTACAATTTCCCAATTTAAGTTCCAATTGATCAACTTAGGGTTTCAATTCAATATATGTGGTCCAATCATGATTGATTATGATTGATTAAGTCTTCTAATGCATGATTTGATGTTAATCTATGACATTTAGTTGAAATTGCAATTACCCATGCCTGAATTATGATTTTCAACTATGAACCTTTAATGAACCCATGAACCTATGAACTATGAATTTATGAAGATATGCATGTTTTTATGCAGTTATTGTAAATGATTCGGGGATGCTTTGAAAGGAAAGTATCAATGTTATCGTGAAAGGTTTTCTGACATGCTATTATTATCATGATTGTGAAAGGTATTTCTTACATATGGATCACATTGGTAAAAGTTTTTCTCATCCATCATCTCAAAAGTGTGGATTGATGTTGATCATTGCCTTTCCCTAGGTTAAAATGATATTTGACTTTTATCTATTCCGTTGTGATTTAGACTTAGCACCGAGAGGGCTTGAGGTGTAGGCTCAAATAGGGTAGTCTATAGTAGCAACCTCTAGTCCCTAACTACGTGCCCCCATAGGATTGTCTTAAATGGCCTAGATAGTGGATCCACTTTAGCAAATGATGCTATGTATGGGTTCTACCTTGGCAAGTAGTTTCACCTTCTTTCAGTATGAGGGATATACCAGATTCCATGATATAGCTCTAATGGTCTTATTGTTGGTTAAAGCTAATATTCCACAAAATGATTATGTTTTCTTCAAAGTTGTTCTTATTTCCTTTATGTTAATGTACTTGACCATGTTTTCATGATTTTCATGTCATTTCTTCTTTATAGCTTTCAAATGTTTCAAAATAATCATGCCTACTCATTTTTAAGTCATTCATGCTATCATGCCTATGTTCATGCATATTGTCTCATATTTAGTACATCCCATGTACTAACGCATACTTGTGTCTACATTATCTCATGAATGTAGGGTCCAATGCTCCTACCTCCCATACTCGTAGCTGGTTGGTCTCATTGACTTGAAGATTGGTGAGTCCTCATGTTTCGAGGACCGATATACCTTTATTTCTTTATGTCATTTTCATTTTCAGACTTTGTATGTGATGTATGGGTTACATCCCAATCACTTTCCTTATGATGTACTAGATGGATATTGAGACTTATGATTCTAACTTCCACTTTGTCAAACCTTTATGAAATCTGAAATGTTTTTCTTTGAACTCTTTATTTTTATTATCTTGTATGATGTATGCTAAGTGGCTTGTGTAGGGCCTCTCGGGGTCCTATACACCATGTTACACCTAGGGTATAATTTGGGTCGTGACAGTTTTAATAAAATTTAGTAATTTTGTTGCAGATACACAAAAATGGAAAGAAAATAAATGTGGGAAAAAGATAGATCATAAAGATCAAAAGAAGAAGTACTCTCTCGGTTCCCTTTTACTTGTTCAGTACTTCTTCTTTTGATATTTATTTGGATAATTATATATTATTAATTTATTTTTCAAATTGTATTTGAAGACCTAAGACTATATATCAACTAATATAATATTGCGATAAATATTTTTATTTATCATTATTTCTTAAAAAATGTGCAAAATTCAAAATAGACAAATAAAACACAATAGATGGAGTATATTACAAAACACATTAATAGATTGGACCAACTGCCACTTGAAAAGTGCTTTTTTAATGAGTAACTTACACAAATCTCACTACTTTAGGATCTAATTACTTAGATTCACACTAGTTTGTTATATTACATTTCGTACCATAATTTGGGTCTCAAATACATGTATCTGCCTCTTTCAGATACATGTATCTCGTATCAATTAGTGTGACTAATTAAGGGATATATTGAAAGTCATTAATTAAGGAGTGTATCTAATTAAGAGATATGACTGAAAATCATTAATTAAGAAAAAAAAAAATCATGTTTGCAACAACTTCAAAAGATATGATATATCATAGATCCTTAAGAAATAAAAAAAAATCAAAATCTCCCTTTTTTTGGGCGATTCAGCAAAGTTTAGACATCTTAACTCAGATTCACAAATTTTTATTCAGATACATGCATATATTTTATCAGATGCATATACACTTAATCAGATACACTGATAAAAAACTATATATATATAATCTTAACTCAATAACGTGTCAGATATATCAATAATATGCCAGATACATGCGTAAATCTCCAATAATGCGTAAATTTCCAATACATGCGTAAATTTATTCAGATACATATACACTTAATTAAATACACTGATAAAAATTAGATTCATATAATTTTAACTCAATAATATATAAGATACATCAATGATGTGTCAGATACATCAATAATTTCAATTTGATCCAAAGAGTCCCTTTCTCATCTTCTTCCTTGTGAAGGTTTATCACAATTACTGCATAAGCCTTCTTTCCATTTGCAACAAATTACGTACTATCTTTCTCTTTTGTTCGTCAAAGTTGTTGCATTTTTAAATTTTTAAATTTAAGCGGCTGAAAATATCAAGAATTGCAGTGGTAATTTTTATGTCATTTTTCGAGCAACAATAAATAAACATTCTTCTCATTTGGAGAATCACTAGCCATGAAAGAAAACTAAGAAAACTCTAAATCAATGGAGATTTATCTTAACTTTTAAAAACTTGATGACAAAACAAATTGAAATCTATCAAGGATACATGACTTTGAAAATAATTAAATAGACACAAACCTCAAATTATTGTTTTGTTGTTTCAGATTTCAATTTTAAAGGTTTAAAGGTGGAATTCATGGTGGAGAGAAGGAAGAAAGAAAGAAAATGGCGGTGGAGATGGAGGTTGATGAGAGATAGAGAGAGAGAATTGATTAACATGAAAGCTTGAATTGGGGATAGTTTAATTGTGCATATAACTAATTTTAAGGGATATGAGTATCTGATGATATCTTCAATAATATATGGCATAAAATATTAAAAGTAGTAATATATGTAATTGTTTGAAAGTAGAGGTAATGCTAGTATATATATGGTAGTGATGTATGTCTAATAAGGTAGTTTATCCTTTTTTCCCCTTTTTTAAAAAATAAATGTTGTTTTACCTATTTTTCATGTGTATTAAGAAAAAAACAATAAATATACGAAATCATTATAAGTTGCCCTAATAATGTTTGTTAGAATTGTCTTGAATTTTTAAAACGATTATTATATTGGGATTTTTTTTTGTTGCTAAAATGATACTTATTTTGAGATAATGAGAATAACATTATGTTTTTCGTTAATCAATTTGAAAAACATTTATGCTGACAATAGAACAAAAAATTTGTACTTCTTCGTAACAACAATTTTCAACACAAATTAGAACTATTTAATTCCTATCACTTAATCTACCAAACTTCCAAAGGAACTCTCTAAAAACCCCTACGATTTGTTACTTCCAAACCTGGTTATTGCGAGTTGAAGTGAAATCAGTTCTATTTTCAGACAATCACATCAGTACATAACAACTAAAACACATACAATGACTGAAGCGAGAATCATATTCACATGAATTCATGTATTTCTTTAACTAGAGTTCTAAAAAGCTCAATAAAAACACCATAAATGCACTAAACCGATCAAAAGTGTACACTGTTTCTAAAACTAAAGTTAAGATTGTATGGATTTTAGATGACGAAAGGCTGACTCAATGCCATTGAGAGCGCTGATCAATTTCTCTTAGTACATTTTTAGCTGCCTCTGCCTGAGTACAAAGTTTTTACATCTCATGATTTGCAAATACATAGGCTGCAATGCAACTTTTGTTCCTCATATTTCAAAGCCCCCTCCTCTTGTTTACGAACAGCCACACATTCTTTCAACTTACCAATTAGTTCCATCGCGTCTACTCTCTGTCTTTCTAAACTTTCCTTCTTTTTCATGACCATCGCAATATCTCCTGGAGAACAGCACACATTGCAGCCTACCAATTAGTTCCATTGATCTACTACTCCACCCCTCCACCCTCATAGTGTTTGTCTAAATTATGTAAAAAATACTCTTGAAATTAAAACAAAGTTAGGTTCAAAATGTACATAACACAACCAATTCGAATCCACACATGTTTTGTGCATGGACGCTAAAGAGAAGGATAGAAAATTTAGACACAGTTAAACTATTGAAATGCCTCCATCAATGGCATGTTTTGCAACTGCTGAATTCTAAGTGCTTGATCACTAATCAAACTGCTCATATCTTCGGTCAATAATGTATCCAAGTCAAGAAGATTTTCCTTCTCTTCGATTTCAGATTTGAGTTTCTCTAATTCAACTTTCATCAATTGAAGATTCTTCTTATCATCATTAATATGTTCCATGAGCCTATTCTTCTCATCATTGAGCTTTTTGTCTCAACAATACAATTTACGGCATACTTAATCTCATCAAGTCGAGTCTTTATCCAGTTGACATTCACCTTCATTTTCTTAGCATCCCTGACTACAGAGCAATAGGAGTTTAGGATATCACAATCGAATTCAGCCAAGTGTTTCTTTTGGAGTTCTTGGACAACCTTACATATAGCTTCTAGAACAGAAATCAACCTGTTACCCGACTCCAACGAACAATCACTTGTAATGTCTCTGTGTTTTTTGACAATGGCTAGAAAGGTTGGTTCAAGACTAGGGTTCATGCCGATTGACTTTTTTGCCAATTTTGTTCTTTCTTCTTGGTTTCCTTTTACTTTCTCAAATGCAACTGCTACTTGTTAAAGGAAATTGAGATCAATCCTGCAAGTTGACTCATTATCAACATTTTCCTTCATTTTGTGATCACATCGAGTAACATTAGTCATTCGCCCTTCTTCTAGTATCGAGGGACTAACAATTATCCCTTGAGCAATAGTAGTACGAGGCCGAAGACCTTCAATAGTACCTCCATGAATAATATCAGGTGCAACATCTTCAATTTCTGTCTTCACTTCTTTTATTAATCCCACTGTGGCTGCATAGTTGGTGAAGTATTGGTTTGGCCTAGATGACTTTCCACCACAACACTAATCAGACATTCTTATGCTTTGGTTGTTGGATCGAACTGATTAATCGATGGTTTGAATGATGCGACGCGATGTTGAACACCAACTGCAAGGGTGTTACACATGTAAATGACCAAAAGGTTAAAACAGAACAATCGACTTGTCATTTTCCATTAGTAAATAAAGAAAATGAACTCCAACAAAGTATCCTTAAAATTATATCATCATACTGAGTGACAAAGACATAACGTTGATGAATACTTTTTCTATTAAACTAAGCTATTTTTTTTAATGACCAAAAAATCTATCTAAGATCACAACATTCAAAACTCAGGTATAATAGGCCCGCCCCTCTACCTTTCTCCATTTAAATACTTAGTGCAACACTGGGCTTTAACTTGTAACCTAACTTAACAGCTTGTGCTACTCATGAGTTATTTTCTCTCAACAGCTTGATCGAACACCCTAAGTTTTTAAAAATATGATCTTTATCGCTTTCCAGAAGCTCGGCTAAACAGACTATAAACCAGACAAAACGTTTAAATGAACATAAAAGAGTTGGAACAGAGGATTTGCTCACCTGATGGTTTCTGTTTGTGTGAAGAAGGCTGATGTTGAACATGGATCGGGTCAAATGAATATGGTGTGGGTCTTTTTCT
Source organism: Solanum appendiculatum (assembly GCA_018342035.1). NCBI lineage: Eukaryota > Viridiplantae > Streptophyta > Magnoliopsida > Solanales > Solanaceae > Solanum > Solanum appendiculatum. The sequence goes on from JAGDQO010000575.1 coordinate 785,662, forward strand.
TGACCCATAACCCGAGATTTTCCCCACAACTTGACCCATTTCGTTCCCAAATCCAGGTGGTATTTCTAAATCATAGTTATCTTCTGGCATTTTTTACTCCCCTTTTGCTGCTTAAAAAAATGATTTATGGAATATAAACCTGATGGTTTCTGTTTGTGTGAAGAAGGCTGATGTTGAACATGGATCGGGTCAAATGAATATGGTGTGGGTCTTTTTCTTGACCCATAACCCGAGATTTTCCCCACAACTTGACCCATTTCGTTCCCAAATCCAGGTGGTATTTCTAAATCATAGTTATCTTCTGGCATTTTTTACTCCCCTTTTGCTGCTTAAAAAAATGATTTATGGAATATAAAAATGGAGAAAAGTGCAGAGGAAGAAATGGAGGAAAAAGAGATGGATGGAAAAATGATTTTTTTTTCTTGGAAAAAGATGGTAGAAATGTTCTTTTCCAGAAGCTTGGCTAAACAGACTATACACAAAAATAGAAAGCAAATAAGTGTGGGAAAAAGATATAGATCAAGAAGATGAACCATCAAATATTTCAAAAATAGATTTTTATCATTAATGTTTTACCTTTAAGGCTTTAACATTAATTACTTATTTCCCAATTCATTTCACGATACCTAATTCATTTTACGGAACCTAAGACTATACATCAACTAGATATTATGATAAAATATTCATGTTAATCATTATTACTTAAGGACGTGCTAAATTAAAATTGAACGAGTAAAAGTGAACATAAGATTCGCATGATAAGTATATTAGGAAACACGTTAATAGTCTGATTAAACTACCAAAATATCCTTATTTTGAGAAATGCTTTTTAAATATTTTCTTTCAAAGTACTTCCTTAGTCCCAAAATAAAGTGTTGTTTTAGCTATTTTTTTTTATGTTCATTAAGAAAAATAATAAATACTATAAGATATCATATATTAAAGATGTAGTTGAAAATAATTACTGCTAATTATTGTTTTGAATTCTTAAAGTGACATTTTTTTAATATTCTAATTGGTAATTGGTTCCAGTTCTTCATAACAAAAATTTTCAACACAAATTATCAGTAATATTGTACTCATTTAATTCCCTATTACTTAATGCACCAAACTTCAAAAGAAACTATCTAAAATCCCCTGTAGTTTGCTACTTCAAAACCTGGTTGTCGCGAGTTGAAGTGAAATCAATTCTATTTTCTGGCAACCCCACCAATACGTAACGACTATAATACATACAAATGACTGAAGCTAGAATCATATTCACATGAACTCACATATTTTGTTAACTAGACTTCTAAAAAGCTCAATAAAAACATCATAAAATTTGTGAAACAGTTAACGAGTGTACTTCATATCTGAAACTAAAGTTAAGAGTGTATGGATTTCAGATAAAGAAAGGCTAACTCAATGCCATTCAGAGCTGCATTTTTGCGCTGATCAATTTCTCTTAGTACACTTTTAGCTACCTCAGCCTGAGTACAAGTTTTTTGCACCTCATGATTTGCAATCTCATAGGCTGCAATGCATTTTTGTTCCTCGTATTTCAAAGCCCCCTCCTCTTGTTTAAGAATAGCCATGCATTCTTTCAGTTTACCAATTAGTTCCATCGCGTCTATTATCTGTCTTTCTAAACTTTCCTTCTTTTTCATGATCATCGCGATATGTCCTTGAGTTTGAAAGATCTCGTCTTTAAGATCATTTGCACAAGTTATCGCGTTTTCATATCTAGTCTTCAACTCTGCAAGAAAAGAATGCCCTTCTCTCTATTTCTTAGCTGTGAGCAAATCATAGTGATACGCAATGAAATCTCTGACATCGTTGTAGAAAGATGAATAATCTGCTTCAAGAAAATCCAAGTTGAAGAAGGCATTGTTGGCACACTTCACCATTGCTTCAACATTTTTTGTGCTTCTAGAGATGAGTTGGAACACCAAAAAGGTTTTGACATGAGAGATTATGGTGTTTGATTCTTCATGATGTGGGAAGAAAAAAAATCATAAATCCAAAGACGTGGATTTGATGGTGGACTCAGTAATGACAACAGATTCAGATTTATCTTTCCATCTTTCTGTTCTTCATCTATGATTAGTATAGACGCATTTATGCTCGATCCCAATGGAATTGTTAATGCAGCCACACAACAGCAAGAAATTAACAACAATGTACAACAGTAGCAGTTGTTGGTAATAAAAATTTGGTTCTTCGGTTAGAATGAAACGGAATACCAAAGTTTTAGAGAAAAAAATGAACTGAAATCAAACCGAGGAACCAAATTAGTTAGGTTCCATCCAGTTTTTCAGTATTTATGTCCACCCCTAATCCATAGACTAGTACAAAAATACCAAAAATAAGAACAACCACACATTGCATCCTACCAATCAATTCCATTGCTTCCACTATTCCGCCCCTTCACCCTCATAGTGTTTGTCTAAATTACATAGAAAATACTCGACATTAAAGCAAAGTTAGGTTCAAAATGTACATTACACAATCAATTCGAATACACACATGTTTTGTGCTTGGACAACAAAGTGAAGGATAGAAAATTTAGACACAGTTAAACTATTGAAATGCCTCCATCAACGGCATGTTTTGAAACTACTGAATTCTGAGTGCCCGATCATTAATTAAACTGCTCATATCTTACATCAATAACGTATCCACGTCAAGCAGTTTTTCCCTCTCTTCGATTACAGACTTGATTTTCTCTAATTCAACTTTCATTGATTGAAGATTCTTCTTATCATCATTAATCTTTTCCAAGCCTATTCTTCTCATTATTGAGCTTTTTTGTCTCAACAATACAATTTACTGCATCTTTAATCTCATCAAGTCGAGTTTTTAGCCAGTTGACATTCACCTTCATTTTCTCAGCATCCCTGACTACAGAGCAATAGGAGTTCAGGAGATCACAATCGAGTTCAGCCAAGTGTTTATTTTGGAGTTCTTGGACAACCTTACATATAACTTTTAGAACAGAAGTCAACATGCAACCCGACTCCAACGAACAATCACTTGTAATGTCTCCGTATTTTTTCACAATACCTAGAAAGGTTGGTTCAAGACTTGGGCTCATGCTAAATGATTCTTTTGCCAATGTTGTGCTTTTTTCTTGGTTTCCTTTTACCTCCTCAAATGCAACCGCTACTTGTTGAAGGAAATTTACATCAATCCTACAAGTTGATTGATTACTTAAATCAATATTTTTCTCCGTTTTGTGATCACATTGAGCACCATTAGTCATTCTCCCTTCTTCTTGTATCGAGGGACTAACAATTTTCCCTTGAACAACAGTAGTACGAGGCAGAAGACCATCACCAATACCTCCATCAATAATATCAGCTGCAACATCTTCACTTTCTATCTTCACTTCTTTTATCAATCCCGACTGTGGCTGCATAGCTGGTGAAGTATTGGTTTGGCCTAACTGACTTTTCGCCACAGTACTAATTAGACATTCTTTAGCTTTGGTTGCTGCATCGGACTGATTAATCGATGGTTTGAATGATTCCACGCAATCTTGAACACCAACTACAGGCGTGTTACACATGTAAATGATCAAATTAAGAGCAATCTAATCACCAAATCAACAAGTTAAAACAGAAAAATAGAGTTGTCATTGATGAATAGTTTCTCCATTTGAGTAACCAATTTTTTTTATGACTAACGAATCCATCTACGATCACAACATTCAAAACTTGAGATAATAGGACAAACCCTCTACCCTTCTCCATTTAAATACTTCGTGCAACACAGGGCTCGAACTTGTAACCTAACTTAATAGCTTTAGCTACTCATGAGTTATTTTCCCTCAAAAGCTTAATCGATTACATTATGTTTTTTTAAATAAACATTGTTGGCTTTCCAAAAGCTCGGCTAAATAGACTATAAATTTGATAAAACCCTTAAATGAACATAAAAGAGTTGCAACAGAGGATTTGCTCACCTGATGGTTTTTGTTTGTGTGAAGAAGCTTGAATATGCGTCGGGTCAAATGAATGTGGTGTGGATCTTTTTCTTGACCCAGAATCCAAAATTTTCTCCACAACTTGACCGGTTTCATTCCCAAATCCAGGTGGTATTTCTAAATCATAGTTTTTTTTTCTGTCATTATAACTTCTTAAAAAGAATGATTTTTTGGATTATAAAAAATGGAGAAAAGTGCAGAGGAAGAAATGGGAAGGAAAAGAGATGGATAGAAATTTTCTTTTCACTTATGTTGTTGTAGATGCACAAAAATAGAAGATGAATTATTTATAAGACTATACATCAAGATTAAAAATTGAACGAGTAGAAGTGAACAATAGATTCTCATGATAAGTATATTAGGAAACACATTAATATTCTTGTCAAACTACAAAATTTTCGTTATTTTGAGAAGTGCTTTTTGAACATTTTATTTTTATGTACTAAAAATAATAAAATATAAGACATCATATATTAAATATATATTTGAAAATAATTATTAATTATTGTCTTAAGTCTTAAAGTAACTTTTTTTTATAGATACACAAAAAATAGAAAGCAAATAAGTGAATGCTCTCTAAACCCTAAGAACCCAAAAACCTAGTCTGGCCAGCCTCCACTGGCGAAGGTTGGGCCACCACTACCCGTAGTCACTTACGCTAGCACTCTAAACGCATCACGCACTACACAAAACCAATGTAATTGAAACAAATTACATATCTGCAAGGAGAACTGAGAATTGTTTGGTAGGAGTACGAAGTGGATCAGATGATCATCTAGGAAAATTTACAATATGCAGTTATTAGCAAATTTTCATATGGGTGGCTGGAGATTCAAGATATGAGGAAGCTAATTCCAAAACAATGTGATTTGAAAGGGGAGGTAAATATTGGTTTACTGGGCAATCGATATATGAGGGTCAAAGTGGAGGTTGATTTGTTGGGAGAATTTCTGAAAAGGATTAATATGAGGGTCAGGAAGAAGACATGAGAGGTCATAGAAAAGTGGATAACAATAAAGTATGATTACATGGCAAAGTATTGCAAGACATGTAAGTTAAAAGGACATAATGAGAGAGAATGCTCTGTGATTCACCCAGATCTATGTTCAACAGAGGACAAACAAACTCAAAAGGACAGAAAAGAGAAGAATAATATTGTAGGAACAAATGAAAGGGCTAATCTAGACAAGAGCAAACAAAGGAATACCAATAATTTTCAGGAACAAAAAAAGAATGGGCCACGGAAGAGGAAGGCAACAACTAAAGGGAGGAAGGGAGAAAGTGTGGAATCCAAAATCACATGTCAAGAAAGATCAAGAATTCGCTCAAGAGAACCAATTTGGGGCATTGGAGAATCAAGAGATACATGAAGACAAGGGAGATGATGATGTGAAAGCTTTACAGAAGGACGAGGAGCACATAATGGAGAAGGAAAAGAAAGAAGACAATGAAAGAATAAAAGACTTGCCCAAAGAGAGCACTTCTCCAGGCAGTTCTAGCTCAAATGACAGACCTTGCAGAAGTTTACAGTCCAATGAGGAAGACAAAGGTACACAAATATCGAACACGTTGGTGGATCTAGAGAAAGAGGAAGAGAAGATAGATGAAGGTATGGATGAGTAAAAAAAACTGGGTAATACAATAGAAAAGGGGGGCATGGGAGATACAAGGGAAACAACTCAGGTCAGTGTGGAGGAAGAGCAAACGGGGCGTGATAAACCAACAGATGAAATAATATGGGATGAACATAGTAATCCTAAGATCAAGGATTTCACACTAGATGAGATTCAACATAGAAAGGACACAGAGGAAGAAGAAGATACCAAGGGTAACATTTATCAGATAAGCAAAGATGAAACTTATCACCAAGGCAAACAACAAAATTAAAGTGTAACACCTTGAAACTCTATTCTTAGAATTTGAATCGTTCATCTTAAGTTTATGAGCCTGAATAGGGTGATGTCCTACTTGATCATGTGTTTTAATGTCCTTTACCAAGTATAGCAATGGTATTGGAAGTGATTTAGGGTAAGAGACCTCTAACACCAAGCCAAGTTCAAAGCATTTCTATCGCTTAAGTTTTCGCATGAGTTCATATAAGGGTCAACTTCAAATAATCATATCTCTTAGAATATGAAGTGTTAGGTGAGTAATAACCTATCAAATTAAAGGTCTATGAGTCTTCTTTCCAACGTCGCCAATTTTGTGTCAATCCGAGTTCTAAGTAAAAAGTTATGACTGATTTACAAGAGACATTCTAACCTGGCAGAAGCTCCGCGATGGCTCCGTGACATGGAGTGAATGCGGACCTCACTGTCCACTGGAATAAAATTCCGATTTCCAGCTCTTATTATTTATTTTTAAAGGGTATTTTTGTCAAAAAAAACCTTTAGGGAGTCATCTACATGGCCCTAAATATATAGAAAATCAGTTTTCATAATCAAAACTCTCTCACCCACTCCTAAAATTCTACGCTCAAGAAACATCAAGGTTAGGGTTCATCTTTCAAGATTCTCCATCAAGCTTCCTTACTTAGGTATGTAGGACTTCAATGAGGAATACGTTCATCCTCATGTCCAAGTTTTCTCAATTTTCATGAACTTAATTTTATAGTTAGGGTTATCCAACACAATTTTGAATTCGTCACATTTATGACCCGAAATGCATGATTTCTTAAATTATTTATTCATGATTATGGATTCTTGACTATTGTACTTCCTCTTTTATACTTAGTAAGATTTTTCATGGTCATTCTTATGAGTTATTGACAAGATATTATTTATGATTCATGAACCTTATATTTCAAAGCATGATTTTAGAGTCCTTAAGTTATTATGAAAGCTATGTTGAGATTGTACAAGTTATGCCTGTTCTAGAATACTTTCTCATGATTTGAAAGATATATTTTAGAACGAAATTTCAGCTTATGATTTTAGAAAAGAATGATTTGAGTTTCATCTCACATATTTGAGCATAGTCTCACAACAAGATATGTTTTTGAAAAAGATTTTTGAGAAAGACTCATTATAAGCTTCTAGATAAGCTAATAGATATTATGAGCTATATAGATAGTATGTTTTGGGGGTAGTATTTAGTATCGAGTGAATGAGGGTTCTAGATAGCCCAAGTCTAGAACTACGTACCACCGTAGGATTATGTTTCACCACTTTGTCGGATGATCATTTAACCTTGAGAGGCTCAGATTAGTGGATCCACAGTAGATAGACATGTTCTATACCTATAGGGAAGCCCTCCCCAACTGGGACTGTAAGTTGGTGCATCATGAGCTCACATGCTGTATGTCGGTTAAGAGAAACTCTAACCTAAAAGATTTAGTTTATTTATTATTTCTTCTTGATATTATCATTATAAGATTTAAGATAGCTTGATTTTAATATATGCATCCTTTCAGACATGATTTCAAGAAATATGGTCTCAGATATACATTTTTATTTTTGTAATATTATATCACATGTCACAGGTTTTACTATTAGTTCTTCAGTTACTATTTCCATATAACTCATGCTCAGATTTATAGTCCTTTCAGTTGGTTATATGTTGATCTCAATCCTTACCTTGCATACCAATACATTCCATATATTGATGCTATTTTTCGCTATATCATTTTATGATGAAGATTTCAGCACCTTGATTTTGATTCATGGGAAGACGCTCACTAAGTTCCTCGACTTTCAGCATTGTGGTGAGTCCTCCTCGCATTCAGAGTACTTCAATTATGAGTCAGTAGATTTTATTCATTTCAGTTGTGTTAGCTTTCAGGCAGTCCGGGGTCTTGTCATGATAAATCATTTTATTAAGTTTAGAGGCTTTCGGACATTAGTATTCAATTGTAATAGACGTATTGTTGAACTCTATTGCAGTTATGTTTTTAGTACAGCTTCCGCTTCAGTTTTCATATGATATGCTTAGATATGCTATGCAAAGGGTTAGCTTGAAATCACTTGTGGTTCCAAGTATCGTGTCTCGGCTGGAGTGTAGACTCGGGTTGTGACATAAAGAGGAGAAATAATAAAGGATTAAAAATAGTACCCCAAACTTCTCGAATCAATACAAGGAGTAGGAAAGGTTCCAACCTTACCTTAGGTAAAAGATTAGCAAGCTTTTATTTTGGAATATTACATCTGTTAGATCTCAAAGAGCTTTTGAGTGACGAATGAAATTAAATAGGAAGCATCATTACTCATATATTGCTCTACTAGAACCCTTTCAAGTCCTTTGGAGCTGGAAGGATATAAAAGGAAGCTAGGGATGATAAATGCAAAGGCTAATGTATCTGCAAAAAATTGATTTTTTTAGAACTATGAGTGGGAGGAACAGGACTCAGTGAACACCATTCAACAATTGACAAGTCAGTTTATCATCAGAGGTACATAGGAAACTTTCAAAATCACTACAGTGTATGCAAGGTGTAGTGCTTTAGAAAGACTGGAGTTATGGGAGGATATAGGGTTTGTAGCTTCAACAACTAATTGTCCATGGGTTGTTGGAGGGGATTTCAACACAATTACACCAGTGACACACTCATAAACAATGGACTTTACGCAGTGTATAAGTGAGTGTGCTTTAAATGAGTTGAAATTCATAGGAAGCTCTTACACTTGGTGGAATGGAAGAATTGAATAAGGCAGTATTTTCAAAAGGTTGGATAGGGTGTTGGGAATAGTAAATTTATGATTTTTTTGCCGGATAGTGAAGTGACTCATTTCATCAGACAGGGGTTTGAGCAATCACCCCTTAATGTAGTATGTAATACCACAAACAATCAGATCTCCAAGCCTTTCAAGTTCTTGAATTTTTGGACTAAACACAATGATTTGTTCAAGTTGGTGAAGGAAAGTTGGAAAGTGGAGTGCTCAGGGTCTCCTTTTATGAACTTACAGAAAAAACTGAAATGAGTGAAGACAGTATTGTTGGAGTGGAGTAGGAAAACTTTTGGAAACATATTCCAAGAAATTGCCACGATGGAGGATGTGATCAAAACAAAGGAGGCACAACTCGAGGCTAGGCCAACAAAAACAAATAGAGAGGAGCTTAGTAAGGAAAATGCGGAGTGAAAAAAATACATGCATATTGAGGAAGAATTTTGGAAACAAAAGGCTGGTATGGCTTAGTTTAAGGACGGAGACAAGAATACTATGTTTTTTCACACCTATGTTAAGGGAATGATAAGAAAATTGCAGATATTAGAAATAAGGACAAGACAAGGGATGTGATTAGCTCAACCCAAAACATAGGAGAGGAAGCTGTGGAAGTATTTCTAGAACAATTCGCAGAGATAAATGAGAATATTGATTATAGTATGCTAGAAGTGATCCCTAAAATCATTACAGGAGAGCAAAATGACATAATGGAGAAGATACCAACAGTGGAAGAGGTGAAGGAGGGTGTTATTTTTTGTTTGAATAGGGAAAGTGCAAGCGGTCCAGATGGTTTTTCAAGCATATTCTTACGGAGCTGCTGGGATATTATATCAGAAGATGTTACAAATATGGTTAAAGCTTTTTTCTGTGGGAAGGAGTTACCAAGATAAATTACACACACTAGTTTTGTATTGATATCAAAAAGGAAGTAGTGATGAATTTTGGTGACTTTAGACCGATAATCATAAGCATGTTTACTAACAAGATTATCTCAAGGATGATACATGAGAGAATTTCAATAGTGTTACCACATATTATCTCAAATAATCAATCTGGATTTGTGAAGGACAGAAGCAATACAGAAAATGAATTATTAGCTGAGGACTGACTACTTAGCGGAAGACTAACTCAAGCAGAATTAAGTTTTAAAATAGAATTAAACCATTTAATCTCAAATTACTCAACTCAAACTGTGTATAGAATTCTCAATGAAAGCATAATAGTTTTAAAATAGTTTAACAAAGAAATGTTGCAATATCCTCAAGACTAACTATCTATGAAGTCTCTATTGTTAAAGACAGATGTCGGGACAAGATCCACGATACCTCAAAGAAACTAACTAAAAGATAAAAGTGGAGTCCTTCGGAATGCAATAAAGCTCACCAAAGCTAACTAAGAGTGCAAGGTGATCTCAATGAAGCATCTGTTGATGATCCTGAACACCTGTATTTGCATCATCAAAAGACGTACGTCGAATGACATTAGTACATTGAATGTACGATGTAATATAACCGAAGCAAAATGACTGAATGAAAGGACTACAATAGATATAAATATATACTCAACTGAATGTAAAGAAATAAAGGAGTGAAACCATTTAAATTTTACAAATACTTACTCATCTCTGAACTCAACATATTAAGTGATATGATAAAAATACACTTTTAACTCTATTTGGGAGATTCTCTAACTGACAACTATCACTATAAGAACCGTTATGATACAACGTCTCACCCACATAACCAGAACTGTCCTATACCTTGCCGAGATATAGAACATCTCAACTAAGTGGATCCACTAAAATTATGCTCGAAAGCGATTAGGAGTCATCTAAAAAGTACGATCCTTTACCCATATTGACTACATGGTTTATGAGGAATGTGAGTTGTATGAACTCATCCCCATATAGGTGCTCAATACTACTCCCAATAAATATATATACTCATGCTCAAGTAGAAATACTCTTTCTCTGTTTTGAGATAACTACTCAAAAGATCCTCTTTAAGAATCAATGTCTCAATTATCTCGGGAAACCCTTTTAACTCTTTGTTGAAAATCCAAGTTCTCTTTCTCAATGTAAAAATGATATATTTGGGAATCAATTAGTCCCCGCTTACTTTACTCAAAATCATTCTTTAAACTCTACTCAAAACTTGTCTTTTCTTTTTCAAAAATCAATTTAAGGCAGAAGATTTTGGTAAAATATTCTCAAATAAAAAATCAATAATAGAGTTCATGCTTAAAAATAGACATGAACAATCAATTCAAGATTCTCAATGCAAGATATAGCAACTCAAAAATTAGGAATAGAACTCAGAACTCAACAACATAACTCATCTCAAGAATTATCAAAACAAAGAATGTAACCCTAGATTATTCTTTACTGATAGAAAGTAGATATAGGTTGTGATGAAAAACTCAGTCCATCACTATAAGTAGCCTTACATACCTAGAAGAACAAAGTGCTTGGCGAAATCGGTGAAAACTTGAAGAACGTACGAAACCCTAGCTTTCTCCTCTTGGATCCTTACTCTAAGACTTGAAAGCGTTAATGAACGTAAAAAGATTGATTAACACTATTTAAACCCTTAACTAGGTTTAAAAATGTCATGGTTTAGGCTTAGAAAGAGTGGGAAAAGACTAAACTACCCTCTTAAAAGTTGACAAAAACCCTTTACGGGTCAATCTACAGTTCGTGGTTTGTTCTACGGACCGTAGTTCTCATCCATGGAATTTAGATTGAATTTTACAGCTTAAAATTTTATTCTACTAGTTCAATCTATGACCCGTAGAAGTTCATAAGTCTTGTAGAATGGATTCGTAGGAATTGGACCCCAAAATTTGAATTCTCTGATATTTTCTACGAGTTGACAGTATGGGTCATCAAAATTTGTACGACCCATAGAAGCATTTCATAGGAATTAACTTTAGGAAACTCTGATATGATCGTCTCTGGTAAAACGGTCATAACCTTTTACTCCGAACTCGAAATGAGTTAAACTTGGTGGCCTTGGAAAGAGGACTCATAGACCTTCAATTTGAGATTTCATGGGTCACTTAATTTATTTTGTGCTGAGAGATAGTCACTTTTGTAGTTGACCTAATTAAAATCTTATGTCAAAACTTAATCGGTAGAGAAACTTTCAACTCAACTTTGTGCTAGGGGGTTTTTGTGACCTTAATTCATATCTAAATCCATTCCCATACTAAATAATTAACCTTTACACATATGAGAAATTTTAAAATTACCTGATACGACCTTATATATAAATAAAGAATGGTTTGGGCCTTAGCTTAGAAATTTTCGGAATGTTACAAAGGAGATCCACTATCACCTACTCTATTCATTTTAGCTGCAGAGGTCCTATCAAGGAGCTTAAATTATTTATTTAGGGATAATAATCTTAAGATGTATGGACTGCCGAAGTGGATCCCTAAATGAACCACCTATCATACAGAGATGTTATTATCCTATTTTGTTCATGGCTGCCAGCATCAATGAGAATGATGATGAAAGTGCTGAAAAATTATGTAAACGTCTCTAGGCAGTTGATTAATCTGGATAAAATTTGGTATATATGCACGATAAAGTCCCCATAGGAGTGAGAAATCGAATAAGGAGGATAACTAGAGTGAGACAAGGATCTTTTCCTTTCACATATTTGGGGTGCCCAATTTTCTAAGGCAGGAAAAATAGAAGTCATTTGGAGGAGTTGCTGAAGAAAGTCAGAAAAAGGATGCACTTATGGTAGGACAAATTATTATCTTATGGTGGTAGATATGCCCGCATTAAAAATGTATTGCAATCGATTCCAACATATTTATTATTTGCAATTAATTGTCCACCTTGTGTCATTAATCAATTACACAAAATGTTTTTGAAATTCTTCTAGGGAAATGCCAATGGTGCTAAGAATAAACACTGGGCAGCCTGGGATACTCTGTGTCTGCCACAAGAAGAAGGAGGGGTGGGTTTCAGATCTTTACATGAGGTTTAAAAAGCCTTACTTGCCAAATTGTGGTGGATTTTTAGAACTTCTACTACTAGCCTATGCAGTTCCTTTAAGTGGAACAAGTATTGTAAGAAGCTACACCCTATTATGGCTATTGGTAGAGGTGCATCACATGTTTGGAAGAAGATGATATTGATAAGGGAGGAGATTGAGCATAATATTTGGTGGCAGCTAACAACATGAAATTTCTGCTTTTGGTTTGATAATTGGACTAAGCAATAGGCACTATACTACTTGGAAAGAGAGAATGACACAACATAAGAACTAGAAGTGAAGCATTTCACTAAAGAGTACAGTGGAACATACAAATGTTAGGTGCTAGATTATCACCGGAGATGCAGGAATGTCTAGTGCAGAGCATAAAGCCCCCTAAAAGTATGCATTAGAATGATACTCCTTGGTGGATGGCCAACACTCAAGGAAGTTTCACAGTCAAGACAACTGTCACGACCCAAAGTTCCCCCTAGATGTGACATGGCGTACAAGACTCCGAAAGGCCTCATACAAGCCACTTAGCATGCATCATACAAGATAATAGCAATTTTAAGAGTTCAAAAGACAACTCATTATCACAAGAGTTTACAAAGAATAGCGGAAGACTACATATCATACAGTCTCAAAGCCATCTATCAAACGAATAGAAAGAACGTTGGGACGTAACCCAATACAAGTCCAAAAGTAAAGAAACATAAAGGAATAACAAGGCAACATCCTAGAACATATAAGGACTCACCAAGTCTTCAATGCTCTTCTACTAAAAGCTCTAGCCACGAGTGGATGGGGAGGAATCACCACGCCCTACATCAATAAATCAATGTAGGCAAGAGTATGTGTTAGTACAAACATGTACCAAGTATGATAACTATGCATAAAAGCATAAGATCATCATAAAAGGGGACATTTATAAGACATTCAAAGACCAAGCTAAAACATGTGATAAAAGAGATTAGAAATATAAGTCATAGGATCATGGTCAATACAAGCTAAACATGCTTAAAAACACTTATGAGATAATTCGAAAGTCACTTTAGTTCATTATTGTGGGAAGTAAGCCTTAACCGACATACACCATGTGTTATATAACATGGAATCCGGTATATCCCTCATACCGAAAGAATGGGAATCTACTTGCCAAGGTAGAATCTGTACACACACCATCATTAGCTAAAGTGGATCCACTAGCTAATTTCTATCAAAGACAATCCTCCTATGGGAGCACATAGGTATGGGACATGGGTGGTCGCCTCTTGTCCACTCTGTGCTAGGCATAGTTCCCACGGATTAATCATTAAGCATAGCTTATCGTTAGTAGTCATGGGTAATCGTTTCTTGTCTATCATTAGGGAACATGGGTAGTCACCTCTTGTCCCTAAGTTTAGAATAGCTCCTTAGACCATGCGTGAGAAAATCTTTCACTATCCACGATCTTTTCATAATAGTTTTTAAGGCCCATATTCATTCACTTCATGCTTGAAATGCCATACTACTAATGGAAATAGTTTTAAAACGTGATCTATGATCATTGATGACATAGCCGGCTACCATACTAATCAAAGACCTAATTTGAGAAAATAGCCCGAAAAGCATTGATGGCAAATCTAGACATCATTCATGTCATGTGGCCAAGCTTTATAGAACATATAGATACTTTCACCTATAAGCTTACTTGAGTCGTAAACATTGCTTTCATAAAACATGCATAATTTTCATAATTTCATGGATCATTGTTCACGACCTTATCATAGGATCAAAGTATAGAAATCATGGATTTCACATGGGTTCATGGTAATTCAACTGAAAAACATGCAATTAACGCAATTCATGCATATTAGGACATAATTCAATCAATTAGATCATAATTTGAAAGAACCCACATGATAGAAGAAAACCCTAATTTCAATGGGAGAATTCTAACTTGAGAAATTGAGGAATTTGGGAACCCTATGGAAGAAAGGACTCCATAGGTGAAAGCTATCATACCTCAATGCCAAAAGCTTGAAATCAATGGAGGAAATTGGAGACTTGCCCCCTTCAAACCCTAGCTTTCTTCTTCTTCTTCTCTACCTCTAGAGAGAGAAATATTTGGAGAGGTTTGAGAATAGTTGAGAAGCGATTAGGAAGGATAGAATTTAGGCTTAAATGACTTATATAGTGTTTAGGATAAGAGGATAACCAAATTTACTTAAGAATAAAATCATTTGGTGAAAGGACCAAAAGACCCCTTAAAGAAATAACTGACTTCCCCTCACCTACGGTTTGACCTAAGTTGGTAGGTCAAACCATGAACCGTTGGTAACCAAACGTAGGTCACACTGGTTGAGCTTCAAAAATTTCATAAAATTTACCCCCAAAGCAGTGTCATCCATGACTACCACTTACGGTTGGTAGGTCAAACCACTAACCGTTGTTGGTAACCGTAGGTCACACTGAAATTTTCATTCCTTTTCGAATTCGGGGTGTTACATTATCTCCCCCTTGGGAACATTCATCCTTGAATGAGATTCAAGACGTCATAAGGAGGGTAAGATCAAGATCTAAAAGCCCAACAAGCATGCAATCACATAAATGCACATAATCATGAAGAAATCAACCAAGTTAACTCATTTTCTCAAAATATTAGCTTTTCATGAACATGCATACATGAGGAATATGAGAATGACTAAGACACGCGGATCCTAAAGAGAGAACATGAGGGGCTAATGCCTCAAGCTAGACACGAAGGTAGAAGGAAAAATACAGGGATACTACGACATCACATCACCTCCGACCTTTCACAAATCAACCCAAAGCAAGGAACCTTTTCGATAATTTAAATAGTCTCACACACCAACCATGTAACACATTATCTCATGAAACCATTGCTACAAGTAAACATTTAAGAAGTTTCCACAAAGATTGCAAAGTCGGCCTTAAACACACTAACCACAAATGGAGTCATACCATAGCCAACAAATCACCCAATATTAAGCAATGCATAACCACAAGCTAAAAGATCATAGCTTACCAATTACCAGATCTGGGGAACCGTCATGATCTTCCCGAGCCCACCGACGTTTATCTCCCTCATTCTTAGCAACCGAAGGGCAATTCCTTATTTTATGATCCATCTTTCCACAACCAAAGCATGCATTTGAACAGGCTAGACACTCACCCTTATGTCTTCTTCCACACTCCTAACACTCGGGCCACATTTGCTCACTAGAACCCTTACCTTGAGAACGATTACCTCCACCGGACCTTGAATGTGAAGAATCACCATCATCTCTTCCTGCCCTCTTTGAATCCCTAGTTTTATCCTTAAGCTTTTCTTCTTCTATTTGTTGTGCATGAACCATCAAACAGGAGACATCCATCTCTTTAAGAAGCATAGCGGTTAAGCATTCTTTGACCACCAAGTTGGAAGCACCCGACACAAACTTACTCATCCCTGCCCTTGGATCGACAACCATAGTTGGAGCAAATTTAGACAATTGTGTGAATTTCAAAGCATACTCCTTCACACTCATATCCCCTTGACGAAGGTTAATGAACTCAAATACCTTTGCCTCTCTCATCTCAAGGGGAAAGAACCTATCAAGAAAAGCAACCTTAAATTTCTCCCACTCGAGAAGACCCGCATCTATAGCCCTCTCTTCCTTCCATTGATTAAACCACACTTGAGCCACACCCTTGAGTTGATAAGAGGCCAACTCCGCCTTTTCCATCGGTTTTACACCCATGATCATCAACACCTTATACACCTCATCAATGAACTCTTGAGGATCTTCCTCAACTTTAGACCCATGAAATTCTGGAGGATTCATCCTAACAAAGTCGATCACTCTTGTTGCCGCCGTACCCACTCTTGGGTTAACGGGAGCCACAACCTCTCCATTTTCTTGAGCCAGCATAACTTGGGCCAATGCGTGAAATGCTGCTCGAAACTCATCATTAGGCACTTCCTTGGCCAAAGGGTTGACCGGTACTTGAGAAACCTCTTGCCTCACATTCTCACGAACATTCCTTCTAACATATGCTCTTCAAGGGGCCATATCCTGAAAAGGATTGAACATGATTAAGGAGAAGGATCTTTCTAGAGATAGACTCTATGGCATGATTTTTGAGTAATGAAAGAAGTGGAGTTTCCTAAATATCTTATAGCCTCTTATTCATAAATGTGGCTCGCTTCACACCCATGAATATGACTCTACTCGACGTAGCTTATAAGACTTCCTAGTACCTTTCTAAAACTTGGCTCTGATACCAAGTTTTTCATGACCCAAAGTACCCCCTAGACATGACATGGCATACAAGACCACGAAAGGCCTCATACAAGCCACTTAGCATGCATCATACAAGATAATAGAAACTTTAAGAGTTCAAAAGACAACTCATTACCACAAGAGTTTACAAAGAATAGCGGAAGTCTACCTATCATATAGTCTCAAAGCCATCTATCAAAAGAATAGAAAAAACATTGGGACGTAACCCAATACAAGTCTAAAAGTAAAGAAACATAAAGGAATAACAAGGCAACATCCTCGAACATATGAGGACTCACAAAGTCTTCAAGGCTCTTCCACTACAAGCTCTAGCCACGATTGGATGGGGAGGAGTCCCCACGCCCTACATCTATAAATCAATGTAGGCAAGAGTATGTGTTAGTACAAACATGTACCAAGTATGAGAACTATGCATAAAACCATAAATTCATGATAAAAGGGGACATTTATAAGACATGCAAAGACCAAGCTAAAACACGTGATAAAAGAGATTAGAAATATAAGTCATATGATCATGGTCAATGCAAGCTAAACATGCTTAAAACACTTATGAGATACTTTGAAAGTCACTTTTTTCATTATTGTGGGAAGTGAACCTTAACCATAGACCATGTGAGCTGTAAAATGGAATCTGGTATATCCCTCATACCGAAAGAAGGGGTATCTACTTGCCAAGGTAGAATGTGTACACACACCATCATTTGCTAAAGTGGATCCACTAGCTAACGTCTATCAAAGACAATCATCCTATAGGGGCACATAGGTATGGGAAATGGGTGGTTGCCTCTTTTCCACTTGGTGCTAAGCATAGTTCCCATAGATTAATCATTAACCGTAGCTTATCTTTAGTAGACATGGATAATCGCCTCTTGTTTATCATTAGGGAACATGGGTAGTCGCCTCTTGTCCCTTAGTTTAGAATAGCTTCTTAGACCATGCGTGAGAAAATCTTTCACCATCCATGATCTTTTAATAATAGCTTTTAAGGCCTATAGTCATTCACTTCATGCTAGAAATGCCATACTACTAATGGAAATAGTTTTTAAAATGTGATATATGATCATTGATGGCATAACCGACTACCATACTAATCAAGACCTAATTTGAGAAAATAGCTCGAAAAGCATTGATAGAAAATCTAGATGTCATTCATGTCATGTGGCCTATCTTTATAGAACATATAGATACTTTCATCTATAAGCTTACTTGAGTCATAAACAATTCTTTCATAAAACATGCATAATTTTCATAATTTCATGGATCATAGTTCAAGACCTTATCGTAGGATCAAAGTATAGAAATCATGGATTTCACATGGGTTCATAGTAATTCAACTTAAAAACATGCCACTAACTCAATTCATGCATATAAGGACATAATTCAATCAATTAGATCATAATTTGAAAAACCCCACATGATAGAAGAAAACCCTAATTTCAATGGGAGAATTCTAGCTTGAGAAATTGAGGAATTTGGGAACCCTATGGAGGAAAGGACTCCATAGGTGAAAGCTATCACACGTCAATGCCAAAAGCTTGAAATCAATGGAGGAAATTTGAGACTTGACCCTTCAAACCCTAGCTTTCTTCTTCTTTTCTTTACTTCTAGAGAGAGAAATATTTGGAGAGGTTTTGAGAATAGTTGAGAAGTGATTAGGAAGGGTAGAATTTAGGCTTAAATGACGTATATAGTGCTTAGGATTCGAGGATAACTGACTTTACTTAGGAATAAAATCATTTGGTGAAAGGACCAAAAGACCCCTTAAAGAAATAACCGACTTCCCCTCACTTATGGTTTAACCTACGCTTGGTAGGTCAAACCACCAACCGTTGGTGACCAAGAATAGGTCACACTGGTAGAGCTTCAAAAATTTCATAAAATTCACCCCCTAGGCAGTGTCATCCGTGATCACCATCTACATTTGGTAAGTCAAACCACCAATCGTTGGTGGTAATTGTAGGTCACAATGAAGTTTTCTAAAAATTGAAATTTTTGCTCCTTTTCCAATCCGGGGTTTACAACAACGTAGGATCTAGTGAGACGTAGAGTGGAAAGCAGAAATGATTTTGAGCATGTTTGGATTAAAGGACTACCTTTTAAAATAAATTTCTTTATGTTGAGGGTGTGGAGGAGAAGGATAGCAATACATGAAAATTTTGTCACCCCCCGAGCCTACACCCAGGACGTGATCGGCACTCGAGAAGCATCGCTGTTTCCCAAGCAGAACCTTGGCCTGGCTGACTACTTAGTGGAAGACTTACTCAAGCAAAATGTGAACTCCAAATGCATAATTAAACTCGTAATCTCTCAATAACAACTTAGCTCAATGAATATCTGGAAATACTTAAATAAACATAAATAATCGACTCAAGGTCTTAAAACATCAACAAGGAAAATAATGAGAGACTCCTCAACTTATAACTATCTATGAAGCCTCTAAATATTAAGATAGATGTCGGGACAGGACCATTGACAACTTAACAAAATAGGAAATATAAGTGTGAAGCCCTTCGAAAAGCAAGGAGGCTCACCAAAGCTAGCTGGAGTGCAAATGGTATCAACGAAGCGCCTGTTGATGACCCTGAACACCTGTATATGCATCATAACAAGATGCAGGTCAAATGACATTTGTATATTGAGTGTATGAGCATGTAAGGGGAAAACTGAAAGCATAGACAACTGAAATTATAAGGCTAGAAGACTAACTAACCTCAGGTCAACTCCAATACCAAAAGCAACAATAATAGAAGCAAATGCTTAAAACATTATAAAATAGGAGATATAAACTCAATGATGTATAAAAGTACAATAAGATATACTTAACTCTTATTTGGGAGATTCTCTAACCGACAACCATCTCTATGAGCTACGTGATGATACCGTGTCTCGCTCATGCTGCCAGAACTGTTCTATACCTTGTCGGAGTATAGAACAACCTCAACTAAGTGGATCCATTAAGCTCTACCCGAAGGCACAAGGAAATCATCTAAAAAGTATGAATCATTTACCCATGTTGGCATACATGGTTTATGAGGAATTTGAGTTGTCTGAACTCATCCCCATATCGGTGCTCAATACTACTCCCAATAATATATACTCATGCTCAAATGTATAAAACATAATTATTTCTCAATTTTAGGTAATTACTCAAATGATCCTCTTAAAAGAGGTAATACTCTGAAACCTCTTTGAACTCAAAAACTCATTTAGAAATCCATGTTTCTCTCTTTTAAATGTAAAAATGTTACATATGGGAATACTTAGTTCCCTAATACTCTTTTTCAATCACGAATACAACTCTTCTCCTTCTCATATTTACTTTCTTAAAACTTAGTTCAAAACCATTGTTGATTACAAAAGACTTCTCAAAAGGACCTCTTGAACTTTCCTCTTAACTTACTTCTGGTAGGAATGTAAATTAAGACATGTGAGTGGGACATGTATACTCTCTAAACGATTAATGAAGACTTTAAGAGTTCATATTAAGAAGAGTGCGAACACGATTTCAAAAGCTCGCATACGAGACGAAGAATGGAGAAGAAAAAGGCCTGGCAACCTTAGTGGCGTGCCACGCCAGCCCCGAAAGGACTGGGGCGCATTGTAGACACAGGGCGCCAGCCCTCCTGGTGCTATTCTGGTGCATTGCCCAAACTCTGAACCCAGAAATCCGTTGAATTTTCTTGCTCAATTTCAGGTCCTAACTCATCTAGAATCGATAGGTTTCTTCCAAACTCTCTTTGATTAACAAACCCAACATGAAATTATCAAAATCCCACTCAAACTCTATCAAGAAACACCACTCATTCGCAAAACCCTCACCTCAAGAACTCAAGACCTCCATTATTAAAGAATGAAGCTTAAAACTCAAGAACTCCTCAAGAATATTTACATAAATGATTATATGGGCGAATTAACAAAAGAATTACATGTTTGGCATGAGGATGAACAAATCCATAACTATGGTAAACCTAACATACCTTGAAAGAATGATTGTTCTTGGCGAAATTCCTCAACCCTTGAATGAACGCTTGAAAACCCTCTTTTCCTCACCTTGAAACTTCGCCCTAAAATTCTAAGTGTTTAGGAATATGAAAATAACTTAGCGTCTGATTAGACCCCTAAAATTGGTGATAAAACGTGGGTAGGCCTATTGGGGTAAGGAAAAGACCAAAATACCCTTTTCTTATATGGATGAAAAACCTTAACTAGAGAGGCTTTACTCAAATGGCCATAACTTTTAACTCTGAGCTTGAAATTTAGCAAACTTGGTGGCGTTGCAAAGAGGACTCAAAGGCCTTTAATTTGAAAGGTCATGGGCCACCTAATTAATTATGTGCTAAGAGATATAAATGTTTGAAGTTGACCTAAGTAGAATCTTAGGTCAAAACTTACTCAGTGGGGAAGCTTTGAACTCAATTTTGTGCTAGGAGATTCTAGTGACCTTAATTGATATCCAAAATCATTTCCACACTTATGAATTGACCTTAGAATCTAAAACCAATTAAGAACCACTCGGTACAACTTTATACGAAATTCAAAAATGGTTCAGGTCGTAACATAGAAATTTTTGAGGTGTTACAAATTTGAAGAAAATGAAGATTAATATTGTCTCAAGATGTTGGCGTTGTGAACATTTTGAAGAAGAGACAATGAGCAATCTATTTATAACATCCTCTATAGCCAATAGGCTATGGAGGTAGTTTGCTAGTTTTATAGGTCTCAATACTGAAGGGATGCATCTACAATTGCTTATTACAACTTGGTGGAAGCTAGATGGAACAACAAAGTTGCAAGCCATGAATAAAGCTATTCCTTCCATAATCATGACGCTACGGAAGAGAAGGAATGTCAGGAAACATAGGGAAAGAGTTAGTTTTACAGACATGGTTTGGCAAATTCAGGATATAATTATGAAGTTCATGAAGGTGTCATATCCTTGGATTATAGTTTGGTCGGGGACTTGGCCATCAATAGTGGCAAATCTCAATGAATATAGACCTAAAATACAGTTTATCAAGGTTATGTGGAAGCTTCCTAATAATCATATATTGAAATGTAGTACTGATGGAGTGAGTAGGGGGTAATCTAGGGCTTAGCTCATATGGATTAAATTTAAGGGATGATAGAGGGGATCTCCTATATGCTAAGGCCCAAGGCATTTGTATGGCAACAAATACAGAAGCTGAAGCTAGGGCCATTCAATATGCCTTAAAATATTATAAGGAGAAGGGGCTAATAGAGGTGATCATTGAAACTGATTCACTAGTTATGAGGAATGTCATACAAGGGCAATGGAAAATACCCTGGGAAATTGCAGAGATAATTGGGGAGATTATAAGGAATATTGAGATATTAAACGCAGAAATCTTTCACACATTAAGAGAGGGCAATAATCTAGCAGATGCTTTGGCAAACAATGTGGTGGAATCATAAGAGACAAAGGTATATTATGCTTTTCAGGAATTACCAATTACTATGAAGAGGATACTAAAAATTGAAAAAGCACAAATACCAAACATGAGAATCAAAACAAGGAAGACAGACAAACAATGAAAGAGAAAGCGAAAGAAAAGGCATATAAGGTACGTAAAGACAAATCCATAAGAAGTAGCAAACGAAATTTGAGCATATGCGTATACAGAGCTACCGACATGGAAGCAAAAGGAAATCACAGCTGGAATACTAAAAGAAAATGCTCTGAAAGAGTCATCAAAGTTGTGACCTATAACCTAGCTAGGACTAACTACTCAAGCTACCAAAAACATTCACCAAAAAGGGAGGATAATACAATTTCGGTCAGCCATATGGAGGTAAGGGAGAGCAACAGCACCTGGAGAGAGTCACACACTCAAAATTACCTAGAGAGAAAGAACAAAGGTTAGAGAGTGACAAAGGGAAGGGGAGAAGACAAAAGAAGAGAAGAAGTGACGGAGGCTTACATGCTTCCCAAAGCAAGAAGAGTGACATTTCATTTCCATGGAGATGACCCCCGACCACCTAAGAACACAGATCCGAAAGGGTTAGGACTGAAAAGTCGTACAAATGAAAAGGTGAGAACAACATACCTTATAGCAGTGAATTTGATGGACGGAACCACCAAGAATCAATACCAGGAGCTTGGCTGAAGACGATCCAGAAAAGGAGACAGCGGAGCTACGAGTTCCAACGACAAGAGGCACGCAACATTGTGAAGTGGAAGAGACAACTTTTGGAAAGTGTACTGAACACTCTTCTCAGCTAAAGAGCTCAAATAATTATCTTGATAGGAGGGTAATGGGCTGGGTTTTATTGGATTTATTGATGAGTTTGGACACAATGTATAAAGAGATGGCCTTTGTCCCAGAATTGTTTCACTTTGTCCATTATCAATAAAATGGTCCATGGACAAAAATTTCTTTTTAAAAAAGAAAATAAGTGTGGGAAAAAGACACATAGATCAATAAGATGAGCGTGACTTTTAACTGTCCAATATTTCAAAAATAGATTTTTATTTCTAATGTATTAGGAAAAATGACTTTTTTTCTTATTTTACTTTCTACATTAATTACATATTCTTAAATTGAAATGAATAGGGAAATATGTAATTAATATAGAAAGTAAAATAAGAAAAAAGTCATTTTTCCTGATACATTAGAAATAAAAATCTATATTTGAAATATTGGATAGTTAAAAGTCCCGCTCATCTTATTGATCTATGTGTCTTTTTTCCAACATTTATTTGCTTGTTTAAAAGACTTTTTGGTCCATGAAACATTTTAATCATAATGGACAACGTAAAACAATTTTGGGACAAAGCCCATCTCTTTATACATTATGTCCAGCCTCATCAATAAACTCAATAAAACCCAACCCATTACCTTCTTATCAAGATAATTATTTGAGCTGTTTAGCTGAGAAGGGTGTTCAGTACACTTTCCAAAAGTTGTCTCTTCCACTTCACAATGTTTCCTGCCTCTTGTGGTTGGAACTGGCAGCTCCGCTGTCTCCTCCACTGGATCATCTTTAGCCAGGCTCCTAGTATTGATTCTTGGTGGCTCCGTCAATCAAATTCACTGCTACAAGATATGTTATTCTCACTTTTTTCATTTGTGTGGCTTTTCAGTCCTAACCCTTTCGGATTTGTGTTCTTAGGTGGTCGGGGGTCATCCCCATGGAAATGAAATGTCAAGCCTGAACTCTTCTTGCTTTGGGAAGCATATAAGCCTCCATCCCTTCTTCTCCTCTTTTGTCTTAACCCCATCCCGTTGTCACTCTCTGACCTTTGTTCTTTCTCTCTAGGTACTTTCGAGTGTGTGACTCTCTCCAGGAGTTGTTGCTCTCCCTTACCTCCATATGGCTGACCAAAATTGTATTATCCTCCGTTTATGGTGAAAGTTTTTTGTAGCTAGAGCAGTTAGTCATAACTAGGTTATAGGTCACATCTTTGATGACTCTTTCCGAGCATTTTTTGTTAGTATTCCATCTATGATTTCCTTTTGCTTCCATGTCGGTAGCTTTGTATACGCATGTGCTCAAATCTCATTTGCTACTACTCATGGATTTGTCTTTATGTACCTTATATGCCTTTTCTTTCGCTTTCTCTTTCATTGTGTGTCTATCTTCCTTGTTTTGATTCTCATGTTTGGTATTTGTGCTTTTTCAATGTTACAAATAGATTGCTCATTGTGTCTTCTTCAAAATGTCCACAACGCGAACATCTTGAGACAATATTAATCTTCATTCTCTTCAAATTTGTAACACCCCAAAAATTTCTAAGTTAAGACCTGAACCATTTTTGAATTTCGTATAAGGTCGTACCAAGTTGTTTTTAATTGTTTTTAGATTCTAAGGTCAATTCATAAGTGTGGGAATGATTTTGGATATCAATTAAGGTCACTATAATCTCCTAGCATAAAGTTGAGTTGAAAGCTTCCCTACCGAGTATGTTTTGTCCTAAGATTCTACTTAGGTCAACTTCAAACTTTTATATCTATTAGCACATAATGAATTAGGTGGCCCATGACCTTTCAAATTAAAGGCCGTTGAGTCCTCTTTCCAACGCCACCAGGTTTGCTAAATTTCAAGCTCGGAGTGAAATGTTATGGCCATTTGAGTAAAGCCTCTCTAGTAAAGGTTTTTCATCCGTTTAAGAAAAGGGTATTTTGGTCTTTTCCTTACCCCAATAGGCCTACCCACGTTTTACTCACCCAATTTAGGGGTCTAACCAGACGCTAAGTTATTTTCATATTCCTAAACGCTTAGAATTTTAGGGCGAAGTTTCAAGGAGAGAAAAAGAGGGTTTTCAAGTGTTAGTTCAAGGGTTGAGGAATTTCGCCAAGAACAATCATTCTTTCAAGGTATGTTAGGTTTACCAAAGTGATGGATTTTTTCATCCTCACACAAAACATGTAATTCTATTGTTAATTCGCCCATATAATCATTTATGTAAATATTCTTGAGGAGTTCTTGGTTTTAAGCTTCATTCTTTAACAATGGATGTCTTTAGTTCTTGAGGTGAGGGTTTTGCGAATGAGTGGTGTTTCTTGATAGAATTTGAGTGGGATTTCAATAATTTCGTGTTGGGTTTGTGCATCAAAGAGAGTTTGGAAGAAACCAATCGATTCTAGATTAGTTAGGACCCGAAATTGAGTAAGAAAATTCATCGGATTTCTGGGTTCGGGGTTGGGGCAATGCACCACAATAGCGCCAGGAAGGCTGGTGCCCTACGCCTGCAGTGCACCCCAGTACTTTTGGGGCTGGCGTGGCATGCCATTGCTATGCCAGGGTCGCCAGGCCCTTTTCTTCTCCATTCTTCATCTCGTATGCGAGCTTTTGAAATCGTGTCTTCGTGCTCTGATATATATGAACTCTTAAAGTCTTCATTAATCCTTTAGAGAGTCTACATGTCCCACTCACATGTCTTAATTTATTCCAATCTAAAGTAAGTTAAGAGGAAAGTTCAAGAGGTTCTTTTGAGTCATTTTGGGAATTTTTTGTAATCAACAATGGTTTTAACTAAGTCTTGAGAAAGTAAATATGAGAAGGAGAAGAGTTGTATTCGTGATTGAAAAAGAGTATTAGGGAACTAAGTATTTCCATATGTAACACTTTTACATTTAAAAGAGAGAAACGTGGATTTCTAAATGAGTTTATGAGTTCAAAAAGGTTTCAGAGTATTACCTCTTTTAAAAGGATCATTTGAGTAATTACCCCAAATTGAGAAAGAGTTATGTTTTATATATTTAAGCATGAGTATATATTATTGGGAGTAGTATTGAGCACCGATATGGAGATGAGTTCAGACAACTCAAATTCCTCATAAACCATGTATGCCAACATGGGTAAGGGATTCATACTTTTTAGATGATTTCCTTATGCCTTTGGGTAGAGCTTAGTGGATCCAAATAGTTGAGGTTGTTCTATACTCCGGCAAGGTATAGAAGGGTTATGGCAGCGTGGACGAGACACTATATCATCACGTAGCTCATAGTGATGGTTGTCAGTTAGAGAACCTCCCAAAAAAGAGTTAAGTATATCTTATTGTATTTTTATACATCATTGAGTTTATATCTCCTGTTTTATAATAATTTAAGCATTTGCTTCTATTATTGTTGCTTTTGGTATTGGAGTTGAGTTGAGGTTAGTTTGTCTTCCAGCCTTATCATTTCAATTGTCTATGCTTTAAGTTTTCCCCTTACATGCTCGTACATTCAATGTACTGATGTCATTTGACTTGTATGTTTTTATGATCCAGATACAGGTGTTCAGGGTCATCAGGAGCCGCTTCGTTGATACCATTTGCACTCCAGCTAGCTTTGGTGAGCCTCCTTTATTTTCGAAGGGCTTCACACTTATATTTCCTATTTTGTTAAGTTGTCGAGGGTCCTGTCCCGACATCTATCTTAGTATTTAGAGGCTTCATAGATAGTTAGAAGTTGAGGAATCTCTCACTATTTTCCTTTTTGAGGTTTTAAGAACTTGAGTCGATTACATATGTTTATTTAAGTATTTCTAGAAATTCATTGAGCTAAGTTGTTATTGAGACATTACGAGTTTAATTATGCATTTGGAGTTCCCATTTTTCCGGAGTAAGCCTTCCGCTAAGTTGTCAGCCAGGCCTAGGGTGTGCTTGGGAACCATCGATGGTTCTCGAGTAACGGCCACGTTCAGGGTGTAGGCTCGGGGGGTGACAAAATTTTCATTTGTTGCTATCCTTCTCCTCTACACCCTCCACATGAAGAAATTTATTTTAAAAGGCAGTCCTTTAATCCAGATCTGCTCAAAATCTTTTCTGCTTTCCACTCTACGTCTCACTAGATCCCACGTTATTGTAATACCCCAGATTCGAAAAGGAACAAAAATTTCAATTTCTAGAAAATTTCAGTATGACCTACGATTACCACCAACCCTAGGTGGTGGTCATGGATGACACTGCCTTGGGGTGAATTTTTTGAAATTTTTGAAGCTCAATCAGTGTGACCTATGCTTGGTCACCAACGGTTGGTGGTTTGACCTACCACCATAGGTCGAACTGTAGGTGAGGGGATGTCGGTTATTTCTTTAAAGGGTCTTTTGGTCATTTCACCAAATGATTTTATTCCTAAGTAAAGTCGGTTATCCTCTAATCCAAACCACTATAAAAGTCATTTAAGCCTAAATTCTACCCTTCCTAATCACTTCTCAACTATTCTCAAAACCTCTCCAAATATTTCTCTCTCTAGAAGTAAAGAAGAAGAAAGCTAGGGTTTGAAGGGTCAAGTCTCCAATTTCCTCCATTAATTTCAAGATTTTGGCATTGAGGTATGATAGATTTCACCTATGGAGTCCTTTCCTCCATAGGGTTCCCAAATTCCTCAATTTCACAAGTTAGAATTCTCCCATCGAAATTAGGGTTTTCTTCTATCATGTGGGTTATTTCAAATGATGATCTAATTGATTGAATTATGTCCTTATATGCATGAATTGAGTTAATTGCATGTTTTTAAGTTGAATTACCATGAACCCATGTGAAATCCATGATTTCTATACTTTGATCCTATGATAAGGCCTTAAACTATGATCCATGAAATTATGAAAATTATTCATGTTTTATGAAAAGCAATGTTTATGACTCAAGTAAGCTTATAGATGAAAGTATCTATATGTTCTATGAATCTTTGCCACATGACATGAATGACATCTAGATTTGCCATCATTGCTTTTCGGGCTATTTTCTCAAATTAGGTCTTGATTAGTTTGGTAGCCGGTTATGCCATCAATGATCCTAGATCACGTTTTTAAAACTATTTCCATTAGTAGTATGGCATTTCTAGCATGGAGTGAATGACTATGGGCCTTAAAAGCTATTATGAAAAGATCATGGATGGTGAAAGATTTTCTCACGCATGGTCTAAGGAGTTATTCTAAACTAAGGGAAAAGAGGCGATTACCCATGTCTACTAAAGATAAGCTATGGTTAATGATTAATCCGTGGGAACTATGTCTAGCACTGAGATGACAAGAGGCGACCACCCATGTCCCATAGCTATGTGCCCCCATAGGATGATTGTCTTTGATAGACATTAGCTAGTGGATCCACTTTAGCAAATGATGGTGTGTGTATGGATTCTACCTTGGCAAGTAGATTCCCCTTCTTTCGGTATGAGGGATATACCGGTTTCCATGGTATAACATACATGGTCTATGTCGGTTAAGGCTCACTTCCCACAATAATGAACAAAAGTGACTTTCAAAGTATCTCTTAAGTGTTTTAAGCATGTTTAGCTTGCATTGACCATGATCCTATGACTTATATTTCTAATCTCTTTTATCACGTGTTTTAGCTTGGTCTTTGAATGTCTTATAAATGTCCCCTTTTATCATAATCTTATGATTTTATGCATAGTTATCATACTTGGTACATGTTTGTACTGACGCATACTCTTGCCTACATTGATTTATTGATATAGGGCGTGGTGACTACTCCCCATCCACTCGTGGCTAGAGCTTGTAGTAGCAGAGCCTTGAAGACTTGGTGAGTACTCAAATGTTCGAGGACGTTGCCTTGTTATTCCTTTATGTTTCTTTACTTTTGGACTTGTATTGGGTTACGTCCCAACGTTCTTTCGATTCTTTTGATAGATGGCTTTGAGACTATATGATATGTAGACTTCCGCTATGCTTTGTAAACTCTTGTGATAATGAGTTGTCTTTTGAACTCTTAAAATTGCAATTATCTTGTATGTTGCATGCTAAGTGGCTTGTATGAGGCCTTTCGGGGTCATGTATGACATGTCATGTCTAGGGGGTAATTTGGGTCGTGACAGTTGTCTTGATTGAGAAACTTCCTTGAGTGTTGGCCATCCACCAAGGAGTATCATTCTAATGCATAGTATTAGGGGGCTTTATGTTCTGCACTAGACACTATTGCATCTCTGGTGATAAGCTAGCACCTAACATTTGTATGTTCCACTATCCTCTATAGTGAAATGCTTCACTTCTAGTTCTTATGTTGTGTCATTCTCTCCTACCAAGTAGTATAGTGCTCCTTGCTTAGTCCAATTATCAAACCAAAAGCAAAATTTCCTGTTGTTACCTGCCACCAAATATTATGCTCAATCTCCTCCCTTACCAATATCATCTTCTACCAAACATGTGATGCACCTCTACCAATAGCCATAAAAGGGTGTAGCTTCTTACAATACTTGTTCCACATAAAGGAACTGCATAGGCTATTAGTAGAAGTTCTAAAAATCCACCACAATTTGGCAAGTAAGGCTTTTTAAACCTCATGTAAAGATCTGAAACCCACCCCTCCTTCTTCTGGTGGTAGACACAAAGTATCCCAGGCTGCCCAGTGTTTATTCTTAGCACCATTGGCATTTCCCTAGAAGAATTTCAAAAACATTTTGTGTAATTGATTAATGACACAAGATGGAGGATTAATTGGAGATAATAAATATGTTGGAATCGATTGCAGCACATTTTTAATGTAGACATATCTACCACCAAAAGACAATAATTTGTCCTGCCATAAGTGCATCCTTTTTCTGACTCCTCAAAATGACTTATATTTTTCTTGCCTTAGAAAATTGGGCACCCCAAATATGTGAAAGGAAAAGAACCTTGTCACACTCTAGTTATCCTCCTTATTCGATTTCTCACCCTGATGGGGACTTTATCGTGCATGTATACCAAATTTTATCCAGATTAATCAACTGCCTAGGCATGTTTTCATAATTTTTCATCACTTTCATCATCATTCTCATTGATCCTGGCAGTCATGAACAAAATAGGATAATAAAATATGCGTATGATAGGTGGTTTATTTAAGGGCTCCACTTCGGCAGTCCATACCTCTTAAGATTATTATCCCTAAATAAATCATTTAAGCTCCTTGATAGGACCTCTGCAGCTCTAATGAATAGAGTAGGTTATAGTGGATCTCCTTGGTAACATCCCAAAAATTACTAAGCTAAGGCCCAAACCATTCTTTATTTACATGTAAGGTCGTATCAGGTGATTCTACAAATTCTCATATGTGTAAAGGTTAATTATTTAGTATGGGAATGGATTTAGATATGAATTAAGGTCACAAAAACCCCCTAGCACAAAGTTGAGTTGAAAGTTTCCCTACCGATTAAGTTTTGACATAAGATTCTAATTAGGTCAACTTCAAAAGAGACTATCTCTCAGCACAAAATGAATTAAGTGACTCATGAAATCTCAAATTGAAGGTCTATGAGTCCTCTTTCCAAGGCCACCAAGTTTGCCTCATTTCGAGTTTGGAGTAAAAGGTTATGACCATTTTACCAGAGTCGATCATATCAGATTTTCCTAAAGTTAATTCCTATGAAATGCTTCTACGGGTCGTAGAAATTTTGATGACCCGTACTTTCAACTCGTAGAAAATTTCAGTGAATTTAGATTTGGGGGTCCAATTCCTAGAATCCATTCTACAGGACGTATGAACTTATAAGGGTCGTAGATTGGACCAGTAGAATGAAATTTTAAGCTTTAAAATTCAATATAAATTCCACAGATGAGATCTACGGTCCGTAGAACAAACCACGAACTGTAGATTGACCCGTAAAGGGTTTTTTGTCAACTTTTAAGAGGGTAGTTTAGTCTTTTCCCACTCCTTCTAAGCCTAAAGCATGGCATTTTAAAACTTAGTTAAGGGTTTAAAAAGTGTTAATCAATCTTTTTACGTTCATTAACGCTTTCAAGTCTTAGAGCAAGGATCCAAGAGGAGAAAGCTAGTGTTTCGTACCTTCTTCAAGTTTTCGCCGATTTTGCCAAGAACTTTGTTCTTCCAGGTATGTAAGGCTACTCATAGTGATGGACTGAGTTCGTCATCACAACATATATCTACTTTCTATCAGTAAAGAGCAATCTAGGGTTACATTCTTGGTTTTGATAATTCTTTAGATGAGTTATGTTGTTGAATTCTGAGTTCTATTCCTGATTTTTGAGTTGTTATATCTTGCATTGAGAATCTTGAATTGATTGTTCATGTCTATTTTTAAGCATGAACTATATTATTGAGTTTTTATTTGAGAATATTTTACCAAACTATTCTGCCTTAAATTGATTTTTGAAAAAGTAAAGACAAGTTTTGAGTAGAGTTTAAAGAATGATTTTGAGTAAAGTATGAGGGGACTAATTGATTCCCAAATATATCATTTTTACATTGAGAAAGAGAACTTTGATTTTCACAAAGTGTTAAAAGGGTTTCCAGAGATAATTGAGACATTGCCTCTTAAAGAGGATCTTTTGAGTAATTATCTCAAAACTGAGAAAGAGTATTTCTACTTGAGCATGAGTAAATATATTTATTGGGAGTAGTATTGAGCACTGATATGGGGATGAGTTCATAAAACTCACATTCCTCATAAACCATGTTGTCAATATGGGTAAAGGATCATACTTTTTAGACGACTCCTAATTGCTTTCGAGCATAATTTTAGTGGATCCACTTAGTTGAGATATTCTATATCTCGGCAAGGTATACGATAGTTCTGGTTACGTGGGTGAGACGTTGTATCATAACGGTTCTTATAGTGATGGTTGTCAGTTAGAGAATCTCCCAAATAGAGTGAAAAATGTATTTTTATCATATCACTTAATATGTTGAGTTCATAGATAAGTAAGTATTTGTAAAATTTAAATGATTTCACTCATTTATTTATTTACATTCAGTTGAGTATATATTTATATCTATTGCAGTCCTTTCATTCAGTCATTTTGCTTCGGCTATGTTACATACTCATACATTCAATGTACTGATGTCTATCGACCAGCATCTTTTCATGATGCAAATACAGCTGTTCAGGATAATCAATAGGCGTTTCATTGAGATAACCTTGCACTCTCAGTTAGCTTTGGTGAGCCTCATTGCATTATGAAGGACTCCACTTTTATCTTTTAGTTAGTTGCTTTGAGGTATCGTAGATCTTGTCTCGACATCTGTCTTTAACAATAGAGGCTTCATAGATAGTTAGTCTTCCGGATATTGCAGTATTTCTTTGTTAAACTGTTTTTCAACTATTATGCTTTCATTGAGAATTCTATACACAATTTGAGTTGAGTGATTTGAGATTAAATGGTTTAATTCTATTTTAAAGCTTAATTCTTCTTGAGTTAGTCTTCTGCTAAGTAGTCAGTCAGGCCAAGAGTTCTATTGGAAATCAGCAATGGTTCTCCAATGCCGGCCACGTCCAAGGTGTTGGCTCGGGGCATGACATCCTTGCTTCAAGCCCCTTGTTGATTTAAAAAAACCAAAAGACTACCCATTTATAAGCATCAAATACCAATTATTGCTTACTAATCTCACCACTATATCTATTACTCTTTCTGAGAAGCCAAACTTCCTCAAAACTTGTGCCAAAAAAATCCACAAAATCCTATCATATGCTTTTTCCATGTCCAACTTGACCACCACATTATGCAACTTATTCCTTCTATTGACGTCTCTAATTATCTCCTGAGCAAATAAAACATTTTATGTATTGCTTCTGTCCTTCACAAATCATGACTGATTATTTGAGATAATCTGTGGTAACACTGTTGAAATTCTCCCATGTATCATTCTTGAGATAATCTTGTTAGTAAACATGCTTAATATTATTGGTTTAAAGTCACCAAAATTCATCACTACTTCCTTTTTTGGTATCAATACCAAATTAGTATGTGTAATGTATCTTGGTAACTCCTTCCCACAGAAAAAAACTTTAACCATATTTGTAACATCTTCTGATATAATATCCCAGCAGCTCCGTAAGAATATGCCTGAAAAACCACCTGGACCGCTTGCACTTTCCCCATTCAAACAAAAAATAACAGCCTCCTTCACCTTTCCTCTGTAGGTATCTTCTCCATTATGTCGTTCTGCTCTCCTGTAATGATTTTAGGGATCACTTCTAGCATATTGTAATAAATATTCTCATTTATCTCTGCGAATTGTTCTCGAAATACTTCCACAGCTTCCTCTCCTATGTTTTGGGTTGAGCTAATCACATCCCCTTTTCTTGTCCTTATTTCTAATATCTGCAATTTTCTTCTCCTTCCCTTAACATAGGCATGAAAAAACGTAGTATTCTTGTCTCCATCCTTAAACTAAGCCATACCAGCCTTTTGTTTCCAAAATTCTTCCTCAATATGCATGTATTTTTTTCACTTCGCATTCTCCTTACTAAGCTCCTCTCTATTTGATTTTGTTGGCCTAGCCTCTAATTGTGCCTTCTTTGCTTTGATCACATCCTCCATCGTGGCAATTTCTTGGAATATGTTTCCAAAAGTTTTTCTACTCCACTCCAACAATACTGTCTTCACTCATTTCAGTTTTTTCTGTAAGTTCATAAAAGGGGACCCTGAACACTCCACTTTCCAACTTTCCTCCACCAACTTGAAGAAATCATTGTGTTTAGTCCCAAAATTCAAGAACTTGAAAGGCTTGGTGATCTGATTGTTTGTGGTATTACATACTACATGAAGGGGTGCATGCTCAAACCCTTGGCTAATTATATGAGTCACTTCACTATCCGGCAAAAAATTCATAAAATTACTATTCCCAACACCCTATCCAGCCTTTTGAAAATACTGTCTTCTTCAATTCTTCCATTCCACCAAGTGTAAGAGCTTCCTATGAATTTCAACTCATTTAAAGCACACTCACTTATACACTGCGTAAAGTCCATTGTTTCTGAGTGTGTCACTGGTGTAATTGTGTTGAAATCCCCTCCAACAACCCATGGACAATTAGTTGTTGAAGCTACAAACCCTATATCCTCCCATAACTACAGTCTTTCTAAAACACTACACCTTGCATACACTGTAGTGATTTTGAAAGTTTCCTGTGCACCTCTAATGATAAACTGACTAGTCAATTGTTGAATGGTGTACTCTAAGTCTCTTTCCTCCCACTCATAATTCTAAAAAATCCAAATTTTTGCAGACACATTAGCTTTTGCATTTGTCATCCCTAGCTTCCTTTTATATCCTTCCAGCTACAAAGGACTTGAAAGGGTTCTAGTAGAGCAATATATGAGTAATGATGCTTCCTATTTAGTTCCATTAGTCTATCAAAAGCTCTTTGAGATCTAGCAGATGTAATATTCCAAAATAGAAGCTTGTTAATCTTTGATCTACGGTAAGGTTGGATCCTTTCCTACTCCTTGTATTGATTTGAGAAGTTTGGGGGGGGGGGGGTACTATTTTTAATCCTTTATTATTTCTCCTCTTTATGTCACAACTCGAGTCTACACCCCAGTAGAGACACGATACTTGGAACCACAAGTGATTCCAAGCTAACCCTTGGCATAGCATATCTAAGCATATCATATGAACACAGAAGCGGAAGCTGTACTAAAAACATAACTGAAATAGAGTTAAACAATAAGTCTATTACAATTGAATACTAATGTCCAAAAGCCTCTAAACTGAATAAAATGATTTATCAGGACAAGACCCCGGACTGCCTGAAAGCTAAAACAACTTAAATGAATAAAATCTACTGACTCATAATTGAAGTCCTCTGAATGCGAGGAGGACTCACCACAATGCTGAAAGTCAAGGAACTTAGTGAACGTCTTCCCATGAATCCAAATCAAGGTGTTGAAATCTTTATCATAAAATGATATAGCGAAAAGTAGTGTCAATACATAGAATGTATTGGTATGCAAGGTAAGGATTGTGATCAACATATAACAAACTGAAAGGACTATAAATCTGAGCATGAGTTATATGGAAACAGTAACTGAAGAACTGATAGTAAAAACTGTGACATATGATATAATATTACAAAAATAAAAATGTATATCTGAGACCATATTTCTTGAAATCATGTCTGAAAGGATGCATATATGAAAATCACGCTATCTAAAAATCTTATAATGATAATATCAAGAAGAAATAAATAAATAAAGTAAATCTTTTAGGTGAGAGTTTCTCTTAACCAACATACATCATGTGAGCTCATGATGCACCAACTTACAGTACCAGTTGGGGAGGGCTGTCCTATACCTTGCCAAGGTATAGATCATGTCTATCTATTGTGGATCCACTAATCTTAGCCTCTCAAGGCTAAATGATCAACTGACAAAGTGGTGAAACATAATCCTATGGTGGCACGTAGTTCTACAACTTGGGCTATCTAGAACCCTCATTCACTCGATACTAAATACTACTCCCAAAACATACTATCTATATAGGTCATAATATATGTTAGCTTATCTAGAAGATTATAATGAGTCTTTCTCAAAAATCTTTTTCAAACACATATCTTGTTGTGAGACTATGCTCAAATATGTGAGATGAAACTCAAATCATTCTTTTCTAAAATCATAAGCTGAAATTTCATTCTAAAGTATATCTTTCAAATCATGAGAAAGTTTTCTAGAACATGCATAACTTGTACAATCTCAACATAGCTTTCATAATAACTTAAGGACTCTAAAATCATGCTTTGAAATATAAAGTTCATGAATCATAAATAATATCATGTCAATAACTCATAAGAATGACCATGAAAAATCTTACTAAGTATAAAAAAGGAAGTACAATAGTCAAGAATCCATAATCATGAATAAATAATTTAAGAAATCATGCAATTCGGGTCATAAATGTGATGAATTCAAAATTGGGTTGGATAACCCTAACTATGAAATTAAGTTCATGAAAATTGAGAAAACTTGGACATGAGGATGAATGTATTCCTCATTGAAGTCCTACAAACCTAAGTAAGGAAGCTTGATGGAGAATCTTGAAAGATGAACCCTAACCTTGATGTTTCTTGAGCGTAGAATTTTAGGAGTGGGTGAGAGAGTTTTGATTATGAAAAACTGATTTTCTATATGTTTAGGGCCATTTAGATGACTCCCTAAAGGTTTTTAGGACAAAAATACCCTTTAAAAATAAATAATAAGAGCTGGAAGTCGTAATTTTATTCCAGTGGACAGTGAGGTCTGTATTCACTCCGTGTCACGGAGCCATCGCAGAGCTTCTGCCAGGTTAGAGCGTCTCTTGTAAATCAGTCATAACATTTTACTTCGAACTCTGATTGACACAAAATTGGTGACGTTGGAAAGAAGACTCATAGACCTTTAATTTGATAGGTTATGGGTCACCTAACACTTCATATTCTAAGAGATATGATCATTTGAAGTTGACTCTTATATGGACTCATTCGAAAACTTAACCGATAGAAATGCTTTGAACTTGGCTTGGTGTTAGAGGTCTCTTATGACCCTAAATCACTTCCGATACCATTTCTACACTTGGTAAAGGACCTTAAAACACATGATCAAGTAGAACATCACCCTATTCAAGCTCATATACTTAAGATGAATGGTTCAAATTCTAAGAATACAGTTGCGAGGTGTTACACTTTAATTTTGTTGTTTGCCTTGGTTATAAGTTTCCATCTTTGCTTATATGATAAGTGTTACCCTTGGTATCTTCTTCTTCCTCTGTGTCCTTTCTATGTTGAATCTCATCTAGTGTGAAATCCTTGATCTTAGGATTACTATGTTCATCCCATATTATTTCATCTGTTGGTTTATCACGCCCCGTCTGCTCTTCCTCCACACTGACCTGAGTTATTCCCTTGTATCTCCCATGCCCCCCTTTTCTATTGTATCACCCTGCTTTTTTCTTACACCTCCATACCTTCATCTATCTTCTCTGCCTCTTTCTCTAGATCCACCAATGTGTTCGATATTTGTGTACCTTTGTCTTCCTCATTGGACTGTAAACTTCTGCAAGGTCTATTATTTGAGCTAGAATTGACTGGAGAAGTGCTCTCTTTGGGCAAGTCTGTCATTCTTTCATTGTCTTCCTTCTTTTCCTTCTCCATTATGTTCTCCTCGTCCTCCTGTAAAGCTTTCACATTATCATCTCACTTGTCTTCATGTATCTCTTGATTCTCCAATGCCCCAAATTGGTTCTCTTAAGCGACTTCTTGATCTTTCTTGACTTGTGATTTTGGATTCCACACTTGCTCCCTTCCTCCCTTTTGTTGTTGCCTTCCTCTTCCGTGGCCCATTCTTTTTTGTTCCTGAAAATCATTGGTATTCCTTTGTTTGCCCTTGTCCAGATTAGCCCTTTCATTTGTTCCTGCAGTATTATTCTTCTCTTTTCTCCCCTTTTGAGCTTCTTTGTCATCTGTTGGATATAGATCTTAGTGAATCACAAAGCATTCTCTCTCATTATGTCCTTCTAACTTACATGTCTTGCAATACTTTGCCATGTAATCATACTTTATTGTTATCCACTTTTCTATGACCTCTCATTTCTTCTTCCTGACCCTCATATTAATCCTTTTCAGAAATTCTCCGAACAAATCAACCTCCACTTTGACCCTCATATATCGATTGCCCAGTAAACCAATATTTATCTCCCCTTTTAAATCACATTGTTTTAGAATTAGCTTCCCCAGATCTTGAATCTCCAACCACCCATATGAAAATTTGCTAATAACTGCATATTGTAAATTTTCCTAGATGATCATCTGATCCACTTCGTTCTCCTCCCAAACAATTCTCGGTTCTCCTTGCAGATATGTAATTTGTTTCAATTTCATTGGCTGTTGTGTAGTGGGTGATGCGTTTAGAGTGCTAGCGTAAGTGACTGCAGGTAGTGCTGGCCCAACCTTCGCCAGTGGAGGCTGGCCAATGGCCGGCAAGGCCATGGTTGATGATGATAGTCAAACTAGGTTTTTGGGTTCTTAGGGTTTAGAGAGCATTCACTTATTTGCTTACTATTTTTGTGTATCTGCAAAAAAAAATGTTAGTTAATGACTTAAGACAATAATTAATAATTATTTTCAAATATACCTTTAATATATGATGTCTGATATTTATTATTTTTAATACATAAAAAGAAAATGTTTAAAAAGCACTTCTCAAAATAAGGAAATTTTGGTAGTTTGACCAGAATATTAATGTGTTTCCTAATATACTTATCATGAGAATCTATTGTTCTCTTCTACTCGTTCAATTTTTAATCTTGATGTATAGTCTTATAAATAATTCATCTTCTATTTTTGTGTATCTACAACAACATAAGTGAAAAGAAAATTTCTATCCATCTCTTTTCCTTCCCATTTCTTCCTCTGCACTTTTCTCCATTTTTTATAGTCGAAAAATCATTCTTTCTAAGAAGTAATAATGAAAGAAAAAAATATGATTTATAAATACCACCTGGATTTGGGAATGAAACCGGTCAAGTTGTGGCGAAAATTTTGGATTCTGGGTCAAGAAAAAGATCCACACCACATTCATTTGACCGACCCATATTCAAGCTTCTTCACACAAACAAAAACCATCAGGTGAGCAAATCCTCTGTTGCAACTCTTTTATGTTCATTTAAGGGTTTTATCGAATTTATAGTCTGTTTAGCCGAGCTTTTGGAAAGCCAAAAGTGTTTATTTAAAAAAGCATAATGTGTTCGATCAAGCTTTTGAGAGAAAATAACTCATGAGTAGCTAAAGCTATTAAGTTAGGTTACAAGTTCGAGCCCTGTGTTGCACGAAGTATTTAAATGGAGAAGGGTAGAGGGGTTGGCTTATTATCTCAAGTTTTGAATGTTGTCATCGTAGATGGATTCATTGGTCATAAAAAAAATTGATTAGTCAAATAGAGAAACTATTCATCAGTGTTATATATTTATTACTCACTATGATGATATAATTTTGTTTATTTACTAATGGAAAATGACAACTCTTTTGTTCTGTTTTAACTTGTTGATTTGATGATTAGATTGCTCTTAATTTGACCATTTACATGTGTAAAACGCCTGTAGTTGGTGTTCAAGATTGTGTGGAATCATTCAAACCATTGATTAATCAGTTCGATGCAGCAACCAAAGCTAAAGAATGTATAATTTGTAATGTGGCGGAAAGTCAACTAGGCCAAACCAATACTTCACCAGATATGCAGCCACAGTCGGGATTGATAAAAGAAGTGAAGATAGAAAGCGAAGATGTTGCAGCTGGTAATATTGATGGAGGTATTGGTGATGGTCTTCTGCCTCATACTACTGTTGTTCAAGGGACAATTGTTAGTCCCTCGATATAAGAAGAAGGGAGAATGACTAATGGTGCTCGATGTGATCACAAAATGGAGAAAAATATTGAATTAAGTAATCAATCAACTTGTAGATTGATGTAAATTTCCTTCAACAAGTAGCGGTTGCATTTGAGGAAGTAAAAGGAAACCAAGAAAAAAGCACAACATTGGCGAAAGAATCATTTAGCATGAGCCCAAGTCTTGAACCAACCTTTCTAGGTATTGTCAAAAAATACGGAGACATTACAAGTGATTGTTCGTTGGAGTCGGGTTACATGTTGACTTCTGTTGTAGAAGCTATATGTAAGGTTGTCCAAGAACTCCAAAATAAACACTTGGCTGAACTCGATTGTGATCTCCTGAACTCCTATTGCTCTGTAGTCAGGGATGTTGTGAAAATGAAGGTGAATGTCAACTGGCTAAAAACTCAACTTGATGAGATTAAAGATGCAGTATATTGTATTGTTGAGACAAAAAAGCCCAATGATGAGAAGAATATGCTCGTGGAAAAGATTAATGATGATAAGAAGAATTTTAATTGATGAAAGCTGAATTAGAGAAACTCAAGTCTGAAATCGAAGAGAGGGAAAAGCAGCTTGACGTGGATACGTTATTGATGTAAGATATGAGCAGTTTGATGAATGATCAGGCACTCAGAATTCAGTAGTTTCAAAAATGCCGTTGATGAAGACGTTTCAATAGTTTAACTGTGTCTAAATTTTCTATCCTTCGCTTTGTTGTCCATGCACAAAACATGTGTGTATTCGAATCGATTGTGTAATGTACATTTTGAACCTAACTTTGCTTTAATGTCGAGTATTTTCTATGTAATATAGACAAACACTATGAGGGTGGAGGGGCGGAGTAGCTGAAGCAATGGAACTGATTAGTGGGCTGCAATGTGTGGTTGTTCTTATTTTTGGTATTATTTTACTAGTCTATGGATTAGGGGTGGACATAAATACTGAAAAACTGGATGGAACCTAACTAATTTGGTTCCTCGGTTTGATTTCGGTTCATTTTTTTCTCTAAAACTTTGGTATTCCGTTTCGTTCTAACCGAAGAATCGAACTTTTATTACCAACAGCTGCTACTGTTGGTGTATGCTTGTAATACATTGTTGTTGATTTCTTGCTGTTGTGTGGCTGCATTAACAATTCCATTGGAATCGAGCATAAATGCGTCTATACTAATCATAGATGAAGAACAGAAAGATGGAAAGATAAATCTGAATCCGTTGTCATTACTGAGTCCACCATCAAATCCACATCTTTGGATTAATGATTTTTTTCTTCCCACATCAATGAAGAATTAAACACCATAATCTCTCATGTCAAATCCATTTTGGTGTTCCAACTCATATCTAGAAGCACAAAAAATGTTGAAGCAATGGTGAAGTGTGCCAATAATGCCTTCTTCAACTTGGATTTTCTTGAAGCTGATTATTCATCTTTCTACAACAATGTCAGAGATTTCATCGCGTATCACTATGATTTTCTCACAGCTAAGAAACAGAGAGAAGTGCATTCTTTTCTTGCAAAGTTGAAGACTAGATATTAAAACGCGATAACTTGTGCAAATGATCTTAAAGACGCGATCTTTCAAACTCAAGGACATATCGCGATGATCATGACAAAGAGGGAAAGTTTAGAAAGACAAATAATAGACGCAATGAAACTAATTAGTAAGCTGAAAGAATGCATGGCTATTCTTAAACAGGAGGAGGGGGCTTTGAAATACGACGAACAAAAATGCATTGCAGTCTATGAGATTGCAAATCATGAGGTGCAAAAAACTTGTACTCAGGCTGAGGCAGCTAAAAGTGTACTAAGAGAAATTGATCAGCGCAAAAATGTGGCTCTCAATGGCATTGAGTTAGCCTTTCTTCATCTGAAATCCATACACTCTTAACTTTAGTTTCAGATACGAAGTACACTCTTTAACTGTTTCGCAAATTTTATGATGTTTTTATTGAGCTCTTTAGAAGTCTAGTTAACAAAATACGCGAGTTCATGTTAATATGATTCTAGCTTCAGTCATTCCTATATGTTTTACTCGTTACGTATTGGTGGAGTTGCCAGAAAATAGAACTGATTTCACTTCAATTCGCAACAACCAGGTTTGGAAGTAGAAAACTACAGGGGATTTTAGATAGTCTCTTTTGAAGTTTGGTGCATTAAGTAATAGGGAATTAAATGAGTACAATATTACTGATAATTTGTGTTGAAAATTGTTGTTATGAACAACTGGAACCAATTACCGATTAGAATATTAAAAAAATGCCACTTTAAGAATTCAAAACAATAATTAGAAGTAATTATTTTCAACTACATCTTTAATATATGATATCTTATAGTATTTAATATTTTTCTTAATGAACATAAAAAAAATTAGCTAAACCAACACTTTATTTTGGGACTAAGGAAGTACTTTGAAAGAAAATGTTTAAAAAGCATTTCTTAAAATAAGGATATTTTGATAGTTTGATCAGACTATTAACGTGTTTCCTAATATACTTATCATGAGAATCTTATGTTCACTTTTACTCGTTCAATTTTAATTTTGCATGTCCTTAAGAAATAATGATTAACATGAATATTTTATCATAATATCTAGTTGATGTATAGTCTTAGGTTCCGTAAAATGAATTAGGTCTCGTGAAATGAATTGGGAAATAAGTAATTAATGTTAAATCCTTAAAGGTAAAACATTAATGATAAAAATCTATTTTTGAAATATTTGATGGTTCATCTTCTTGATCTATATCTTATTCCCACACTTATTTGCTTTCTATTTTTGTGTATAGTCTGTTTAGCCGAGCTTCTGGAAAAGAACATTTCTACCATCTTTCTCCAAGAAAAAAATCATTTTCCATCCATCTCTTTTTCCTCCATTTCTTCCTCTGCACTTTTCTCCATTTTTATAATCCATAAATCATTTTTTTAAGCAGCAAAAGGGGAGTAAAGAATGCCAAAAGATAACTATGATTTAGAAATACCACCTGGATTTGGAAACGAAATGCGCCAAGTTGTGGGGAAAATCTCGGGTTATGGGTCAAGGAAAAAACCCACACCATATTCATTTGACCTGACCCATGTTCAACATCAGCCTTCTTCACACAAACAGAAACCATCAGGTGAGCAAATCCTCTGTTCCAACTCTTTTATGTTCATTTAGACGTTTTGTCTAGTTTATAGTCTGTTTAGCCGAACTTCTAGAAAGCAAAAAAGATCTTATTTTTAAAAAATTAAGGTGTTCGATCAAGTTTTTGAGAGAAAATAACTCATGAGTAGCACAAGCCGTAAAATAAGGTTACAAGTTAGAGACCAGTGTTGCACTAAGTATTTAAATGGAGAAGGATAGAGAGGTGGGCCTATTATACCTGAGTTTTGAATGTAGCGATCAGAGATAGATTCTTTGGTCATTAGAAAAATAGCATAGTTTAATAGAAAAATTATTCATCAACGTTATGTCTTTGTCACTCACTATGATGATATATTTTTAAGGATACTTTGTTGGAGTTCATTTTGTTTATTTACTAACGGAAATGACAAGTCGATTGTTCTGTTTTAACTTTTTGGTCATTTACATGTGTAACACCCCTGACGTTGGTGTTCAACATCGCGTGGCATCATTCAAACCATCGATTAACCAGTCCGATGCAACAACCAAAGCTAAAGAATGTCTGATTAGTGTTGTGGTGGAAAGTCATCTAGGCCAAACCAATACTTCACCAACTATGCAGCCACAGTCAAGATTAATAAAAAAAGTGAAGACCGAAGTTGAAAATGTTGCACCTGATATTATTCATGGAGGTACTATTGAAGGTCTTCGGCCTCGTACTATTGTTCCTCAAGGGATAACTGTTAGTCCCTCGATAATAGAAGAAGGGCGAATGACTAATGTTACTCGATGTGATCACAAAATGAAGGAAAATGTTGATAATGAGTCAATTTGCAGGATTGATGTCAATTTCCTTCAACAAGTAGCAGTTGCATTTGACAAAGTAAAAGGAAACCAAGAAGAAAGCACAAAATTGGCAAAAAAATCAATCGGCATTAACCCAAGTCTTGAACCATACTTTCTAGCCATTGTAAAAAAACACAGAGACATTACAAGTGATTGTTCATTGGAGTCGAGTTACAAGTTGGCTTCTGTTCTAGAAGTGAAACGACCCCAAAAATGCCCGAAAATGTGCTTCGGAAACACCTATAATTGTAATTTCCATATATCTCAAAATCCGTGCATGATTTCGGAAATTCGACTTCATATTCTTATTTGTGGGGTCAAATTGAGTGGGAAATGGGTCTAACCCGAATTTTAGAGCAACCGTATCAAAATTCGAAAATCGCAAAAATTGTGATTTGGAGGGTCAACTTTAAAGGGGCATATCTCTTAGCACACAAGGAACTGGAAGGGCTGCAACCTATCAAATTAAAGCTCTTTGAGTTAGATTTCCAACGCACTTGGTTTCACCTTATTCCGCGTTAGGATGAGGGAGTTATGACCATTTTCGTAAAACCTGTCAGTGCAGAATTTCCAATTCCAGTGAGCGAATTTTCTAGGCGGGTTGGAGTCATTTTTTATAAAAAGGGGATATGTCCCATATTTAGTCATTTTCTAAACTCCAAAAACACTCTCTAAGCCCTCTCCAAAAATTCCACCAAGATCTTCAACCAAATTCAAACATCTCAAGCTCTAATTCCGGATTCAAGACTCAATCTCAAGCTTCGATTCTCCATTCCAATCTTCATCAAGGATTCTCCAAAGTTGAGGTATGTGGGTTTGATTGTGGAAACC
Organism: Solanum appendiculatum; assembly: GCA_018342035.1. Lineage (NCBI taxonomy): Eukaryota > Viridiplantae > Streptophyta > Magnoliopsida > Solanales > Solanaceae > Solanum > Solanum appendiculatum. The sequence goes on from JAGDQO010000575.1 coordinate 829,888, forward strand.
TTCCTTTCCACAAGTCCAACCATTTATCCTCTATTTCTACTTCAAGTTTATGGGTCCTCATGATCAATTATGAACTCTTGAATTACGGAATTACTACTACACACCCTATTATGGTCCTTTTTGCATATTATCATGAAATGGAATTTTTATGTGATGTTTATGGTTTACATGCTTCCATGATCAAATTATGAAGGTTGATATATATATGTATGTTGTTGGTGGGCTGATTTATATGGATTTTGGAATTGGTTGGAATTAGTATTCTTGAAATACATGATTTCATTTACATGAACAATTGCCCACCATGTGTTTGATAAAATGCCCATTTATAGAATTCTTAGGAAAGGGAAGGTCCAAGGTACGTCCTATGAGACGGATGGTTATGTAATTACTGAACTGATGATGAAATGGACACATGTATATGATTTTCTCTAAATAAGTGTTGTGAGTCGACCATGCCTAGTACGGGGGTAGTAGGCCCGTATAACCATATCGAGGGGTTTGTACCTTGGTTGCCTAGTACGGGGGGTAGTAGGCCCGTATAACCATATCGAGGGGTTGGTACCTTGGTCCCTAGCACGGGGGGTGGTAGGCCGTGTAACCATATCGAGGGGTTTGTACCTTGGTCCCTAGACGGGGGGTGGTAGGCCCGTGTAACCATATCGAGGGGTTTGTACCTTGGTCCCTAGCACGGGGGATGGTAGGCCCGTGTAACCATATCGAGGGGTTTGTACCTTGGTCCCTAGCACGGGGGGTGGTAGGCCCGTGTAACCATATCGAGGGGTTTGTACCTTGGTCCCTAGCACGGGGGTGGTAGGCCCGTGTAACCATATCGAGGGGTTTGTACCTTGGTCCCTAGCACGGGGGGTGGTAGGCCCGTGTAACCATATTGAGGGGTTTGTACCTCTTTCACCTCTCCAAGGGGGTGGTAGGCCTTGGAAATACTATATTGATGGTCACTCGCCACACATGTACTACGTCCCACTAAATATGATTTTTATGTAAGCATCATTATACATATCATTTCATTAATATGCTATCTATTGGGTATGATTACGCATTTTTCCTATGATGTCCATCTAATGTAGCATTGCATTGCATCCCATATACTTAGTACATTCAAATGTACTAACGCATACTCTATGCCTACATGATGTCACCATGTAGGGACCGGAGCACCGCTTGACCATCCTCCTCCGCGTGGCTAGTACGATTTTCTCTATAGTGGTTATTGGTGAGTCCTCCATTTCGGGGACGTTGCTCATGATCTTTTGCTATGTATAAAACTTTTCCTTTCTAGTTATGTTTTGACTATGAGGGTGAGCCCGGTAGTTTGTCTTGGCCCCCGCTAAGTACTCATATTTAGAGGTGGTGTTGGACAAGTTGTGTTTTATGCTTGAGCTTGACTCATCTATGGTATTTATGTATCATTTCTTTTTTTCTTCTTGCCCCCTTAGTCCCGATTTCCCCTTGACTATGCTTATCGCTTATGGTCATTTAATTGCTTCCGCGACCAAGGATGTATAATGATACGCTATGAGGCTTGTTTGGGGTTCCTTCGGGTTCCCCATTCGCCGGTCACATCTAGGCCCTAGGCCTGGGTCGTGACAAACTTGGTATACAGAGCACTAGGTTGAATGATCCTCGAGTCCAACACACCGGCGTTGATTAGAGTCGATTCATGGTTTGTGTTGTGCACCACAACTATGAGTAGGAGCTATGAGACCGTTTTAGGGAAATGTTTCCCTTCTCTATGTTCTATAGTCGTTGCTGTAGAGTTGAATTAAGTTCTTCCTAACGGTTGTTTCTTTGCTAGCAAGATCATGTCTAATACAAGAGGAAGAACGAGCCCGACTCGTTGGCGTGGTTCATATTAAGGTGTCTACTCCTATTTGGTGCATAATATTGTTGCTAGGAAGGTCTATAGAAATTGTCCCTATTTGCATCTTGCATAAAATATTGCCTTGTGATCTTGTTGATTGAACATGGTCGATTTTTGATGTTTGTTCTTGGATGGATTGGTTGCATGCATACTATGCTTCTATTGATTGTAGAACCCGAAGGGTCCAAGTTTCCCAATTCCCCAAGTGAACCATCTTGAGTGGAAAGCCAAAAAATTGGTAAGTCCAAGGGTAGATTCATCTCTTGCATTAAAGCCGTAAGTTGAATCTCTAAAGGGGTGTCTCCTATGCACCTCGTGAGGGTATAGGGACATGTGGAGTCCAAAAACCCTTCTTATAGAGTCGGTTCCGGTCGTAAATGAATTCCTTGATGTCTTTCCTAATGACCTTCCCGATGTTCCTCCCGAAAGGGAAATAGATTTTGGCATAGACGTCCTCCCCGATACTCAACCCATTTCTATTCCCCCTTACCGTATGGCCCCGGCGGAGTTAAAGGAGTTGAAAGAACAATTTAGGGACTTGTTGGAGAAGGGTTTTATTAGGCCTAGCCAATCACCATGGGGTGCACCGGTGTTGTTTGTGAAGAAGAAAGATGGGTCCTTTAGGATGTGTATTGATTATGGGCAACTCAATAGGGTCACCGTCAAGAATAAATATCCTCTTCCTAGGATTGATGACTTGTTCGACCAATTGCAAGGGGCTAGCAACTTCTCTAAGATTGATCTTCGGTCCGGGTATCATCAAGTGAAGGTGAGGGAGGGTGACATTCCCAAGACAGCCTTCCGGACTAGGTATGGACATTATGAATTTGTGGTCATGTCCTTTGGGTTGACCAATGCACCGGCTACCTTCATGGACTTAATGAATAGGGTCTTTAAACCCTACCTTGATTCCTTTGTAGTGGTCTTCATTGATGATATTTTAATCTATTCGCATAGCGAGGAAGAACATACGGGTCACTTGAGGGTTGTGTTGCAAAGATTAAGAGAGGAGAAGTTGTATGCCAAGTATGAAAAGTGTGAATTTTGGTTGAGGGAGGTTTGCCTTCCTAGGTCATGTGGTGTCGGGGGATGGTATTAAGCGTAACCCTAAGAAGACCGATAGTGATTAGAAATTTGGGCCTAGGCCATTGACCCGTCGGATATTAGAGAGCTTCTGGGCTTAGCGGGTTACTACGGAGATTTGTGAATGGGTTTTCTCTATTGCTTCTCCCATGACTAAGTTGACAACAAAAAGAAGGCTTTGAGTGGACCGACGAGTGCGAAAGGATTTTTCAAACCTTGAAAGATAAACTTGTGTCCGCTCCTATATTGTCACTACCGGATGGGCTTGAGGGATTTGTTGTGTATTGTGATGCTTCTAGAGTTGGCTTGGGTTGTGTCCTAATGCAAATTGGTAAGGTGATAGCCTATGCTTCTAGACAACTCAAAGTGCATGAAAAGAACTATCCTACGCATGATCTTGAATTAGCCGCTGTGGTGTTTGCTTTAAAGATTTGGCGTCATTATTTGTATGGGGTACATGTTAATGTGTTCACCGATCATAAGAGTCTCCAATATGTCTTCACCCAAAAAGATCTCAACTTGAGACAAAGAAGGTGGCTAGAATTTCTTAAAGATTATGATATGGGTGTGCATTATCATCCCGGTAAAGCTAACGTGGTGGCGGATGCTTTGAGTAGGGTGTCTATGGGTAGCCTAGCTCATGTTGATATTGGTAATAGGGAAATGGCTAGGGAGGTACCTCGGTTGGCTAGGTTGGGGGTTAGGTTGGGAGAGGTTGGTAATGGTGGTGTGGTCGTTGTTGATGGTGCTAGGTCTTCCTTGGTTGATGAGGTGATAGCAAAACAAGATCTTGATTCTTCCTTGTTTGAATTGAAGGCCTTGGTGGAAGTTTTCTCCCAAGGGGGAGATGGTGCCCTTAGGTACCAAGGTAGGTTGTGTGTGCCTTGTGTTAATGGTTTGAGGGAGAAAATTCTTGAGGAGGCTCATAATTCTTCCTACTCCATCCACCCCGGTTCCACCAAAATGTATAGAGATTTGAGGGATGTGTATTGGTGGAGAGGCATGAAGAAGGACATTGCCAAATTCGTCTCCGGTTGTCATAGTTGTCAACAAGTCAAGGCCGAACATCAAAGGCCGGGTGGTTTAACCCAAGACATAGAGATTCCTACTTGGAAGTGGGAAGAAATTAATATGGATTTTGTAGTTGATTTACCCAAGACTAGAAAAGGTTTTGATTCTATTTGGGTGGTGGTTGATAGGATGACAAAATCGGGTTCCATTTTCTTACCGGTAAAGACAACATTATGGCGGAAGATTATGGCAAGGTTATATATTCATGACTTGGTTAAGGTTGCATGGGATTCCTCTATCCCAATCATATCGGACCGTGGACTCCAATTTACTTCACACTTTTTGGGAAGTCTTTTCAAGGGGTTCTAGGTTAGAGAGTAAGGCTTACTACGGCCTTTCACCCGAAAACGGGCCATGGACAAGCCGAAAGGACTATCAAACACTTGAGTATATGCTTAGGGGCTTGTGTCATTGGGGGCTTAAGGCGTATTCTGGGATGATCATTTCTCCATTGATTGAGTTTGCCTATAACAATTAGCTTATCATTCTAGCATCGGTATGGCTCCTTTTGGGGCTCTCTATGGGAGGCGTTGTAGATCACCGGTTGGGTGGTTTGAGGTTGGTGAGGTGGCCTTGTTAGGACCAGACCTAGTTATGGAGGCTCTTGAGAAGGTTAGGCTGATTAGAGAAAGGTTGAAGATGGCCCAAAGTCGCCAAAGGTCCTATGCCGATGTGAGGAGAAGGGCTCTTGAATTCCGAGTTGGTGATTGGGTTTATTTGAAGGTGACACCCATGAAGGGTGTGGTTCATTTTGGTAAGAAGGGCAAGTTGAGCCCAAGATACGTGGGCCCTTATAAGGTGATGAGGAGAATTGGCAAGGTAGCTTATGAGTTGGAATTGCCTAGCGAGATGGATTTGGTTCATCCGGTATTTCATGTGTCTATGTTGAGGAAGTGTGTGGGTGATCCGAATGCCATCGTGTCTCTTGATGTTGTGGGTGTTGTTGAAGATAATTTGACCTATGAAGAGGTTCCGTTCCAGATTATAGATAGACAAGTGAAGAGGTTGAGAAACAAAGATGTGGCTTCCATTAAGTCCTTTGGAGAAATCAACAAGTTGAAAGTGCTACTTGGGAGGCCGAAGCGGACATGCAAAGGCGATATCCTTATCTTTTCCACTCCACTCGAGCCTAAGGTATTGATCTAAGCCCTTTATAAAATCTCAGGTCTTAAGTTCAGCCCCCATGTCATTGCATACATTCATGCTTAAGTTGACAAGTTCATTGTGGTTTTACAACTATGTTGAGGTTTTGAAATAAGGTGTAAGTGCATTGTTGCATCCTTATGTGGGCTGAAATTGCCATGTTTGTGTCTCTCATGTACGTTTCTTTAACATTCGGGGACGAATGTTCCCAAGGGGGAGATATTGAAACGACCCCAAAAATGCCCGAAAATGTGCTTCGGAAACACCTATAATTGTAATTTCCATATATCTCAAAATCCGTGCATGATTTCGGAAATTCGACTTCATATTCTTATTCGTGGGGTCAAATTGAGTGGGAAATGGGTCTAACCCGAATTTTAGAGCAACCGTATCAAAATTCGAAAATCGCAAAAATTGTGATTTGGAGGGTCAACTTTAAAGGGGCATATCTCTTAGCACACAAGGAACTGGAAGGGCTGCAACCTATCAAATTAAAGCTCTTTGATTTAGCTTTCCAACGCACTTGGTTTCACCTTATTCCGCATTAGGATGAGGGAGTTATGACCATTTTCGTAAAACCTGTCAGTGCAGAATTTCCAATTCCAGTGAGCGAATTTTCTAGGCGGGTTGGAGTCATTTTTTATAAAAAGGGGATATGTCCCATATTTAGTCATTTTCTAAACTCCAAAAACACTCTCTAAGCCCTCTCCAAAAATTCCACCAAGATCTTCAACCAAATTCAAACATCTCAAGCTCTAATTCCGGATTCAAGACTCAATCTCAAGCTTCGATTCTCCATTCCAATCTTCATCAAGGATTCTCCAAAGTTGAGGTATGTGGGTTTGATTGTGGAAACCTTCCTTTCCACAAGTCCAACCATTTATCCTCTCCTTCATGATCAAATTATGAACTTCTTGAATTACGGAATTACTACTACACACCCTATTATGGTCCTTTTTGCATATTATCATGAAATGGAATTTTTATGTGATGTTTATGGTTTACATGCTTCCATGATCAAATTATGAAGGTTGATATATATATGTATGTTGTTGGTGGGCTGATTTATATGGATTTTGGAATTGGTTGGAATTAGTATTCTTGAAATACATGATTTCATTTACATGAACAATTGCCCACCATGTGTTTGATAAAATGCCCATTTATAGAATTCTTAGGAAAGGGAAGGTCCAAGGTACGTCCTATGAGACGGATGGTTATGTAATTACTGAACTGATGATGAAATGGACACATGTATATGATTTTCTCTAAATAAGTGTTGTGAGTCGACCATGCCTAGTACGGGGGGTAGTAGGCCCGTATAACCATATCGAGGGGTTTGTACCTTGGTTGCCTAGTACGGGGGGTAGTAGGCCCGTATAACCATATCGAGGGGTTGGTACCTTGGTCCCTAGCACGGGGGGTGGTAGGCCCGTGTAACCATATCGAGGGGTTGTACCTTTGGTCCCTAGCACGGGGGGTGGTAGGCCCGTGTAACCATATCGAGGGGTTTGTACCTTGGTCCCTAGCACGGGGGGTGGTGGCCCGTGTAACCATATCGAGGGGTTGTACCTTGGTCCCTAGCACGGGGGGTGGTAGGCCCGTGTAACCATATCGAGGGGTTTGTACCTTGGTCCCTAGCACGGGGGGTGGTAGGCCCGTGTAACCATATCGAGGGGTTTGTACCTTGGTCCCTAGCACGGGGGGTGGTAGGCCCGTGTAACCATATTGAGGGGTTTGTACCTCTTTCGCCTCTCCAAGGGGGTGGTAGGCCTTGGAAATACTATATTGATGGTCACTCGCCACACATGTACTACGTCCCATTAAATATGATTTTTATGTAAGCATCATTATACATACTATTTTATTAATATGCTATCTATTGGGTATGATTACGCATTTTTCCTATGATGTCCATCTAATGTAGCCTTGCATTGCATCCCATATACTTAGTACATTCAAATGTACTAACGCATACTCTATGCCTACATGATGTCACCATGTAGGGACCGGAGCACCGCTTGACCATCCTCCTCCGCGTGGCTAGTACGATTTTCTATAGTGGTTATTGGTGAGTCCTCCATTTCGGGGACGTTGCTCATGATCTTTTGCTATGTATAAAACTTTTCCTTTCTAGTTATGTTTTGACTATGAGGGTGAGCCCGGTAGTTTGTCTTGGCCCCCGCTAAGTACTCATGTTTAGAGGTGGTGTTGGACAAGTTGTGTTTTATGCTTGAGCTTGACTCATCTATGGTATTTATGTATCATTTCTTTTTTTTCTTCTTGCTCCCTTAGTCCCGATTTCCCCTTGACTATGCTTATCGCTTATGGTCATTTAATTGCTTCCGCGACCAAGGATGTGTAATGATACGCTATGAGGCTTGTTTGGGGTTCCTTCGGGTTCCCCATTCGCCGGTCACATCTAGGCCCTAGGCTTGGGTCGTGACAAGAAGCTATATGTAAGGTTGTCCAAGAACTCCAAAAGAAACACTTCGCTGAATTTGATTGTGATATCCTAAACTCATATTGCTCTGTAATCAGGGATGTTGAGAAAATGAAGGTGAATGTCAACTAGATAAAAACTTGACTTGATGAGATTAAATATTCCGTAAATTGTATTGTTGAGACAAAAAGCTCAATGATTAGAAGAATAGGCTCGTGGAACAGATTAATGATGATAAGTAGAATCTTCAATTGATGAAACCTGAATTAGAGAAACTCAAGTCTGAAATCGAAGAGAAGGAAAATCCTCTTGACTTGGATACATTATTGACCGAAGATATGAGCAGTTTGATTAATGATCAAGCACTCAGAATTCAGCAGTTGCAAAACATGCCATTGATGGAGGCATTTCAATAGTTTAACTGTGTCTAAATTTTCTATCCTTCTCTTTGTCGTCCATGCACAAAACATGTGTGGATTCGAATTGGTTGTGTTATGTACATTTTGAACCTAACTTTGTTTTAATGTCAAGAGTATTTTCTACATAATTTAGACAAACACTATGAGGGTGGACGGGTGGAGTAGTGGAGCATTGGAACTGATTGGTAGGCTGCAATGTGTGGCTATTCTCAAGGACATATTGCGTTGGTCATGAAAAAGAAGGAAAGTTTAGAAAGACAAATAGTAGACGCGATGGAACTAATTGGTAAGTTGAAAGAATGTGTGGTTGTTCGTAAACAGGAGGAGGGGGCTTTGAAATACAAGGAACAAAAATGCATTGCAGCCTATGAGACTGCAAATCATGAGATGTAAAAACTTTGTACTCAGGCAGAGGCAACTAAAAATGTACTAAGAGAAATTGATCAGCGCGAAAATGTAGCTCTCAATGGCATTGAGTCAGCCTTTTGTCGTCTAAAATCCATGCAATCTTAACTTTAGTTATAGAAACAGTGTACACTTTTGATCGGTTTAGTGCATTTATGGTATTTTTATTGAGCTTTTTAGAACTCTAGTTAAAGAAATACATGAATTCATGTGAATATGATTCTCGCTTCAGTCATTGTATGTGTTTTAGTTGTTATGTACTGATGTGATTGTCTGAAAATAGAATTGATTTAACTTCAACTCGCGACAAGTAGGTTTGGAAGTAGCAAATCGTAGGGGCTTTTAGATAGTTCCTTTTGAAGTATGGTAGATTAAGTGATAGGAATTAAATGGTTCTAATTTCTTTTGAAAATTGGTGTTATGAAGAAGTACAATTTTTTTGTTCTATCATCAGCATAAATGTTTTTCAAATTGATTAACGAAAAACATAATGTTATTCTCATTATCTCAAAATAAGTATCATTTTAGCGACAAAAAAAATCCCAATATAATAATAATTTTAAAAATTCAAGACAATTCTAACAAACATTATTAGGGGCAACTTATAATGATTTCTTATATTTATTGTTTTTTTCTTAATAGACATGAAAAATAGGTAAAACATCATTTATTTTTTAACTAATTGAGTACTTTTATTTTTTAAAAAGGGGGGAAAAAGAAAGGATAAACTACCTTATTAGACATACATCACTACCATATATACTAACATTACATCTACTTTCAAGCAATTACATATATTACTACTTTTAATATTTTATACCATATATTATTGAAGATATCATCAGATACTCATATCCCTTAAAATTAGTTATATGCACAATTAAACTATCCCCAATTCAAGCTTTCATGTTAATCAATTCTCTCTCTCTATCTCTCATCAACCTCCATCTCCACCGCCATTTTCTTTCTTTCTTTCTTCTCTCCACCATGAGTTCCACCATTAAACCTTTAAAATTGAAATCTGAAACAACAACACAATAATTTGTGGTTTGTGTCTATTTAATTATTTTCAAAGTCATGTATCCTTGATAGATTTCAATTTGTTTTGTCATCTAGTTTTTAAAAGTTAAGATAAACCTCCATTGATTTAGAGTTTTCTTAGTTTTCTTTCATGGTTAGTGATTCTCCAAATGAGAAGAATGTTTATTTATTGTTACTCGAAAAATGACATAAAAATTACCACTGCAATTCTTGATATTTTCAGCCACTTAAATTTTAAAATTCAAAAATGCAACAACTTTGACGAACAAAAGAGAAATATAGTATGTAATTTGTTGCAAATGGAAAGAAGGTTTATGCAATAATTGTGATAAACCTTCACAAGGAAGAAGATGAGAAAGGGACTTTTTGGATCAAATTGAAATTATTGACCTATCTGACACATTATTGATGTATCTGATACATTATTGAGTTAAAATTATATGTATCTAATTTTTATCAGTGTATTTAATTAAGTGTATATGTATCTGAATAAATATATGCATGTATTGGAGATTCACGCATTATTGGAGATTCACGCATTATTGGAGATTTACGCATGTATCTGGCATATTATTGATGTATCTGACACATTATTGAGTTAAGATTATATATATATAGTTTTTATCAGTGTATCTGATTAAGTGTATATGCATCTGATAAAATATATGCATGTATCTGAATAGAAATTTGTGACTCTAAGTTAAGAAGTCTAAACTTTGCTGAATCGCCCAAAAAAAGAGAGGGATTTTGAATTTTTTTTATTTCTTAAGGAGCTATGATATATCATATCTTTTGAAGTTGTTGCAAACATGATTTTTTTTCTTAATTAATGATTTTCAATCATATCTCTTAATTAGATACACTCCTTAATTAATGACTTTCAATATATCCCTTGATTAGTCACATGAATTGATACGAGATACATGTATCTGAAAGAGGCAGATACATGTATTTGAGACCAAATTATGGTAAGAAATGTAATATAACAAACTAGTGTGAATCTAAGTAATTAAATCCTAAAGTAGTGAGATTTGTGTACGTTACTCATTAAAAAAGCACTTTTCAAGTGGCATTTGGACCAATCTATTAATATGTTTTGTAATATACTCCATCTATTGTGTTTTATTTGTCTATTTTGGATTTTGCACGTTTTTAAAGAAACAATGATCAATATAAATATTTATCACAATATTATATTAGTTGATATATAGTCTTAGGTCTTCAAATAAAATTTGAAAAATAAATTATTAATATATAATTATCCAAATAAATATCCATTTTTAAAAGTACTGAACAAGTAAAAGGGAACCGAGAGAGTACTTCTTCTTTTGATCTTTATGATCTTTCTTTTTCCCACATTTATTTGCTCTCCATTTTTGTGTATCGGCAACAAAATTACTAAATTTTATTATAACTGTCACGACACAAATTACACCCTAGGTGTAACATGGTGTATAGGACCCCGAGAGGCCCTACACAAGCCACTTATCATACATCATACAAGATAATAAAAATAAAGAGTTCAAAGAAAAACATTTCATATTTCAAAAAGGTTTGACAAAGCGGAAGTTAGAAACATAAGTCTCAATATCCATCTAGTACATCATAAGGAAAGTGATTGGGATGTAACCCATACATCACATACAAAGTCTGAAAATGAAAATGACATAAAGAAATAAAGGTATCTCGGTCCTCGGAACATGAGGACTCACCAATCTTCAAGTCTATGGGACCAACTAGCCACGAGTATTGGAGGTAGGAGCGTTGGACCCTACATTCATGAGATAATGTAAACACAAGTATGTGTTAGTACATGGAATGTACTAAATATGAGACAATATGCATGAACATAGGCATGATAGCATGAATGACTTAAAAATGAGTAGGCATGATTATATTGAAACATTTGAAAGCTTTAAAGAAGAAATGACATGAAAATCATGAAACCTTGGTCAAGTACATTAACATAAAGGAAATAAGAAAAGCTTTGAATAAAACATAATCATTTTGTGGAATATTAGCTTTAACCAACAATAAGACCGTGAGAGCTATATCATGGAATCCAGTATATCCCTCATAACGAAAGAAGGTGAAACTACTTCCCAAGGTAGAACCCATACATAGCATCATTTGCTAAAGTGGATCCACTAGCTAGGTCATTTAAGACAATCCTACGGAGGCACGTAGTTAGGGACTTGAGGTTGCTACTAGAGACTACACTATTTGAGCCTACACCTCAAGCCCTCTCGGTGCTAAGTCTAAATCCCAACGGAATAGTTAAAAGTCAAATATCATTTTAACCTAGGGAAAGGCAATGATCAACATCAATCCACACTTTTGAGATCAAAACATAGAATAGCTCCTTAAACATAATTCAACATGGATGAGAAAACATTTCACCAATGTGATCCATATGTGAGAAATACCTTTCACAATCATGATCATAGTAGCATGTCAGAAAACCTTTCACAATAACATTGATACTTTCCTTTCAAAGCATCCCCGAATCATTTACAATAACTGCATAAAAACATGCATATCTTCATAAATTCATAGTTCATAGGTTCATGGTTTTATCATAGGTTCATAGTTGAAAATCATAATTTAGGCATGGGTAATTACAATTTCAACTAAATGTCATAGATTAACATCAAATCATGCATTAGAATACTTAATCAATCATAATTGGATGAAACCCACATTTATTGAATTGAAACCCTAAGTTGATCAATTGGAACTTAAATTGGGAAATTGTAATCTCTGGGGACCCCATGGAGGAAAGGACTCCATGGGTGAATACGCACATACCTTAATGCTAGAAACCCAAAAAGAATAGAGGATTGGAGACTTGGATGAACCCTAACTCTTCTTCTTCTTCCTTAGGTTGAGAGAATTTGGGGAGGATGACTTTGGTCAAGTTTAGGGAATTTAGGAGAGTGAATTGAAAGTGGGTAATTTGGGGCTTAAAAGCTTTATATAGGGCTTAGGGTAGAAGGGAAAACGACATAGTATTGGTTTAAAACAATTAGGAGAAGACCCAAGAGCCACTTAAAAATAACTGTCGGACTCGACCTATGGTTTGGACCTCTATGGACCGTATGGCTAGCCGTAAAATGATTCAGAAACCAATATTTTGGACCATTTTTGACAGATCTTGTCTACAGCTCTTACAATGGTTGACAGACCATTCTAGTGAACTTTCTAAGCATCGCCTCCTTCAACTCAACCAAAATCAAATCAATACCTTGCTTGGCTTTCACATTCGACACATACGACAATTTTGAACCATTATGAACAATGACACCACCTTTGTTAAAGTCAACTAACTGAAAACCTAATCGGGCCAATCTATGAACATCACAAACCAACTCCTTCTTATCATCCTCTACATGAGCAACACTACCCATTGATAGAGGACACTCATGTCGTAGTCTTTTAACAACTCCAGCCACCTCCTTTGGTGAAGATTTAAATCCTTTTGCTTGAATACATATTGCAAACTTTTGTGGTTGGTAAATACATCAACATGGACACCATTTAAGTAATGCCTCCAAATCTTAAAGGCAAAAACAACCGTCGCTAGCTCCAAATTATGGGTAGGATAGTTCTTTTCATGGACCTTAAGTTGCCTCGAAGCATAAGCAATAACCTTTCCATTTTTCACAAGAAATCACCCTAATCCAACCCTTAAAGCATCACAATAAATCACAAACCCATCTGACCCTTCCAGTAAGGTCAACACCAGAGCAGAGGTAAGTCTATCTTTCAATTCTTGGAAACTCTTCTCACACGCTTTTGACCATACGAACTTAACTTTCTTTTGGGTCAATGCCTTCAATGGAGAGGCAATCGAAGAAAACTCCTTCCACAAACCTTCTATAATAACCAACCAAATCCAAGAAACTTCGAATATCCGAAGGGGATAGAGGTCTAGGCCAACTCTTAACCGCATCCGTCTTCTTAGGATCTACCTCTATATCCTTACCGAAAACAATGTGACCAAGAAAGGACATGGATCTCAACCAAAACTCGCATTTACTAAACTTTGCAAAGAGTTGTTGGTCCTTGAGGACTTGCAACACAATTCTCAAATGATCAGTGTGCTTATCTTCACTTCTTGAATAAATCAAATTGTCATCGATAAGCACAATCACAAACACGTCAAGATATTGTCTAAACACCCTATTCATCAAGTTCATAAATGCGGTCAGAGCATTAGTCTAACCAAATGACATTACCAAAAATTCATAATGACCATACAGAGTTTGAAATGCCATTTTCGGAATGTCATCTTCCTTCACCCTCAGTTGGTGATAACTCAACCGGAGGTCAATCATAGATAAGTAGCTCGCTCCTTGGAGTTGATCAAACAAATCATCTATTCTTGGAAGAGGATACTTATTCTTAATGGTAACCTTGTTCAATTGCCAGTACACAATTCACATGAGAAGTGAACCATCTATCTTTCGAACAAAAAAAACTGGAGCACCCCATGGGGAGATACTCAGTCAGATGAAACCCTTATCCAACAAGTCTTTCAATTTCTCCTTTAATTCCTTAAGTTCTGTCGGAGCCATACGGTAAGGAGGAATAGAAATAGGTTGTGTATCGGGGAGAAGGTCAATACCAAAGTCTATTTTCCTTTCGGGAGGAACACCAGGTAAAATCATCGGGAAATACTTTCAGAAACTCATTTACAACGGGGACCGACTCAAAGATAGGGATTTCAAAATCTGTATCCCTAACCCAAACAAGAAGGTATATGCAAACCTTAGAACTCAACTTCCTAGCTTTAAGACAAGAAACAAATTGACCCTTATGCATAGAATTTCCCATTTCCACTCTAGGACGGGCTCATTAGGGAATTGAATCTTGACCACTCAGATTCTACAATCAATTGAAGCATAACAAGAATGGAGCCAATCCATACCAAGAATAACATCAAAATATAACATATCAATCTCTACAAGATCAACATGTGTGATTCTATGGGATAAGGAGATGGTACAATTTCTATAGACTCTCTTAGCCACAATAGATTCACTGATAGGGGTAGAGACAGAAAAAAGGTCTAACAACTCATCCAAAGAAATATCAAACCTCATAGCCACATGTGGCGTCACAAAAGAAAAGGTAGCACCGGGATCAAGCAAAGCATAAACCTCAAGATGAAAGACTTTAAACATACCAGTAACAACATTGGGAGAACCCTCTTGATCATGACAAGTTTGAAGTGCATAGAATCAGTTTTGCTTTGGAGCACTCGAGCTTGAACCACTAGGCAGGGCTTTCCTACCATACTTTCCGTTGTTAGCTCTAGATGGACAATCTCTCAAGTAGTGACCACTTTTTCCACAACCAAAGCAATTATCTGTACCCATCAAGCATTTTCTCGGATGACGCTTGCCACACTTTTGGCATGCGGGAACCAAAGAACCATTTCCCCCACAATTTCCTCCTTGAGGCTTAAGGTTAGACACCCTTTCCTTGTTGAACTTAGGAGCTGGAGCATTGGAGGAACTTTGACCGGAAAATCTTTGTCGAAACTTAGAACGACTATGTCCATCGGACCTTGAATGTGAAAAGTCACCATCACCGATCTTTGCCCTCTTTACCTCCCTATATTTTTCCTTAAGTTTCTCCTCTTCAATTTGGTGAGCATGAATCATTAGGCGAGAAATGTCCATTTCCTTGATGAGCATGCCAGTACGACATTCATTAACCACCATTTCATACACATCCGAAACAAACTTGCTCATCTTTGCCCTAGGATCGGCAACCATGGTAGGAGCATATCTAGACAGTTGTGTGAATTTCAAAGCATACTCATTCACACTCATGTTTCCTTGACGAAGGTTAATGAATTCAAGTACCTTTGCCTCCCTCATCTCAAGGGGAATGAAACTATCAAGGAAAGCAGCCTTAAACTTCTCCCAATCAAGAGGACCCGCATCAACTGCCCTCTCTTCCTTCCATTGGTTAAACCAAACTTGACCAACACCCGTAAGTTGATAAGCAGTTAATTCTGCCTTTTCCATCGGCGTCACACCCATATTCATCAAAACCTTGTACACCTCATCAATAAACTCTTGAGGATCTTTCTCAACCTTAAAACCATGAAACTCCGGAGGATTCATCCTAGTGAAGTTCCTCACTCTAGTTACCGTTATACCCATATTTGGATTCACGGGGACCAATACCTCCCTATTGGCTTGAGCCGTCATGGCTTGGGCCAACACTTTAAAAGAAGCCCTAATTCCACATTAGTTACATGTTCGGCCAAAGGATCGGCTGGAACTTGTGAAGCCTCTTGGGGAGCTTCTTGTTTCACATTCTCATTCGCATTCCTCCTAACATATGCTTTTCGAGGGGCTATATTCTGAAAAGCATCGGATAAGGATTAGGAGAGAGACATATAGAGTTACACTCTATCGCACGGATTTAGAGTAATGAAAGAAGTGTAATTTTCCTAAACATTTTATAGCCTCTTATTCATAAATGTGGCTCACTTCACACTTATGAATAAGAATCTACTCGACGTGGCTTATGAGACAACATAGGACCTTTCTAAACCTTGTGCTCTGAATACCAAGTATGTCATGACCTAAAGTATACCCTAGGTGTAACATGGCATATAGGACCCCGAGAAGCCCTACACAAGCCACTTAGCAAGCATCATACAAGATAATAGAAATAAAGAGTTCAAAGAAAAACATTTCATAGTTCAAAAAAGTTTAACACAATAGAAGTTTAAAACATAAGTATAAAAAGTCATCTAGTACATCAAAAGGAAAGTGATTGGGACGTAACCCATACATCACATACAAAGAGTGAAAATGAAAATGACTTAAAGAAATAAAGGTATCCCAGTCCTCGAAACATGAGGACTCACCAATCTTCTAGTCTATAGGACCAGCTAGCCATGAGTATGAAGATAGGAGCGCCAGACCCTACATTAATGAGATAATGTAGGTGCAAGTATGTGTTAGTACAGGGAATGTACTAAGTATGAAGCAATATGCATGAACATAGGCATGATAGCATAAATGACTTAAAAATGAGTAGGCATGATCATATTGAAACATTTGAAAGCTTTAAACAAGAAATGGCATGAAAATCATGAAAAAATGGTCAAGTACACTAACATAAAGGACATAAGAAAAGCTTTGAAGAAAACATAATCATTTTGTGGGATATTCTCTTTAACCGATAATAAGACCATGAGAGTTATATCTTGGAATTCGGTATATCCCTCATACCGAAAGAAGGTGAAACTACTTGTCAAAGTAGAATCCGTACATATCATCATTTGCTAAAGTGGATCCACTAGCTAGGTCATTTAAGACAATCCTAAGGAGGCACGTAGTTAGGGACTTGAGGTTGCTACTAGAGACTACACTATTTGAGCCTCCACCTCAAGCCCTCTCAGTGCAAAGTCTAAATCCCAACTGAATAGATAAAAGTCAAATACCATTTTAACCTAGGGAAAGGAAATGATCAACACCAATCCACACTTTTGAGATCAAAACATAGAATAGCTCCTTAAACAAAATTCAACATGGATGAGAAAACCTTTCACCAATGTGAATCCATATGTGAGAAATACCTTTCACAAAATGATCATAATACCATGTGAGAAAACCTTTCCCAATAACATTGATACTTTCTTTCAAAGAATCCCCAAATCATTTAAAATAACTTTATAAAAACATGCATATCTTCATAAATTCACAGTTCATAAGTTCATGGGTTCATCATAGGTTTATAGTAAAAAATCATAATTAGGCATGGGTAATTGCAATTTCAACTAAATGTCATAGATTAACATCAAATCATGCATTAGAATACTTAATCAATCATAATTGGATGAAACCCACATTTATTGAATTGAAACCCTAAGTTGATCAATTGGAACTTGAGTTGGGAAATTGAAATCTTTGGAGACCCCATGGAGGAAAGGACTCCATGGGTGAATACACACATACTTTAATGCTAGAAGCCCAAAAAGAATGGAGGATTGGAGACTTCGATGAACCCTAGCTCTTATATTTCTTTCTTAGGTTGAGAGAATTTGGGGAGTATGAGTTTGGTCAAGTTTAGGGAATTTAGGCGAGTGAATTGAAAGTGGATAATTTGGGGCTTAAAAGTTTTATATAGGGCTTAGGGTAGAAGGCAAAACGACATAGTATTGGGTTAAAATAATTAGGAAAGACCCAAAAACCCCTTTAAAATAATTGCCGAACTCGACCTACAGTTTGGACCTAAGACCCAGACCGTACAAGTCAACCGTAGAATGATTCAGAAAACAATATTAGGGACCATTTTTTATGGATCCTGTCTATGCCTCGTATAATGGTTGGTGGACCGTCCTGGTGAACTGTAAAAAGGGTACTGGGACTTGTTTTTAGAAAATTATTTTTCCCCTTCCTACGGTTGCCATCTACGGTCCGTAGATGGGAACCGTAGACACAGCCTGCAACCCAAAAACTTTTTTTGCTATCTTTTCCAAATTTCGAGGTGTTACAATAACAAACATTATTAGGGGCAACTTATTAAATGACATTTTATATTTATTGTTTTTTCTTAATATACATGAAAAATAGGTAAAACGACACTTTATTTTTGGAACTAATTGAGTACTTTT
Source organism: Solanum appendiculatum (assembly GCA_018342035.1). Classification (NCBI taxonomy): domain Eukaryota; kingdom Viridiplantae; phylum Streptophyta; class Magnoliopsida; order Solanales; family Solanaceae; genus Solanum; species Solanum appendiculatum. The sequence goes on from JAGDQO010000575.1 coordinate 848,019, forward strand.
ATTTTATTTTTTTTAAATAGAAATTAAAAAATCACTTTTCAAGTGGCAGTTGGACTAATTTATTCATTTGTTTCGTAATATACTCCATCCGTTGTGTTTTATTTGTCTACTAGTGAATTAGTTCGCGCTTCGCACAAAGAGAAAAAATTTAATTAAATATTTTGAAAATATATTTCTTAGATTTGAATATCAAAAATATTTTAGGGATCCCTTTTAGTTTTCAAGTTCAAATAGATTAAATTTCAAGTTTTAGTTATTATAAAATCACGTTTAAACAATGTAATGGTAAAAGTATAATAGTTTAATCAACAAAACAAACAAACTCATCATATCAATGAATGATAAATGAAAAAATACGTAAAAAAATAAATAAGAAATTTTAAATTTGTATTGCAATTACGCATAAATATGAATAAAATAAATTATATGTTGATCATTATTTTAAAGTTATATGGAAGATTGATATCTCAATTCTCAATTTAGGAAAATATAAATGTGACTCATAAAAGAATGATGTAATACCTCACATTGACCAGGATTATCATTTTGTCTTTTTTGTCAATTTTTGATTTTTTTTCTTTATTTTGATTTATAATATTTGCAAAAAATATTGTAATGACCCTTCAGGTCATTTGCGTGTTTGTACCTCTCTTCTTTCGGTTAGAGCATTCCTGTAGCGACCCCAAGTCATTTTTTATAGTGTGGCAGCAGTCTAAGGTCGTTCGAAAGGGGAAAGCTCCGGCAAAGTGACTTGGAGCGCGCGTGATCGGTCTTCTGGTAGGTTACGACTTCCCTTCTTCCTAGATTGAGCTTGAAAGCGTAATTACTTGTCGACTTGTGTGAATCTGGGTTGGGTAGCTAGTACTTTTGTTCTTCTTCTCTAATTTCTTCTTTTAGAGCTGATTTTTGGACTGTTCGGGGTTAGTATCATGCTTTAAGGTGGATTGTCGATTTGGGTTGTTGATGATTTGTTGTGGGTTACATGTTGGGTGGTTATCTATTGTTGCATGCGTGGGTTCGGGTTATTATCTTGTGTTTATGATTGATGATTTATTTTCTGACCTTAGAATAGGTTAGGGTAGTATTGCCTTAGTCCCATGCACCTGATTGACTTTAGTATGTATCCGACATCGGTACGGATGGACTAGATCCTTGTAGACTGGCATAGCAGACTTGGGTTTGATAATATGGGCCTTAGTTTTGGCGTTTTCGTGGCTTTCCAGACTTTCTATTCCTTCTCTCCTATCTCTGCGATTCTGGGGTGCTGCCAGAAGATTTAGCGATTGCGCCAATTGACGGTTCGATTGTGATAGGTTGGGAGCCTTCGGTTGATATCCTTGTGGGGGCGGCGTCCTGCGGTGTCTAGGCTTGTGTTGAGTTGGTTGGTTGTGGATTTATTTGGTTCGAGGTGGCTAGCTCCAGTCCGCAGCTGATGTTACATGGTTAAAGTTCGTTATTTCCTACTCGAGACTGTTAAGCGAAGGCTGCTAGCTCCAGTCCGAGGCTGACGTTACACGGTTAGAGTCAATTATTTCAAGCTCGAGACTATTGAACAAGAGATATTATTTACAGTTCGAGGCTGACGTTACGCTGTTAGAGTCCGTTATTTCCAGCTTGAGACTGATGGTTCGGGTTCGAGTCCCAGGTTCTATTATTTACGGTTCGAGTCCGCTATTTCTTATCTGAGGCTGATGTTACACGGTTAGAGTCCGTTATTTCCAGCTTGAGACTGGTGGGTTGGGTTCAGGGGACAGGTGTTGTGTTTGATGGGTTCAAGTCTTATGGTGTTAAGGCTTTTGGAGTTGGGTTCCCTAGTTTCCTTAGCATAGAATCTCTGTGTACCTGTCGGGCTTATGGGGGTCCGTTCGTGTTCTTATTTTTCTGTGCTTGAGTGTGCCTAGCGGGTCTTATAGGGGGCCCAGTTGGGTTTAGTTGTGATATTCATGGTTTTGCTTCTCGTTATTCTATTCCTATTTTGTTGTGTTGATTATATCTTGTCTGCTTGTTTTTACCTTTCTTGCTCAGTCGGTCTATGATGCCTACTGGGTACCTCTTATTTTGGTACTCATGCTACACTCTGCATCTATTTTCATGATGCAAGTCAGAGCACCAGTTCTCAGCATTGAGTTCGAGCCTACAGCTGTCTATTCAAGAGACGAGGGTGAGCACATGGCGTTTTGGGATTACCTGTCTCCTTCTTTATTTGTATTTTGACTTGTCTTTTGCTTTCGAGACGGTTTGTTGCTGTGGTCCACTTTTTGGACTTGTATTCTTTTTAGTGGTTCTGTACATGTGACTTCCAGGTTCTAGGAGATGTCTTGTATATATAGTTTTGGTTTCGTTTCAGCTTTCTCTTATGTGTTCTTATTTTTATGCTTCCGCTTAGTTAAGGTTAGTTTCCACCCTTAGTCCCATTTATGTTAAGTTCTAGGATAGGGTTTCGACTGGCCTAATGGTGGGATTGTAGGCGTCATCATGACTCGAGAGATCAGGTCGTGACAAGTTGGTATCAGAGCCCCGGGTTCATTGGTCTCACATATACAGAGCTAGCATCTAGTAGAGTCATGCGGATCAGCGCAGAGACGTTCATTACCTATCTTCGGGAGGCTACAGGGTGTCTGTAGGAGGTTTTCTTGTTTTGATTTATGTTCGTGCGTCGTTGTCTGATTGGTTTCATGAAATCTCACTTGCTTCACTCTGTTGCAGGGATGGCTCGCATGCGCAGTAGAGGTTAACCCCGAAGTCTAGGTGGTGCTGCGGCAGCTTGCCGCGATAGAGCGAGGACTCCGGAGCCGGAGGCAGAGCCTCGTGGAGAGCAGATTCCTCCTCAGCCGGTAGGGCAGGGACCAGCCCAGCCACCACCCGCACCAGCTGTCGCCCCTGATGTTCAGGGCATGCTTGCCCAGATTCTAGCTTCTATCAGGGGTATGCAGCAGCAGCAGAAGCCAGCCCCAGCACCAGTCCTTGAGACGGTTCCAGTATAGCAGGGTCCGCCTGCCATAGCGGCTCCAAAGGTTCATCAGTCGCCAGCACCGGCCGCAGTCAAGCTGGACCCTTTGGACGGGGTTATGCCACTCCGAGAGCAGATGATGCTCGGGGTGTTTCTCAAGCTCTCACCACTGAGGTTTTCAGGGGCTTTGGGGGAGGACGCCCATGAGTTCATCACTTCTTGCCGGGAGCGATTGCAGACTTTGGACCTAGTGGAGTCAATGGGAGCCGACTTCACGGCATATCAGCTAGACGGACCAGCCAGACAGTGGTGGCGCTCTTTTATCGAGACCAGGCCAGCTGGGTCACCACCGGTATCGTGGATGGAGTTTTCAGAGGATTTTCTGGCTAGATTTATTCCATGGAGTGTCAGGGATCGACATCGTGATAAGTTCTCGAGGTTGGGGCAAGGCTCCATGATAGTATCCGAGTACGAGGCCAGATTTCTGGAGTTGTCCCATCATGCCACCATGATTCTACCTACAGAGGAGGAGCGGGTCCGATGTTTTGTGAGAGGTTTGAGGCTGCAGTTGAGTATTGAGTTACAGTCTATATTATCAGCGGGCTAATCTTTTCTAGATGTGGTGGACCATGCCTACACTATTAAGCAGCTCCGTCGCGAGGCCCACGGGGGCAGCGGCAAGAGGGCCAGGTCAGATGATAACTTCAGCGGGACCCATTGTAGGTCGAGGGATACATGAGATCGGGGATATCAGAGGTTCCAGCCAGGTCAGCCCAGTCGGCCGTTCCAAGCTTCTTTACAGATCACAGAGGGTGACCAGCACTGTCAGAGTAGTTATAGTGCTAGCCTGAGTCAGGGCCGAGGTGGTTTCCAGGCAAGTTCGTCGGGTTGGGTGGCCGGCCTTCAGTGGTGAGCAGATCTTCGCAGGGTTGCTTGTGGGGAGCTTGGTCATTGGTCTAGGGAGTGCCCTGTCACCAGATCAGTTTTACCATCTCCGCAGGCGGCAAGACCGGTTTAGTGGTAGCATGTCCAGCTAGGGGATGAGGTTAGCAGAAAGGTGCTCGGGGAGGTTCCCAGGGAGGCAGGACAGGCAGTAGAGTGGATGCACGGGGTAGAGGTGCCCAGGGCCATTTCTATGTAGCTCCAACTAGAGTAGAGGCCGAGGCATCTGATGATATGATCACAGGTACGGTTCTTTTATGCCATCAGTCCGCTTCAGCCTTATTTGATCATGGTTCTACTTATTCATATGTGTTGGCTTATTGTGTGCCTCAATTTAGAGTGAGGCATGAGCCCTTATCCGTGCCTTTGCGTGTTTCGACCCCAGTAGGGGATTATTTAGTAGTGGTTCAGGTTTGTAGATCTTGTGCGGTGACTATTCGGGGGCAGGACACTCTGGTCGATCTTATTGTATTTTGTATGGGAGATTTTGATGTGATTATGGGCATGGATTGGCTATCCCCTCACCGAGCCGTCTTGGATTGCTAGCCAAGACCGTTACTTTAGCCATGTCTAGTCTTCCTAGATTGATCTTGAAAGCGTAATTACTTGTCAACTTGTGTGAATATGGGTTGGGTAGCTAGTACTTCTTTTCTTCTTCTCTGATTTCTTCAATTAGAGTTGATTTTTGTACTGTTTGGGGTTAGTATCATGCTTTAGGGTGGATTGTCGATTTGGGTTGTTGATGATTTGTTGTGTGTTACCTGTTGGGTGGTTATCTGTTGTTGCAAGCATGGGTTCGGGTTATTTTCTTGTGTTGATGATTGCAATGATTTATTTTCCGACCTTAGAATAGGTTAGAGTAGTATTGCCTTAGTCCCATGCACCTGATTGACTTGAGTATGTATCCGACGTTGATTCGGATGGATTAGATCCTTATAGACTGGCATAGCAGATTTGGGTCTGATAGTATGGGCCTTAGTTTAGGCATTTTCGTGGCTTTTCAGACTTTCTATTCCTTCTCTCCTATCTCTACGATTCTGGGGTGCTGTCGGAAGATTTAGTGATTGCGCCAATTGACGGTTGGGTTGTGATAGGCTGGGAGCCTTCGATTGATATCCTTGTGGGGGCAGCGTCCCGCAGTGTCTAGCCTTGTGTTGAGTTTGTTGGTGGTGTTTTATTCGGTTTGAGGCCGCTAGCTCCAGTCCGCAGCTGACATTATACGATTAAAGTCCGTTATTTCCAGCTCGAGACTGTTGAGCGAACGATGCTAACTCCAATCCGAAGCTGACGTTACATGGTTAGAGTTCATTATTTCCAGCTTGAGATTGTTGAGTGAAAGGTGTTAGCTCCATTTCGAGGCTGACTTTACACGGTTAGAATCCGTTATTTCTAGCTTAAGATTATTGAGCAGGAGGTGTTAGCTCTAGTCTGAGGCTGACGTTACACGGTTAGAGTCCGTTATTTCCCACTTGAGACTATTGAGCAAGAGATGTTATTTCCAGTCCGATGTTGACGTTACACGTTTAGAGTCCGTTATTTCCAGCTTGAGACTGATGGTTCAGGTTTAAGTCCCAGGTTCTATTATTTACGGTTTGAGTCCATTATTTTTGGTCAGAGGCTGACGTTACACGGGGCAGAGTCTGTTATTTCCAGCTTGAGACTGGTGGGTTGGGTTCAGGGGCCAGGTTCTATCTTTGTTAGGTTCAAGGCTTATGGTGTTAAGGATTTTGGAGTTGGGTTCCCTAGTTTCCGTAGCGTCGAATCTCTGTGTACCTATCGGGCTTATGGGGGTCCGTTCGGGTTCTTGTTTGTCTGTGCTTGAGTGTGCCTAGCGGGTCTTGTTGGGGGCCCAGTTGGGTTTAGTTGTGATATTCTTGGCTTTGCTTCCCGTTATTCTATTCCTGTTCTGTTAACCTCTGTTGTGTTGATTCTATCTTGTCTGCTTGTTTTTACCTTTCTTGCTCAGTCGGTCTATGATGCCTACTGGGTACCTGTTGTTTTGGTATTCATGCTACACTCTGCATCTATTTTCAGGAGACGAGGGTGAGCACATGGCATTCTGGGATTACCTGTCTCCTTCTGTATTTGTATTTTTACTTGTCTTTTGCTTTTGAGACAGTTTGCTGTTGTGGTCAACTTTTGCGACTTGTACTCTTGTTAGTAGTTCTGTACATGTGACTTCCAGGTTCTTGGAGGTGTCTTGTGTAACACCTTGAAAATTTCTTAATTAAGACCGAACCATTCTTGAATTTACGTATAAGGTCATACCGAGTGATTCAAAATTTTCTTAGATTCTAATTCAATTTATTAGTGTGGAAATGATTTTGGATACCCATTTGGGGTCACTAGAACACCCTAGCACAAAGTTGAGTTGGAAGTTTCCCTACCGAGTGAGTTTTTAGTTAAGATTCTACTTAGGTCAACTTCATATGACCATATCTTCTAGTACATAAGGAATTAGGTGTCCCATGATCTATCAAATCGTAGGACTTTGAGTCCTCTTTCCAACGACGCCAAGTTTGCTAAATTTCGAGCTCGGGGTAAAACGTTATGCTCGTTTGAGTGAAGCCTCTCTAGTTATGGCTTTTCATCCGTTTAAGGAAAGGGTATTTTGGTCTTTTCCTTACCCCAATAGTCCTACCAACATTTTATTCACCCAATTTAGGGGTCTAATCAGATGCTAAGTTATTTTTCACATTCCTAAACACTTAGAGAAATTAGGGCGATGTTTCAAGAAGAGGAAAAGAGGGTTTTCAAACGTTCTTCAAGATTCATCTATTTCGCCAAGAACTTTGTTCTTCCAAGGTATGTGAGTCTTCCCATAGTGATGGACTTGTTCGTCCTCACGCCAATCATTTAATTCTTTCGTTAATTCACCTATAAAATCATTTATGTAAATGTTCTTGAAGAGTTCTTGAGTTTTAAGCTTCATTCTTTATCAACGGAGGTTTTGAGTTTTTGAGGTGAGAGTTTTGCGAATGAGTGGTGTTTCTTGATAGAATTTGAGTGGGATTTCGATAGTTTTGTGTTGGGTTTGTGAAACAAAGAGAGTTTGGAAAAAATCAATCGGTTCTAGATGAGTTAGGACATGGAATTGAGCAAGAAAATTCGTCAAAAATTATGGGCAGGGGATGAGGTAGGGCGCCACCATAGCGCCAGAGAGTTTCTTCTGAAGTTTGAGGCCTGGCACCTCGCACCAGCAGTGTGCCCCAAACTTTCTTCTGAAGTTTGGGGCCTGGCGCCCCACGCCAGCAGTGCACCAGGGGTCGCCAGGGCCCATTTCTTCTCCGTTCTTTTGGGTGTGCTCCTTTAAGTTGTGGATATGTTTTCCCACACTATATTAACTCCTATAAGCTCCATTTATCATTGAAAAATCATGCATTATTCTACTCATATGTCTTAATTTACATTCCAAACTAAAGTAAGTTTAAGAGGGAAGTTCAAGAGGTCATTTTGAGTAATTTTGAGTATTCTTTTGTATTTATCAATGGTTTTGAACTAAGTCTTGAGAAAGTAAATACGAGAATGAGAAGAGTTGTATTCACGATTGAAAAAGAGTATAAGGGAACTAAGTATTCCCAAATGTAACACTTTAACATTTAAAAGAGAGAAGCATTGATCTTTAAGTGAGTTTATGAGTTCAGAGATGTTTCATAATATTACTTCTTTTAAGAGGTTCATTTGAGTAATTACCTCAAATTGAGAAAGAGTTATGTTTCATACATTTGAGCATGAGTATATATTATTGGGAATAGTATTGAGCACCGATAAGGGGATGAGTTCAAACAACTCAATGTCCTCATAAACCATGTATGCCAACATGGGTAAGGGATTTATACTTTTTAGATGATTTTCTTAGTGCATTCGGGCAAAGCTTAGTGGATCCACTTAGTTGAGAGGTTCTATACCCCGGCAAGGTATAGGACAGTTCTGGCAGCGTGGGTGAGACATTGTATCATCACGTAGCTCATAGTGATGGTTGTCGGTAAGAGAAACTCCCAAATAGAGTAAAGAGTACTTTCATTATATTTTCGCATATAATTTTCTTTAAGTTATTATATTATACTTTGTGAAGCTTAAAATGATATTATCTTTATTTATGTTTTACGTTGAGTCGAGTTGAGTTGAGTCGAGTTGAGTTGAGTTGAGTTGAGTTGAGTCGAGTTAGTTGAGTTGAGTCGAGTTGAGTTGAGTTGAGTTGAGTTGAGTTGAGTTGAGTATTTCTTTAAGCCTGGTAAGTTTAGTATATGCTTTTATTGCATTCTTTCGGTAAGAGTTTAAATGAGGTTTCCCATCATGATTTATATTATATTTCAGTTGAGTTACTGCTAGAGTTTCAATTCAGTTATTTTGTTTATCAGCTATATTACATACTCGTACATTAAATGTACTGACGTCATTCGATCTGCATCTTTCAATGATGCAGATATACGTACTTAGGATCATAAATAGGGATTCCGTTGAGATCACTTCATCCGCTTATCAGCTTTTGAGTAAGGCCTCCTTGGTTCTGAAGGACTCCAATTATATAGGTTGTCAGTAGTAGCTCTTTGAGGTGTCGTGGGTCTTGTCCCGACATCCTTCCTTAATAGCAGAGGCTTAATAGATAGACAGAGTCGAGGTGTTCCTCAGCATTTACTTTCTTCTGTGTTGTTTTATAAACTATAAGTATTGCTATTAAGTATTTTCCAGACTTTATGAGTTGAGTATGTGAGTTCAATGGATTTCATTCAGTTTTAAGCCTATTACTGCTTGAGTTAGTTTTCCACTTATAGTCAACCAGGCTGAGGGTTTGCTTGGGGACCAGCAATCGTTCTCAAGTGCCGGCCACGTCCAAGGTGTAGGCTCGGGTCATGACAAACTTGGTATCAGAGCACATAGTTCAAGTGTCCTAGGGTGTCTATGAAGCCGTGTCAAGTAGGATCTAATTTACTGTTGTGAGGGGCCCACTTCTATAAATGAGGGACTACAGACATTTAAGTAAAATTTCCCTTCTTTCATACTCTAAATCGTGCATTAGAACTATTTCATACTCGTGCGTTTCTCAAATTCATTTGACTACCCCTCATACTCAAAGTAGTTGAAAAGCAAAGCCCAGATCTTTATCAATGAGTTGCTTCTAGCAAAAGTCTTGAGAAAGTCATGAGACTGCAGAGGGGCTTGAGAGATGCCCGTGAGTGAGCTTAAGTGTTTGAAGTTGAAAGAATGCACTCTTATTCTTATGAATCGTGCGTTCGAGCTAAAAGTGAGATGTACTACCAGACTGTCTTCTCTAAACCTTGTTTTAGTTGAGACCTTAACGAGAAAGTGTGTTTTAGATCTTGGGTAGTATTTTCACCCAGAAAGATAGTTTGAATTACGATGCTATAAGCAGTAGTAGTAGAAGTTCCTAGAGTTAGAAGTATGCATGCAGATATATAGTAATCTAAGAAAGGGAGATAGTGATGAGGTAAAATGTGTTGTTGCAGTTATACACCCAGTAAGTTATTAATGAGGAGTTTTCCCTTATGGGTAGACTAAGAAGTGATGAGTTTATGTAGATTTCATGATAGAAGGTAGAGTAATAGTTACTAGTCAGGATGAGTTAGAGTATACTTTAACCAGAAAGAAGTTTATGATGAGGTGTCAATGCATTAGTATCGACCAAGTATAAGTGTTAAATATAAGAGCCGAGTATTCATAAGGTGATAGATCTAAGCTAGGCTTATGATTTTTTTAAAGGAGAGCCCCATGATATTCAGAGGGTTATAGAACTAATTAGGTAATGATGTATAGTGAATGAGAAAGTGGTACTTAAGTTCTGAAATGGAAGTGTGGTAGTAATCTGTAATTAGGTAGACTGAGATATAAAGATTTACAACTTGTCATGAGGTCTTAGTGAGTGAGTGTTCCTTAATTTTATCTGGTAGTCTTAAGTAGTAAAAGATATGAGCAATTATATTGATATATGTTCTTAGTACTAGCCACTAAGCTTGAATTTGAGATGAGTATCGTGATAAAAAGATGGTAATATGAGGGTGATGATGTTGGTTTTGAGATTTGATCTAGTAGGATTGACATAGAGTAGGTGAGGAAATAAGGTGTTACTTTTGATAAGTGTGAGTGGTGTAAGTGTGGTATTATGAATCTTAGATGAGAGCAAGGCAGTATGGCTAAGTCATTAGATTAACAAGAGCATTAAGAGGTGTACCTGAGATTGTATGTAGTCAGACGAGGTTCCAATTAAGTTAATGATTTTTCATGTGTGCCTAGATAGTATATTTGAATTATCAATGTGGAGTAGGCTGATGTAAGCATTATTTATTACCCTAAGAGTTAGTCGGAGAGATCATATATAGTCAATGATGAGCCTCTTAAATATAGTTCCAAGTTTCACCCAGTTAGGTTGATATAAACCAAGTCAAGTGTTGAGAATCAGATAGTGATGTGTTAGAGAGGGTGATGGTGATATATCAATCCATTCATACTCTAGCGTATTCCTCAGAGTTCAGTTGTTCCAATATCTTATTGATGTTTCTTATATCAAAGTTGTGTTCATGACTTATGCGCATACACTTCAGAGAGATTCACATACATGCTCAGTTCACAGAATGAGGGGCAAAGACTTTAGCCCATTAATCACAATCTTACTCCATAAATTTATGGATATCAGCCTTATAATATGAACCTATTCTGATAAGCACTCATGTCTCATAGTATGCTCAGTATAGCAAATTCATGCTTTACTCTCAATGGCTAACAAAATAATGTTATGTCATGCATATTCTTATTTTAGAACTCTCGAATGAATCGTGCTTATAATCTTTCACCCTAAAGCTCTTTCAGTGATCCTTTTTAGTTAAGAGGGTGATGTCGATGATAGTAGTTGAGTGATGATAGAAGGGAGAGGTTGATGTTTCTTATGTTGGTAACAGTAGTGTGGTTATACCATCAAAGGTTATAAAAGTGGAGGAAGGATGAATGAGGTTTTGCTACGGGTAATAGTTAGATGAGAGTAGTTAGATAGTTCGTGATAGTAATGCATGAAATTTTAGTTGGTATATATGATGAGAGAGTGATAAATTCTGAAAAGGATTCGTCAGTAGGAGTTCATGGAGTGGTTATAGTTCTAGGCTTGAATGCAGTGTTGTTAACATGTGGATAAATGCATAATGCATTAGGTGTTTCTTGATATGGGCTCAAGGTCTTGGGAGGAGATTCCTTATAGAGGTATAGCACCTAAATCTTATGGTTTAAGTAAGTATAACCACCTTATGTTTCGCACCTTGTGAATAAGAGATTAGGCTTGAACACAATAAGAGCAAGCGATTTGACTTAGATGTTGTAAGAGTGCTCATATACTTTGGTGGGAGCTATAAGTTGCAGCTTATAAAGTGTAGTAATCATAAAGGAGAGTATTGTTGAGAAGTGTTGCTAAGCTTAAAAGCTACCAGTTATATAACTCGAGGTATAGTATTCATACTCTTACTTCATGCCCAGATACCCTTGTTTCATGTCTTGGCCCGTGATCATGAAAACCTTATGAGAGCTTCGTACCAAGTGTGCTCGAGTCCAGTTTCAAAACTCTTGGTATGAACTAGTTCTGCTTATGTTAGTAGGCAAGTTAAGAAGTCAGAAAGATAGTAAGAGTAACTCCTTTCCTTTCCATTCTCAGTCCAACCGTCATTCGAGGATGAATGATCCCAAAGGGGAGATATTGTAACACCCTGAAAATTTCTAAGTTAAGACCGAACCATTCTTGAATTTGCATATAAGGTGGTACCGAGTGATTCTAAATTTTTCTTAGATTCTAATTCAATTCATTAGTGTGGAAATGATTTTGGATATCCATTTGGGGTCACTAGAACCCCCTAGCACAAAGTTGAGTCGGAAGTTTCCCTACCGAGTGAGTTTTTAGTTAAGATTCTACTTAGGTCAACTTCATATTACCATATCTTCTAGCACATAAGGAATTAGGTGGCCCATGATCTATCAAATCGTAGGACTTTGAGTCCTCTTTCCAACGACGCCAAGTTTGCTAAATTTCGAGCTCGGGGTAAAATGTTATGCTCGTTTGAGTGAAGCCTCTCTAGTTATGGCTTTTCATCCGTTTAAGGAAAGGGTATTTTGGTCTTTTCCTTACCCCAATAGTCCTACCCACATTTTATTCACCCAATTTAGGGGTCTAATCAGATGCTAAGTTATTTTTCACATTCCTAAACACTTAGAGAAATTAGGGCGATGTTTCAAGAAGAGGAAAAGAGGGTTTTCAAACATTCTTCAAGATTCATCTATTTTGCCAAAAACTTTGTTCTTCCCAGGTATGTGAGGCTTCCCATAGTATTGTACTTGTTTGTCCTCACGCCAATCATGTAATTCTTTCGTTAATTCACCCATAAAATCATTTATGTAAATGTTCTTGAAGAGTTCTTGAGTTTTAAGCTTCATTCTTTATCAATGGAGGTTTTGAGTTCTTGAGGTGAGAGTTTTGCGAATGAGTGGTGTTTCTTGATAGAATTTGAGTGGGATTTCGATAGTTTTGTGTTGGGTTTGTGAATTAAAGAGAGTTTGGAAGAAATCAATTGGTTCTAGATGAGTTAGGACATGAAATTAAGCAAGAAAATTCGTCAAAAATTCTGGGCAGGGGGTGAGGTAGGGCGCCACCATAGCGCTAGAGAGTTTCTTCTGAAGTTTGAGGCCTAGCGCCCCGCGCCAGCAGTGCGCCAGGGTTCACCATGGTCCATTTCTTCTCCGTTCTTTTGGGTGTATTCCTTTAAGTTGTGGCTATGTTTTCTCACTCTATATTAACTCCTATAAGCTCCATTTATCATTGAAAAATCATGCATTATCCTACTCATATGCCTTAATTTACACTCCAAACTAAAGTAAGTTTATGAGGGAAGTTCAAGAGGTCATTTTGAGTAATTTTGAGTATTCTTTTGTAATTATCAATGGTTTTGAACTAAGTCTTGATAAAGTAAATATGAGAATGAGAAGAGTTGTATTCACGATTAAAAAAGAGTATAAGGGAACTAAGTATTCCCAAATGTAATATTTTTACATTTAAAAGAGAGAAGCATTGATCTTTAAGTGAGTTTATGAGTTCAGTGATATTTCAGAGTATTACTTCTTTTAAGAGGATCATTTGAGTAATTACCTCAAATTGAGAAAGAGTTATGTTTCATACACTTGAGCATGAGTATATATTATTGGGAGTAGTATTGAGCACCGATAAGGGGATGAGTTCAGACAACTCAATGTCCTCATAAACCATGTATGCCAACATGGGTAAAGGATTCATACTTTTTAGATGATTTCCTTAGTGTCTTCGGGCAGAGCTTAGTGGATCCACTTAGTTGAGAGGTTCTATACCCCGGCAAGGTATAGGATAGTTCTAGCAGCGTGGGCGAGACTCTGTCACATCATGTAGCTCATAGTGATGGTTGTCGGTCAGAGAAACTCCCAAATAGAGTAAAGAGTAATTTCATTATATTTTCGCATATAATTTTGTTTGAGTAATTATATTATACTTTGTGAAGCTTAAAATGATATTATCTCTATTTATGTTTTACGTTGAGTCAAGTTGAGTCGAGTTGAGTTGTGTTTATTTGAGTTGACTTGACTTGACTTGAGTATTTCTTTCAGCCTGGTCAGTTTAGTATATGCTTTCATTGCATTCTTTCGGTAAGAGTTTAAATGAGTTTTCCCATCATGATTTATATTATATTTCAGTTGAGTTACTGCCAGAGTTTCTATTCAGTTATTTTGTTATTCAGCTTTATTACATACTCGTACATTCAATGTACTAACATCATTCGACCTGCATCTTTTAATGATGCAGATACAGGTATTTAGGATCATCAACAGGAGTTCCGTTGAGATCACTTCATCCGCTTGTCAACTTTTGAGTAAGGCCTCCTTGGTTCCGGAGGACTCAAGCTATATAGGTTGTCAGTAGTAGCTCTTTGAGGTGTCGTGGGTCTTGTCCCAATATCCTTCCTTAATAGTAGAGGTTTCATAGATAGACAAAGTCGAGGTGTTCCTCAGCATTTACTTTCTTCTGTGTTGTTTTATAAACTATAAGTATTGCTTTTAAGTATTTTCCATACTTTATGAGTTGAGTATGTGAGTTCAATGGATTTCATTCGATTTTAAGCCTATTATTACTTGAGTTAGTTTTCCGCTTGTAGTCAGCCAGGATGAGGGTTCGCTTGGGGACCAGCAATGGTTCTCGAGTGCCTGCCACGTTCAGGATGTAGGCTCGGGTCGTGACATCTTGTATATATAGTTTTGGTTTATTTTTAACCTTCTCTTAGTTGTTCTTATTTTTATGCTTCCGCTTAATTGAGGTTAGTTTCCACCCTTAGTCCCATTACTGTTAAGTTCCGGGATAGGGTTTCGGCTGGCCTAATAGTGGGGTTGTAGGCGCCATCATGACTCGAGAGATTGGGTCGTGACAAATATATATATTTAAAATATCTTATTTATCTCTCTGCTCACCATTATTACAATCTATTAAATATTTTTCATCTCTCCTCATCATTACTACTACAATTTATTACTTTTTCTACCTTCTATTTTTATAGTTTTTTAAAATAAAAATCTTATTTATATCTCCTCTTTATTACCATAATTAATTATTCTTATTCACAAAAAAATCTCTTTTTTCCTTAATTGTTTTCTTTCTTTTGATTTATGAAATTTGAAGAAAAAATAAATCTTAGATATTATTATTATTCACAAAATTTCTCTTTTCAAAATTTTTTTTTCTTGATCAATAAAATATGTAAAAATAAAATATCTCTTTGATCAAAAATCATAATTATCCTTTTTCTCCTTTTCTTGACTTTTAAATATTTTTCTTATTTATATTTTATGTTAAGAAGCTCAAAAGAAGTTATAAGATAATATCTAATTTAATATATTTTTTACCATAGTTATAATACTCACTTTTATATTATGATTATAATAAATATGTTTACCTTATTTATTTCTCTTCTTACCATTATTATAATTTATTGTTTTTCATCTCTCCTCATCATTACTATGATTTAATATTTTTTCTTAGATTAGTCTTTTTACCTTTTATTTTATAGTTTTTTAAAATGAAACATCTTATTTATCTCTTCTCCTTATTATCATAATTATTTATTATTATTGAATAATTTTTTTTTCTTCTTTACAATTTTTTTTTTCTTTTGATCTATAAAATCAGCAAAAAAAATAAATTCAAATACCTTATTTATCTCTCTCCTCACATTACTACAATTTATTACTTTTTCTTAAATTTCTCTTTCTACCTTTTATTTTTAAAAGATTCTAAATAATAATAACATTATTCATTTCTCTTCCTTATTATCATAATTTATTATTATTCATAAAATTTCTATTTTTTCTGAATTTTATTACTTTTAATCTATAAAATTTGTCAAAAAAACATCTCTTAGACCAAGAATCATAATTAATTTTTTCCTCATGTTCTTGACTTTTAAAATATATTTTCTTAATTATGCTATGTTAAATTTTTTTTAAAGAATTATAAAATATTATCTAATTTAGTTTTAACATAGTTATACTTACCTTTATAATATGATATTATATTTTTAATTTTATATTTATACTTATTTTTTAAAGTTTAATATATATATATATATATATAACTTTTTTCTATTTAAAATCTATATATATATAATAGGAGAGGTGAAAAGTGCCACATGTCAGCACCATAAAAAACAACATTTTTAAATAATTAAAATTAATTACATGTAATAGGATTAAATAATAAATTACTATTTTATTTTTAAAATAATTTTTAAAATGGTTGTGTAACGTGTGTGTGTGATTTCCTTTTTTTGTGGAAAAATATTTTTAACTATTTTTTCACAACCCCCTTATTTATAACAAAATAAATGCAGATTATTATTATTATTATTAATATTAATAATATATATATATATATAAAATAGGAGAGGTGAAAAGCGCCACATGTCAGCACCATAAAAAAATATTTTTAAATAATTAAAATTAATTACATGTAATAGGATTAAATAATAAATTACTATTTTATTTTTAAAATGATTTTTAAAAGGTTATGTAACGTGTGTGTGTGTGTGATTTCCTTTTTTTGTGAAAAAATACTTTTAACTATTTTTTCACAACCTCCTTATTTATAACAAAATAAATGCAGATTATTATTATTATTATTATTATTAATAATAATAATAATATATATATAATCTATATATATATAATAGGAGAGGCAAAAAGCGTCACATGTCAGCACCATAAAAAACAACATTTTTAAATAATTAAAATTAAATACATGTAATAGGATTAAATAATAAATTACTATTTTATTTTTAAAATAATTTTTAAAATGGTTATGTAACGTGCATGTGTGTGTGATTTCCTTTTTTTGTGGAAAAATATTTTTAACTATTCTTTCACAACCTCCTTATTTATAACAAAATAAATGCATATTATTGTTATTATTATTATTATTATTATTATTATTATTAATAATAATAATAATAATAATAATCTATCTATATATATATATATATATATATATATATATATATAATAGGGTTAAATAATAAATTGCTATTTTATTTTTAAAATGATTTAAAGCGATTTTTACAATTTATTATAAAATTTTAAAATAGTTATAAAATATAGTGTGATGTAACGTGTGTGATTCCTTTTTTGTGGAAAGATAGTTTTACTTCCTAATTTAAAGCAAAATGAATGCCGATAATAAT
Organism: Solanum appendiculatum; assembly: GCA_018342035.1. Lineage (NCBI taxonomy): Eukaryota > Viridiplantae > Streptophyta > Magnoliopsida > Solanales > Solanaceae > Solanum > Solanum appendiculatum. Next base: position 864,651 of record JAGDQO010000575.1, read on the forward strand.
AATAATCTATAATAATAATAATAATAATAATAATAATAATAATATATGCAATACATAATAATAATAATAATAATAATAATAATAATAATAATAATAATAATAATAATAATAATGTATTTTAACTAAAAAAATATATAATTAAACTAATATATTTGAATCTATACTATATTATATATTTTATACTATTAAAATAAAAGTCTTGCCTTAGAATTATGACGAAAAACATCACAAGAAGAATGATATGTAGTAATTCTTTAATGTTTGCCTTTAATTTTTATAATTTTTTAGAAATTAAAATGTAACAGTAATTGAATATCAGATTTTAAAAAATTCAATTTATTAAATATTAAAAATCTATTTTTTAAAAAAAAATTGGTACAAACAAAACCAGATTAAAAAAAAAGAAATTTAAAAAATTCCTAACCGCAAGTTAACTCCCCATGATGGAGTCCTAAAAACATGTAACTAACCTTCAATACAGTACGTTTAAAACTCTTCTCTTTTTTTGTGTGGAAGTTTTCAGATTTAATATTAACTATTTAAATTAAAAAATAAATTTTAATTAAACTAATATCTTTGAATCTATATTATATTATATATTTTATATTATTAAAAATAAGTATTGCTTTAGAATTATGACAAAAGACATCACAACATGAATGATATGTAGTAATTATTTACTGTTTGCTTTTAATTTTTATAACTTTTTAGAAATTCAAATTTAACAGCTATTTTTTAATTTATGAGGTTTTAAAAAAAAACCAATCTTACAAAAGAAAAATTTTAAAATATATTAGATTTAGTTTAAATTCCTATTAAATGCTTAACTGGTGGCCGTTTTCAGATTTAGAATTTATATAACTTCTCACAAATTTCCACTTCCTCATATCTCTCCCCATCAGCCACAACTTTTGTTAGGGTTTTGCCCTGATTTTCTTACCATATTTTAAGTTTTATTTTTTACTTAAAGAAAAGTTAAAGCACTACCATAATTGCTTTTATTTTTCTAAAAGGAAAATATTTTTTTTTCCATATTTGGCTTCTTCCTTCCTTAGAGGAGAAACTTGGAACTCTATAAATTGAAAACCGTCTACTCATATCAAGAACACAATAGCATCCACAATGTAGTCGTTTAGAGAGTTTCGTTTATAGGGAGATTTTCTCCAATATATTTATATTTTTCAATATTAGTTTTATAATATATAGGTCGCTTGACCAAACCATTTTAATAATATATTTTTAGTATGTTTTTACTTGTCATTTGATTTATCAACACCATATGATTTGCAATTGTAAGTTTCCGCATGACGCCCTAATCACTTTCGAACCCAACAACTTTTAGATTTGAAAGTGATATATCTCTTTTTCAAAGATGAGAAAGTAAAAGGATAAGACGAAGGACGAGAAGAGTAATGCATACGAGAAGTTTTCCTTCTTCACCACAAGGTTGTTTTACTTAGTTATGTCTGCCAGTGGTTTTTTTTATATATATGTGAGTTTTTATCTATTTAAATAGATGAAGTGAAAAGCAATTTCCAGAAGATTAAAGAAACTGAAGAATCGAGTAAGGAGATACAAAAATTCCATAAACTCAAGAAGGTAAAGGATGATACAACAATTTGAGATCAACTATGCCTACAGTCAAAATTGAAGTGCTGGATTTATAAAAAAAGAATTGATAACTTTTTTCCTATTATGTGTTGAACATAATTCTGGATGATACAATGGTGATACTTGAATTATTATTTTTATGATTCTTATGCATATTTTTGATTTTATAAAGCAATGGAGGTATTATGTTGCATGTCCTTATTCATGTGTCATGTTGTCTCTCACGTTTTGATCCCTTTTGTTTTAACAAATAAATAAATTGTAAAGAAAAGATAAATCACGTGTTTAATAAATTTTGATGAAATAAATTAAAAATTAAAATTAAAATATAATAAATTATGCAACTATACATTGAAATCAAAATCAATTTCAGATAAATATGCTTATGTATAATTATATATTTTAATAATTAAATTTTACCTTTGTTTTATCCGTTGATCTTTTAAATTAAATCATAAAATTATAAATCATGAACTAAATATACAAAGTACTAAAAAATTCAAACACTTTAAACTATTCATTAACCATTGATATTTATATTTTGCTTTTGATAAGATAAAGTAATATCTGTTTATGCGTATTAATTTTAAAATTCCCTGTATATATTTACATAAATGAATATATTAATTAAAAAACAGTTTCTCCCATGTTATATACTTCTGATTTGATTCATTATATTTTATTTATTATGCTATATAAGAATATTCTATAAATAATGTTTCTTTATTTCATAGTTTGGAGGAAGACTCAATTCATTATTTATTTTTTAAAAAGACACATGTAATTGCAGTTATTTTTTAAATTTTGAGTTATGAAAAGGGCAGTAGTGAATTCCTAAAATATAGTTAATTGATTAAAAAATTTCTTCATTTTTAAAAATAATAAATTTTAAATTGTGTCGGATCTCTAAATTGTTTAAAACTTTATTTTAAAAACTTATAAAATTGTATTTTGCATGATGAAGCCAAAGTTCAACATCCAAAAAAAAATACTTAATATTTTTTAAATAAATAAAACGTGTCAGTAACAAGGTTCATTTTTAAAATACTGTCCTATATCCTATTTCCACTAAAAACTGCTACTTACAGTAGTGAACCTCAACTACTAGAATTAATATCCAACTAATAATTGGTATTTTGGTTTTACTACTTCAATTGAAATTTGTTTTTTTTTGTAAATTAAAAATAAGCTATAAAATATTTTTTAAGAAAATAAAAATGTAAATATATTTGTATTATTTTAAAGATGAATTTTCCCAATTTTTTAAAAAAATTATATAAAGACACAAACTAAACAATAATTAAGTTCTAAAAGCCACTTAATAGTAATTAAGAAAATATATATACGTTAATGAAAAAGTTCAATTTCAAAACTGTCCGTAATGAACTAAATAAATATTTTAAAAAATCCGTTCATAAATTTTAAATTAATTAATAAATGCATAAATTACCAAACAATTTCAAAACTGCCCATTAACCAACCACTACTATACAATCCTATTTCCGCTTATGCTAGTCTTCAATTTTCACCGAAATAATTTACTAGAAACAACTTCTAGAAACAAATACAATGAAAAAAAGAAAGTTCTCATACAAGTCTAACAAATGCAAAGAGTAGAGCATTAATGAATAAACGATGAAGGGATTCAATATGAATTATACAAATACTTTTATTTGATATTGTTTAATTCTTTAATTGGTGTTGTATTTATTTTATACAAATATGGTTGTTGTCTATAAAAAAATTGAATTGCTATTCATTTCAAATATCTCTCTCTCTCTCTCTTTCATATATATATATATATATATAACAGTAATAATAATAATAATGAAATAGAAAAATAACCAAAAAAAAGAGAAAAAGAGCGAATAAAAACATAGAAAAAAAGAAGATAAAATAACATGGAAAAGAAGAACAACAAATTGGTCTCTTTTATTTCATTATTGTTATATATAAAAGAATATTTAAATTGATATTATTTATTCTAAATATTTCTCTCAATTCAAATATATACGGTGTAGCACCACAAAAAATAGAATTTATGAATTATTAAATATAAAATGAAAAATTAAGTTAGAATCGTTCATAAATTCATAATATTAATTTTTTAAAAAAATATATAAAACAAGGATAAAATAAAAATAAATGCAGATGTTTTTACATAAGTTCATTCTAAGTTGAAAAGAAAGTTATAAGTAAATAAATTATGTAATATAGTTCGTTAGTTTATAATTAATTTAGTTATTTTAAAATTAAATTAAGATATAAAGAAAGAGAAAATGACTTAAGTAATGCATTTTTTTAGAGGGGTTGACGCTTTTATGAAGCCACATTTCAGTTGTCACGTTCAAGGAAAAAGTCATTTTCAAAGATACTAAAATTTAGGTTACAATGTTTTTAATAAAGAAAGGGATGAGTTATATATCCTTATCAGCTCAATGCGTTATTCAAAATTGATTTGAAAATAAATTTATAAAAATATTATTCAAGTGTAAGAATTATATAGTACTAAAATATCACATAATTTATATGTGATTTTTAGAAAAATTAAAGGACAAAATTTAAAAATTTAAATAGTATGCCTACAATGTGTTATTGAAGTGATTCAAACTTCTTAATTTTATGATTATTATTATCCTAATCAAAAGACTTTTCGTAGTTACATTTTATTTTAATCTAACAATTTTTTTTATATCTTTATTATTCTAACAAGAGGTTAATATGAATTCCGTGAGAGTATTTATGATTTTAAATAATTTAAAAAATAAATAAATTAAATAAGAGACCTCATTAAATAATGCTAAAAATTATTATTGTCAAATTTAGACAATGAACTAAGCTTATATATTTATTTTCATAAGTATTTTATTATAACCTGTCAAGATGCTAAACATTTACATTCTCTTATATAAACTTTATGATACTATTTTATGATATATTGATTTTAAAATTTTTAATAAATCAATATTTAGGATTACGTTTATTTATTAATTGCGCAACGCGCGGGAACGTATACTAGTGTTAAATAAAAAAGAAGAAAGAGAGAGAGAAGTGACTAAAGAAAAAGTAAAAACAAAAATAACGTTTTATACGTTTTCCTTTTTGTGTTTATTTTTTTATTGTAGTTACTTTTAAATTTTTTTTCTTTCCTTTTTCTTCTTTTCCTTCTTTTTACTTTTTACTCCATCTACTACTATCTGCTTCCTTTTATCTTGCGATTTACTGCCTTGTTTTCTTAATCTTTTCTAATTATATCACATTAAATTTATTCTTTATTATTAGAAAGAGAATCAAATCGTTTTTCTTATAACTTTTCATATTATTTCAATACTCTATAGTCCTCATCATTTGAGAAAAAAAGAAGAAGAATAGAATGACAGAACTAATACATCATGGTATATATCATTTTCACACTTCACAAATTGAACGTTAGAGGACATATTGATGTCTTTCGATCTTTAGCATATTGAATTCCTAAATAGGATTTCGTTCTTATTTTGCTTGATCTGTCGTTATAATTTTGTTGGCATAAAATGGTCAAATCTACACAGGTATATTCTAATGAATTCATTTATATAAACAAATCAAAATTTTGATTTATCTGAGGTAGTAAATCTTCTCTTGCTATGAGTTCTTGATTTTATCTCATGCATAATTTTTATTTATACAAATAAACTAAAAAATCAATTGCAATGACCCTCCCGGTCATTTGTGTGATAATGCCTTTTTTCCGTCGTTTAGAGCGTTCCTGTAGCGACCCCAAGTCATTTATGACTTGCTGGCACTGACTGTTCGGTCACCTGGTCGTTCGTTTGGGTTTTATGCCCGTTTTCCTATTTTGGAGCTTTTGGACCTTGAAAGGTTGAATTTTCGGTCATAACCTCAGGTAAACGAACTCAGAATAAGATTCTAACGATTCCATCAGCCTCGAGGCGGCCAAATTAGGCTAGAAGCATGATTGACCCGAGTCCCGAGGCTTTCGGTGTAACTTTAGGGCCATTTGGCACTTTAGCCTTTGAAATTTGGCTCAAGGTTGACTTTGGTCAATATTCTTTGTAAACACGCTCGGATGAGAATTTTGTCAGCGCGGTTAGTTCCAGAATGCCGAGTTTGGTCTAGTATGATCCTTCGAGCGCTTCTTGAGGCTTCCGATCTAATTCCAAGTCCCTTGGTTGAAGTTGGCTAAATTGGTGATTGGGAAGGGGGACCCACTTTTAGTCTAAATGATCTCATATGGGAATTCCAACTACGTCATTGAGTCCAGAACGTCGAATTTGATGGGGTAGCATATCTCGTTTGTGTGCACAGGGTTCCGATCGAATTCTGAGCACCCCATCGGAGTTTTGAGAAAGCCAAGTTTTAGCTGGTGCACAACTGATGTTGCAGACCCATTTCTTCTCTGCGTTCGCGGGCCTGGCTTCGCGTTCACGGAATTTTGAGTCTTCCTTCTCCGTGTTCGCGGTCCACGCTCCGCATTCCGTAGTTCTGAGTGTTTTTTCTCAGTGTTTGCGAATAAGGTTTCGCGTTCGCGGAGGTCTGGGGAGTCTTTTTCTCCCCGTTCGCGGAGGTGTAGATCCCTTCCCTCTGCGTTCACGGGCCCCTGGACATATTCACGGAGGTTTTCCTATCTTCCCTCTGCGTTCGTGGGCCTCTGGCCGTGTTCGCGGAGGTCTGCGTGTCTGGCAATTATTATAAAAGGGGCAGTCGGGCTATTTGTTGTTGTAATGATTCAAAGGTGATTTCTTCTCCATTTTAAGTTGGTTTTCGGTGATTCAAAGTCTGGTATGTTCGAAATGTCGTTGGTTGTGTGGATTGTTGTTCGGATAGCATTGGATGGCCTCCGATTTTATTGAATTCGCGTCATAAGTGGCTGCCTCAAGCTTAAATTGTGTAAAGTTTTGCATGTTTGGTTTCTTGATTTGACGGTTGTTCTGAGCTCCAAGAGGAGTTCCACTTTGGAACACAAGCTCGAGGGTGGGTTTAGGACCTCTTCACGGAGTCAATTTTGGGATTTTTGGAGCAGGTCCCACATTTTCCAATTTTAACTCCGAAATTGGTCTGTCTCTAATTTTGATGTTTTTAGTGTCTAAACGACCATGCTGATGCTGTGATACTATTTTTGATAGCATGGCAGCACTCTGAGGCCGTTTGGAAGGGAAAAACTTCGGCAGAGTGAATTGGAGCGTGCGCAGTCGGCCTTGTGGTAGGTTACGACTTCCCTTCTTCTTAGATTGAGCTAGATTGTGTGAATGCATGTTGATTTTTGTGAATCTGGGGTGGGGTTCTAGTACTTCTTCTCTTCTTCTTAGAAACCATGCTTTAGGGTTGATTTTCGGGCTATTTTGGGGGTAGTACCATGTTATCGAAGGGTTTGTTTATGTGTCATGCGGATTAGCTTTTGGCTGTTTTATTGTGTTGGATTATATTTTTTACCATAGACTAGGTTAGGCTATGTATCCAACGTCAATTCGGATGTACTAGGTCCTTGTAGACCGAAATAACAGACTTGAGTCTGATAGTATGAGTCTGACTTTGGCTTTGTATTGTTGTGATCTTTTGTCTTCTCTCCCCATTTCTGTGATACCGATGTATCATCGGAGGCGTGGTGTTATCCTGGTGCTTTGAGTGTTTTGAGGTTGATATGTGGTGATATGGTTGGCGGTGGACGGCGATCCATATTGATTTGGTATTTGAGATCCTCTACGGAGTTGATATGCCTCATGCACTCGTCTGGCTAGGGCAGGGCCCTCGGAGTGTTACTTGGCGCACTCATCTAGCTAGGGCAGGGCCCCGGGAGTGTTAGCCAGCTGGGTAATTGGATATGAGTTATTTGAGGTCCTCTTCGGAATCGACATGTCCTGCACACTTGTTTGGCTAGGACAGGACCCCCGGAGTGTTAGTTGATTAGGCGATTGGATGTTAGGACCTTGGAGGAGTCGTTATGCCCCCTGGGCACTCTGCTGGCTAGGGAAGGGCTCTCGAGAGTTGTTACCAGGCTTGGCGACCCGATTTGGAAGTCAGACTTTTGATTGGGTTGGAGTTGGTTGATTGTTTCGATTGAGTGGGTTGGTGGTTTCGGTTCTCAGTTGGGTTTTCCTTCGGTCTTGTAGATTTAGCTTTTCCGTGTACCTGTCGGGCATATGGGGGTCCGTTCTAGTTTTGTTTGTGTATGTTTGACTGTACCTTTTGGGTTTTATGGGGGCCCAATTAGGTTTAGTTTAGGTTTTTCCTAGATTGTTGTCGATTAGTTTGTGCTTATTTTAGTTGACCTCTGTTACTGTAGATTTTATCATTTCAGTCTGTTTTTACCTTTCTTGCTTAGTCGGCCTATGATGCCTACTGGGTACCTGTTGTATTGGTACTCATGCTACACTCTGTGTATATTTTCATGATGCAGGTCAGAGCACCAGTTTTCAGCATTGAGTTCGAGCTTGTTGCAGTCTGTTTCGGAGGTGAGGGTGAGCACATGGTGTCGTGAGATTACTTGTCTCATCCAGTACTTATATTTTGGCTTGTCTTTTGCTTTTGAGACAGTTTTGTTTCGGTGGTCCACTTTTGGGACTTGTACTCATTTCGAAGTAGCTCTGTACATGTGACTTCCAAGTTCTTGGAGGTATCGTTTGTTGTATATAGTTGGTTTCGCTTCCGCATTTCCCTTATGTGTTCCTTTATTTATGCTTCCGTTTAGTTGAGGTTAGTTTCCACCCTCAGTCCCATTACTGTTAAGTTCCGGGATAGGGTTTGGCTTGCCTACTGGCGGGTTGGTAGGCTCCATCATGACTCGAGGAATCGGGTCGTGACAAGTTGGTATCAGAGCCTCAGGTTCACCGGTCTCACTTGTACAGAGCTAGCATCTAGTAGAGTCTTGTGGATCTTCGCGGTGACGTCCGTGGCATATCTTTGGGAGGCTATAGGATGTTCTTAGAGGTTTTTCCTGTTTTGTATCATTTTCGTGTGTTGTTGTGCGGTTGGTTTGATGAAATCTTACTTGTTTCACTCTGTCACAGGATGGCTCACACGCGCGGTGGAGCGGCTGGCAGTGACGCACCTGGGCCCGCAGATAGAGCCCCAATTAGGGGTAGAGGCCGACCCCGAGGTTGAGGTAGGGGTGTGGTGCAAGCCCGAGATAGAGAGAGGACTCCAGAGCTGGAGGTGGAGCCTCAGTTTGACCAGATCCCTCCTCAGCCGGTGGGGTCAGGACCAGCCCAGCCACCGCCCGCACCAGCTGCCACTCCAGACCTTCTGGCCATGCTCGCGTAGATACTAACAGCGATAGGGGGTATTCAACAGCAGCAGTCGGCCCCAACACCAATTCCAGAGCCAATGCCAGCACTATAAGGTCAGCCTGCCCCAGCGGCTCCAAAGATCCAACAGTAGGGTCAGCCTACAGTAGTGGCCCAGAGGTTCAGCAGCCGCCAGCACTGGCCGCTGCTCAACCGGATGCCTTAGATGGGGTCATGCCATTGTGGGAGCAGAAGATGCTCGGGGTGTTTCTGAGATTGTCATTGCCAAGGTTTTATGGGCCGGTTGGAGAGGACTCCCATGAGCTCATTACATCCTGCTGGGAGCGATTGCAGACTCTGAGATTAATGGAGTCGAGAGGAGCTGACTCCACTACTTACTAGTTGGATGGACCGGCTAGGAAGTGGTGGCGTTCTTTCATGGAGACCAGACCAGTTGGGTCCTCGCCAGTGATGTGGACAAAGCTTTCGGAGGCCTTCCTGGCTAGGTTTATCCCACGGAGCGTCAAAAATTGGCTTCGTGATGAGTTCTCAAAGTTGGAGCAGGGCTCTATGACGGTATTTGAGTACGAGGCTAGATTTCATGAGTTATCCCATCATGACACTATGATTTTGCCAATGGAGGAGGAGAGAGTCCGATGCTTTGTTAGAGGCTTGAGGTTGCAGTTGCGTATTAAGTCACAGTCTATGGTTTAAGCGGGCCGCTTTTTTCTAGACGTTGTGGACCATGCCCACACTTTTGAGCAGCTCGTCACGAGGCCCAAGGGGGGAGAGGCAAGAGGGCCAGGCAGGATGATAGCTTCAGTGGGTCCCGTTCTAGGCCCAGAGATACCCAGGATTGGGTCCATCAGAGGTTCCAGCCCAGTCACCCGTTTCAGGCATCGTTGCAGATTGCGGAGGGTGACCAACTGTCACGCCCCGAGCCTATACCCCGGACATGGTCGGCACTTGAGAACCATTACTGATCCCCAAGCGAACCCTTGGCCAGGCTCACTACTCAGCGGAAGACTTGACTCGAGCCTAAAAGGCTCCTATCATAGCATGAATAAACTCAAATAAAAGATTAAAATAGTAAAATGCTGAAAATACTCAAACTTCAAATACTGAAACCATCAGAAAGACTCAAACACGGGAAGATACGAACAAGTACGGGGGAACCTATCAACTCTAGACCTGTCTATGAAGCCTCTAAATAATTCAGACGGGTGTCAAGACAGACCCCACAACAACTCAACAAAACTAAAACAACTGAATATGACTAAAATGGAAAGAATGTGCGGATCCTCCGAAAGTACTAGGAGGCTCACCAAAGCTGCTATCTGGAGTGCAAACGGTACCAACAGAGCGCCTGTTGATGATCCTGAACACCTGTATCTACATTATGAAACGATGCAGGTCGAAAGACATCAGTACATTGAATGCACTGGTATGTAAAACAGCTGAGTAAAGCAATAACATAAAAGATAAAGCTCAAGGAATACTCACCTCAACTCAACTCAAAGCAAAACAACTCATAACTAACTCAAGTAAAAGTGATACTCAAAAGTAATTCAATATAAAGTTTTTAAAAATACAAAAGCAACCTCAAGAATATGCGTAAAATATCATAAAGTAAGTGTTTACTCATATTTGGGAGATTCTCTAACCGACAACCATCACTCTGAGCTAAATGATGATACAATGTCTCGCCTACGCTGCCGAAACTGTCCTATACCTTGCCGAAGTATAAGACATCCTCAACAAAGTGGATCCACTAAGCTCTACCCGAAGGCTTAAGGAAATCATCTAAAAAGTATGACTCCTTTACCAATGTTGGCATACATGGTTTATGGGGAGTTGAGTTGTCTAAACTCATCCCCATATCGGTGCTCAATACTACTCCCAATAATTATACTCATGCTCAAGTAAGTAAAAATTATAACTCTTCCTCTGTTTTTGAGATAATTACTCAAAAGGTACTCTTTAATAAATAGTGCCTCAAATTCTCTTCTCAATTGTTTCTCAACTCAAAATCCTCTTTTTCACTCAAAATGATAGTTTTTTGGAAATCAAAGTTTCATTTAAAAGGTTACTCAAACAGCCTCTTTAACTCTACTCACAACTCCCCTTTATCTCTCTAAAAAACAAGATCATTTTAAATTAGAGTCCCAGTCCAAAAATACTCAAAATATTCAATAAATCCTCAATTTATAGAGTTCTTTGCAGAAAATAAAATATGGACAACCAACTCAATAATTAGGGTTCATACCGAAATCTAAGCATGAACCATAACAAGATTACTACTCAAGAACATGGACACAATACTCAAGAATTAACTGGAATTTGGTAACAATAGGCAGAAAACTCGAATATTTCTCAAGAACATGGGATGAAACCCTAGATTTCATAATTCTAAATTTGAAATGTAAATTGGCGTGTGAACGTACTAGCCCAACACTGAGGAAAGCCTTACATACCTGGAAGATCAAAGATCTTGGCGAAATCGCAAGCTCTTGGTTGAAGTTCTTGGAACCCTAGCCTTTTCCCCTCTTGAACCTTCTCTAAAATTTTTCTAAGTGTAATAATGTTTCCCAGACTGCTTCTGCTATTTTTAGCACGAAAATAATAGGGAAAAGTCTAGATTTGGGTTTAGAAGGGAGGGGGAAAGGTCTAAAATACCCTTAATAAAATATGTCGGCGCGACTTACAGTCGGGACCTACGGTCCATCCTGTTCCTCCGTCATTTGATTCAGAGAGTTTGCCACTTTAGCCTTCCAACTGACGATACCCATGTATGGCCCGTCACCCGATCTACGGTCCGTACATGGCCACCGTAAATCAGGCCCTAAGAACTAAAATTTGACCAAGTCTGGAGGGCAACCTACGGGTCAAAACTACGGTCCGTAGATCAGACTACGACCCGTACCTTTAGTCCGTAGAATCAACTCCTGAAACTTGACATTCTCCAACCTCAACCTGGTTTCTACGGTTGCCTTCCTATGGTCCGTTGACCCACCTACGGTCCGTAGGTCGGTCCCGTAGAACCAGTATTGCAGCAGTTTCTGCATTTTCTCTAACTCCAAGTTATGAGGTGTTACAATATCTCCCCCTTGGGAACATTCGTCCTCGAATGAGCCCATACTAAGCCTGTAAGGGATGGGGACATCCAACAACCCAATACAATAAAATTCCAAGCAACACGTGCCAATTAAATTTAAAAACTAAAGGACTCAACATGCTAAATTTAAAACAGTACTTTGTTATGAGTTACTACCTTGCTCTGGGTCTGCATTGGTGTCAAAAAGATGTGGATATCTCTTTTTCATGTCCTCCTCAGCCTCCCAAGTAGCTTCCTCAACGAGCTGATTTCTCCACAAAACTTTCATCGAAGCAACCTCCTTGGTCCTCAATTTACGAACTTGGCGATCAAGGATCTAAATGGGGATCTCCTCATAAGATAGGCTGTCGTTGATGCCAATATTCTCAGTAGGCACAACAAGGGAAGGATCACTCAAGCATTTCTTCGACATAGAGATGTGAAATACTGGATGGACTGTCTCTAACTCTGATGGTAGCTCCAACTCACAGGCTACATTGCCAACTCTCTTTGATATCCTATAAGGACCAATGTAGCGGGGACTGAGCTTCCCTTTTCGGCCAAACCTAATCACACCCTTCATGGGTGAGACCTTCAGATATACCCAATCATCAACCTCAAACTCCAAATCTCTTCTCCTAACATTTGTGTAGGATTTCTGACGACTCTTTGCTGTCTTCAACCTCTCTTGAATTAACTTCACCTTCTCCATAGCTTGATGAACCAGATCTGGTCCTATCAATTCAGCTTCACCAACCTCAAACCAGCCAATGGGAGATCTATACCTCCTCCCATATAAAGCCTCATACGGAGCCATCTGTATGCTGGAGTGGTAACTATCGTTGTATGCGAACACGATAAGAGGCAAATGGTCATCCCAATTACCGTTTAAATCATGCTCTAAACATATCCTCAAAGGTCTGAATGGTGCGTTCTGCTTGACCATCCGCCTGAGGATGGAAAGCAGTACTAAGGTTCACAATTGTGCCCAAACCTTTCTGGAATGACTTCCAAAAGTGCGAGGTAAACTGAGCACCTCTTTCTGAGATGATGGACAAGGGGACTCCATGCAATTGGACTATCTCTTGAATGTACAGGTTTGCATACTTTTCTATTGTATTGGTCGTCTTCACCGGTAAGAAGTGGGCTGATTTGGTCATCCGATCCACAATCACCCAAATGGAATCATACTGCCTACGAGATCATGGTAAACCTGTGATGAAGTCCATATTGATCATCTCCCACTTCCATTCCGGAAGTGGTATATCCTGGGCTACACCACACGGTCTCTGATTCTCTGCCTTACTTTTCTCAAGTCGTGGTACATTTTTGTGGAACCCGGATGAATTGAATATCTGGAACTGTGAGCTTCTTCCATGATCCTGTTTTGGAGGTCATCTACATCCGGAACACATAATCTTCTTTGGTATCTCAACACTCCATCTCTCCCTTGTACAAAAGCCATCACTTTCTGCTTATGCATATTTGCCTTCAACTCAAGCAAAATGGGGTCTTGGTCTTGCTTCTCTTTCACCTCTGCCACTAATGAGGACTCAGCTCCGTTCATCACAATAACTCCGCCTTCGCTGGAATCCAACAAGCGAACACCCAACCGTGCCAGCCTGTGGACTTCCTTAGCTAACTCATTCTTGCCTTCTTCAACGTGGGATGTACTCCCCATGGACAACCTGCTCAACGAATCAGCAACAACATTAGCCTTACCTGGGTGATAGATGATACTCTTGTTGTAATTCTTGAGAAACTCTAACCACCTCCTTTGTCTGAGATTGAGCTCTTTCTGACTGAAAACATACTGGAGACTCTTGTGGTCTATGAACACATCCATATGAATACCATAGAGATAGTGACGCCATATTTTGAGTGAAAAGACTACTGCTGCCAACTCGAGATCATGAGTTGGGTAGTTTCTCTCATGAATCTTAAGGTGTCTGGAGGCATATGCTATCACCTTACCATTCTGCATCAATACACAACCGAGCCCAACTCTGGACGCATCACATGGACGACAAAACCCTCTATACCTTCTGATAGGGTCAACACCGGAACAGTAGTTAATCGAGTTTTCAATTCCTAGAAGCTTCTCTCACAAGCTTCAGACCATTGGAACTTAGCTGTTTTCTGAGTCAACTTAGTCAATGGAGACGAAATAGATGAGAACCCCTCAAGAAACCTTCTGTAGTGACCAGCCAACCCCAAGAAATTCCTTATATTAGTTGGAGATGTGGGTATTGGCCAATTCTGTACCACCTCAATCTTCTGAGTGTCTACTCGAATTCCTTCGCCAGAACAATGTGGCCTAAGAATGCCACAGATTTTAGCCAAAACTCACACTTCGAGAACTTCGCATATAACTCTCGATCCTTGAGGGTTTGAAGGACTATTATGAGATGACTAGCATGGTCCTCCTCATTCATCTTTTAAATCAGTATGTCATCAATGAACACGATAACAAGCATGTCTAGATATGGCTTAAATACCCTGTTCATAAGATCCATGAATGCTACAAGAGCGTTAGTCAGACCAAAGTACATAACAAGGAACTCATAATGACCGTAACGGGTCCATAAAGCTGTCTTCGGGATGTCACTTTCTCTCACTCTCAATTGATGATAGCCAGATCTGAGGTCTATCTTAGAGAAACAAGTGGCACCCTGAAGTTGGTCGAAAAGATCATCAATCCTCGAAAGAGGATACTTATTCTTTATTGAGACCTTGTTCAACTGACGATAATCTATGCACATCCTAAAGGAACCGTCCTTCTTCCTCACGAACAAAACTGGAGTGCCCCAAGGTGAGACACTTGGTCGGATGAAACCCTTATCAAGGAGATCTCTTAACTGCTCTTTCAACTCTTTTAACTCAGCCGGGGCCATTCTGTATGGCGGAATGGATATGGGTTGGGTATCTGGAAGAATATCTATTCTGAAGTCTATCTCTCTTAGGAGGGACTCTGAGAAGATCATATGGAAAGAACTTTGGAAACTTACTCACAACTGGAACTGATTGGATAGGCGGTGCCTCAACACCAGAGTCATTAACTCGGACTAAGTGGTAGATGCACCCCTTGGAAACTAACTTTTTGGCCTTAAGGTATGAGATGAAATGACCCTTAGGCATTGCTGAACTGCTCCTCCACTCTAGAACTGGCTCATTAGGAAACTGAAACTTGACTACTCGTGTTCTTTAATCAACTGAGGCATAACAAGCATGAAGCCAGTCCATACCTAGAATAACATCAAAGTCCACCATATCTAACTCAACCAAGTCAGCCATGGTGTCCTTGTGATAGACGGAGACAGTACAATCACGGTAGTCTCTTTCTGCTAGAATAGACTCACCAACAGGTGTAGAAACATTGAAAGGCTCAAGAAGTTGTTCGGGGGAAATGCCGAACCTTATAGCTACGAAGGAGTCACAAAAGACAGACTCGCACCTGGATCAATCAAGGCATATACATCAAATGTAAAAACTTAACGCATACCAGTAATAACATCTGGCGAGTTCTCCTGATCCTGTCGAGTACCCATAGCATACAGGCGGTTTATACCTCCACCTGTCCTGAAGTAGCTCTCATCTGGTTGCTCCTAGCTGCTGGAGTTGCTGAAGAAGACTGGGCTCTATTACCCCCATTACCTTGTTTGTTCTGTGGACACTCTCTCATTAAGTGACCCGACCGACCGCACTTGAAGCAGCCACTTGCGCCATCACGACACTCTCCCGGGTGGTCTCTGCTGCATCCGGTACATGTGGGGATCCAATTTGTCCTTGGTGCCACGCTACCCTGAGACTGAGTAGGTCGGGCTCTAGAATTCTGGGAGTTCTGGTTCTTGAATTCACCTCTGTTCCTCGGTGCAGGTGCACTAGCTGATGATGGTGCTGGTCCTGATGACCTCTGCTGGAAAGAGGACCGATTCCCATTTTCGGTCTTCGAGTGGCCGGACTCATGGCTGGTTGTCTTAGCCCTCTTGCTAAGAAACTCTTCCCTGTCCTTTAACTTATCTTCCTCACTTGTTGCACATGGATCATAAGCCTAGCTATGTCCATGTCCCCTATCATCATAGCCGTCTTACCTTCCTTAATTGACAAGCATGATAGCCCAGACACAAACAGGCTCATCCTGCTCCTCATATCGGCCACCATCGCTGGAGCATAGTGGGATAGCTGAGTGAACTTGATGTTGTACTCCTGTACACTTATAGATTCCTGCTTCAAATTCAGAAACTCTCTTACCTTTGCTTCCCTTAGTTCACGGGGAAAGAAGCGCCCCAAGAAAGCATCTTCAAACACTGCCCAACTCAAAGGTGGTGTCCCTTCTGCCCTGTTCTTCTTCCATTGGTCATACCAAACCCTAGCAACACCCTTGAGCTGGTAAGAAGCTAGCTCCATACGCTCTGCATCAGCAATACGCATAACCTCATACACCCTCTGTAGTTCCTCCACAAAGTTCTCTGGATCCTCTGTGATATTCAACCCTGTGAACTCTGGGGGATTCATCCTCAAGAATTCTCAAACTTTGAATGTATCAGCCACATCCTGACAACCCCCTCTCTGTTGTCCAGCCTGATTTTCCCCAACCTGAGTCAGCATCTGAATAGCATTTCTGAACTCAGCATTTGGTGACATCTTCTTGTGGGGGTTGCACTTCTGGTGCATTGGAAATTTCTTGACCTAAAGGGTTCATGTTCCTCCTAGCAGGACGTCCTCAAACAACTCTTCGTGGAGGCATGATCTGAAAATATACACGTAAGCGCGAGTTAGAAGGAAGACTTTTATAGAGATGCACTCTATAGCACGAAGTGGAATAAGAAGAAAGTGAGAGGTTCCTAAATGTCGCAGGCTCCTAATTATAGATGTGGTGCGCTTCACACCGATAACTAGGACTCTACTGACACGGCTTCATAGACTACCTAGGACACTTGAACTCTGGGCTCTGATACCAAGTTTGTCATGCCCCGAGCCTACACCCTAGACATGGCCGGCACTTGAGAACGATTACTGATCCCTAAGCGAACCCTTCGCCTGGCTCACTACTCAGCAGAAGACTTGACTCGAGCCTAAAAGGCTCCTATCATAGCATGAATAAACTCATAAACTCAAATGAAAGATTAAAATAGTAAAATGCTGAAAATACTCAAACTTCAAATACTGAAACCATCAGAAAGACTCAAACACGGGAAGATACGAACAAGTACGGGTGAACCTATCAACTCTAGACCTGTCTATGAAGCCTCTAAATAATTCAGACGGGTGTCGGGACATACCCCACAACACCTCAACAAAACTAAAACAACTGAATATGACTAAAATGGAAAGAATGTGCGGATCCTCCGAAAGTACTAGGAGGGTCACCAAAGCTACTATCTGGAGTGCAAACGGCATCAACGGAGTGCCTGTTGATGACCCTGAACACCTGTATCTGCCTCATGAATTGATGCAGGTCGAATGACATCAGTACATTGAATGCACTGGTATGTAAAACAGCTAAGTAAAGCAACAGAAAAGATAGGGCTCAAGGAATACTCACATCAACTCAACTCAAAGCAAAACAACTCATAACTAACTCAAGTAAAAGTGATACTCAAAAGTAACTCAATATAAAGCTTTTAAAAATACAAAAGCAACCTCAAGATTATGCGTAAAATATCACAAAGTAAGTGTTTACTCAAATTTGGGAGATTCTCTAACCGACAACCATCACTCTGAGCTAAATGATGATACAGTGTCTCGCCCACACTGCAAGAACTGTCCTATACCTTGCCGGAGTATAAGACATCCTCAACTAAGTGGATCCACTAAGCTCTACCCGAATGCATAAGGAAATCATCTAAAAAGTATGACTCCTTTACCCATGTTGGCATACATAGTTTATGGGGAGTTGAGTTGTCTGAACCCATCCCCATATCGGTGCTCAATACTATTCCTAATAATTATACTCATGCTCAAGTAAGTAAAAATTATAACTCTTCCTCTATTTTTGAGATAATTACTCAAAAGGTACTCTTTAATAAATAGTGCCTCAAATTCTCTTCTCAATTGTTTCTCAACTCAAAATCCTCTTTCTCACGCAAAATGATAGTTTTTGAAAATCAAAGTTTCATTTAACAGGTTACTCAAACAGCCTCTTTAACTCTACTCACAACTCCCATTTATCTCTCTCAAAAACAAGATCATTTCAAATTAGAGTCTCAGTTCAAGAAATTCTCACAATATTCAGTAAATCCTCAATTTATAAAGTTCTTTGCAGAAAATAAAATATGGACAACCAACTCAATAATTAGGGTTCATTTCGGAATCTAAGCATGAATCATAGCAAGATAACTACTCAACAAACATGGGCACAATACTCAAGAATTAATTGGAATTTGGTAACAATAGGCAGAAAACTCGAATATTTCTCAAGAACATGTGATGAAACCGTAGATTTCATAATTCTAAATATTGAATGTAAATTGGCTTGTGAACGTACTAGCCCAACACTGAGGGAAGCCTTACATACCTGGAAGATCAAAGATCTTGGCGAAATCGCAAGCTCTTGGTTGAAGTTCTTGGAACCCTAGCCTTTTCTCCTTTTGAACCTCCTCTCAAATTTTTTTAAGTGTAATAATGTTTCCCAGACTGCTTTTGCTGTTTTAAGCCAAAAAATAATAGGGAAAAGTCGGGATTTGGGTTTAGAAGGGAGGGGGAAAGGTCTAAAATACCCTTAATAAAAGTTGTTGGCGCGACTTACGGTCCATCCTGTTCCTCCGTCGTTTGATTCAGAGAGTTTGCCACTTTTTCCTTCCAACTGGCGATACCCGTGTACGGCCCGCCACCCGATCTATGGTCCGTACATGGCTACCGTAGATCAGGCCCTAAGAACTAAAATTTGACCAAGTCTGAAGGGCAACCTACGGGTCCAAACTACGGTCCGTAGATCAGACTACGACCCGTACCTTTAGTCCGTAGAATCAACTCCTAAAACTTGACATTCTCCAACCTCAACCTGGTTTCTACGGTTGCCTTCCTATGGTCCGTTGAACCACCTACGGTCCGTAGGTCGGTCCCGTAGAACCAGTATTGCAGCAGTTTCTGCATTTTCTCTAACTCCAAGTTATGAGGTGTTACAATATCTCCCCCTTGGGAACATTCGTCCTCGAATGAGCCCATACTAAGCCTGTACGGGATGGGGACATCCAACAACCCAATACAATAAAATTCCAAGCAACACGTGCCAATTAAATTTAAAAACTAAAGGACTCAACATGCTAAATTTAAAACAGTACTTTGTTATGAGTTACTACCTTGCTCTGGGTCTGCATTGGTGTCAAAAAGATGTGGATATCTCTTTTTCATGTCCTCCTCGGCCTCCCAAGTAGCTTCCTCAACGAGTTGATTTCTCCATAAGACTTTCACCGAAGCAACCTCCTTGGTCCTCAATTTGTGAACTTGGCGATCAAGGATCTGAATGGGGATCTCCTCATAAGATAGGTTGTCCTTGATGCCAATATTCTCAGTAGGCACAACAAGGGAAGGATCACTCAAGCGTTTCTTCAACATAGAGATGTGAAATACTGGACGGACTTCCTCTAACTCTGATGGTAGCTCCAACTCATAGGCTACATTGCCAACTCTCTTTGCTATCCTATAAGGACCAATGTAGCGGGGACTGAGCTTCCCTTTTCGGCCAAACCTCATCACACCCTTCATGGGTGAGACCTTCAGATATACCCAATCATCAATCTCAAACTCCAAATCTCTTCTCCTAACATTTGTGTAGGATTTCTGACGACTCTGTGCTGTCTTCAACCTCTCTTGAATTAACTTTACCTTCTCCATAGCTTGATGAACCAGATCTGGTCCTATCAATTCAGCTTCACCAACCTCAAACCAGCCAATGGGAGATCTACACCTCCTCCCATATAAAGCCTCATACGGAGCCATCTGTATGCTGGAGTGGTAACTATCGTTGTATGCGAACACGATAAAAGGCAAATGGTCATCCCAATTACCGTTTAAATCAAGAACACAGGCTCTCAACATATCCTCAAAGGTCTGAATGGTGCATTCTGTTTGACCATCCGCCTGAGGATGGAAAGCAGTACTAAGGTTCACCTTTGTGCCCAAACCTTTCTGAAATGACTTCCAAAAGTGCACGGTAAACTGAGCACCTCTATCTGAGATGATGAACAAAGGGACTCTATGCAATCGGACTATCTCTTAAATGTACAGGTTTGCATACTCTTCTGCTGTATTGGTCGTCTTCACCGGTAAGAAGTGGGCTAATTTGGTCATCCGATCCACAATCACCCAAATGAAATCATGCTGCCTGCGAGATCGTGGTAAACCTGTGATGAAGTCCATATTGATCATCTCCCACTTCCATTCCGTAAGGGGTATATTCTAGGCTACACCACACGGTCTTTGATTCTCCGCCTTGACCTGCTGACAATTTGGGCACTTAGCAACAAATTCAGCGATGCACCTCTTCATGCTACTCCACCATTAAACTTCTCTCAAGTCATGGTACATTTTTGTGGAACCCGGATGAATTGAATATCTGGAACTGTGAGCTTCTTCCATGATCCTGTTTTGGAGGTCATCTACATCCGGAACACACAATCTTCTTTGGTATCTCAACACTTCATCTCTCCCTTGTACAAAAGCCATCACTTTCTGCTTATGCACATTTGCCTTCAACTCAAGCAAAATGAGGTCTTGGTCTTGCTTCTTTTTCACCTCTGCCACTAATGAGGACTCAACTCCGTTCATCACAACAACTCCGCCTTCGCTGGAATCCAACAAGCGAACACCCAACCGTGCCAGCATGTGGACTTCCTTAGCTAACTCCTTCTTGCCTTCTTCAACGTGGGATGTACTCCCCATGGACAACCTGCTCAACGCATCAGCAACGACATTAGCCTTACCTGGGTGATAGATGATACTCTTGTCGTAATTCTTGAGAAACTCTAACCACCTCCTTTGTCTGAGATTGAGCTTTTTCTGACTGAAAACATACTGGAGACTCTTGTGGTCTGTGAACACATCCACATGAATACCATAGAGATAGTGATGCCATATTTTGAGTGAAAAGACTACTGCTGCCTACTCGAGATCATGAGTTGCGTAGTTTCTCTCATGAATCTTAAGGTGTCTGGAGGCGTATGCTATCACCTTACCCTTCTGCATCAATACACAATCGAGCCCAACCCTGGACGCATCACATAGACTACAAAACCCTCTATACCTTCTGATAGGGTCAACATTGGAGCAGTAGTTAATCGAGTTTTCAATTCCTGGAAGCTTCTCTCACAAGCTTCAGACCATTGGAACTTAGCTATTTTCTGAGTCAACTTAGTCAATGGAGACGAAATAAATGAGAACCCCTCAAGAAACCTTCTGTAGTGACCAGCCAACCCCAAGAAATTCCTTATATTAGTTGGAGATGTGGGTCATGGCCAATTCTGCACCATCTCAATCTTCTGAGTGTCTACTCGAATTCCTTCGCCAGAACAATGTGGCCTAAGAATGCCACAGATTTGAGCCAAAACTCACACTTCGAGAACTTCGCATATAACTCTCGATCCTTGAGGGTTTAAAGGACTACTCTGAGATGACTAGCATGGTCCTCCTCATTCCTCTAGTAAATCAGTATGTCATCAACGAACACGATAACAAGCATGTCTAGATATAGCTTAAATACCCTGTTCATAAGATCCATGAATGCTACAGGAGCGTTAGTCAGACCAAAGTACATGACAAGGAACTCATAATGACCGTAACGGGTCCTGAAAGCTGTATTCGGGATGTCACTTTCTCTCATCTCAATTGATGATAGCCAAATCTGAGGTCTATCTTAGAGAAACAAGTGGCACCCTGAAGTTGGTCGAAAAGATCATCAATCCTCGGAAGAGGATACTTATTCTTTATTGAGACCTTGTTCAACTGACGGTAATATATGCACATCCCAAGGGAACCGTCCTTCTTCCTCACGAACAAAATCGGAGCGCTCCAAGGTGAGACACTTGGTCGGATGAAACCCTTATCAAGGAGATCTCTTAACTGCTCTTTTAACTCTTTTAACTCTTTTAACTCAGCTCGGGCCATCCCATAGAACCAGTACTGCAACAGTTTCATCATTTTCTCCAACTCCAAGTTATGGGGTGTTACACCAACACCGTCATGGTGGTTATAGTGCCGATCCGAGTCAGGGCCGAGGCTGTATTCATACGGGTTCCTCAAGTCGCGGTGGCTGACCTCCAGCTGTGAGCAGGTCATCTCAAGGTTGCTTTACTTATGGGGGGCTTGATCATTGGTCTAGAGAGTGCCCTATCTCCAGACCAGCCTTACCAGCCCCTCAGTCAGCTAGAGTGGTATCAGCAGCAACATCTCTATCTGGGGAGGTGGACAGTATCAGGGATCAAGGGGAGGTCCCTAGGGAGGTAGGACAGGTGGCAGGGTGGATGCATGGGGTAGAGGCACCCAGGGCCATTTCTATGCAGCTCTAGCCCGATCAGAGGCTGAGGCGTCAGATGATGTGATTACAGGGATGGTTCTCTTATGCCTTCAGTTCACTTCAGCTTTATTTTATCCTGGTTCTACCTATTCTTATGTGTTTGCCTATTGTGCTCCTCGGTTGGGAGTGAGTTCAGAGCCCTTAGTGGTACCGGTGCGTGTTTCGACCCCTGTAGGTGATTCTTTATTAGTGGATTAGGTTTGTAGATCTTGTGTGGTGACTATTCAGGGGAAGGACACTAGGACTGATCTTATTGTGCTTAATATGTTGGAATTTAATTTGATTTTAGGTATGGATTGACTATCCCCTCACCGAGCGGTCTTGGATTGCTATGCCAAGACCGTTACTTTAGCTATGCCTTGTATTTCACCGGTGGTGTGGCAGGGTTCTTGTAGTCGCACACCAGTTGGGGTGATTTCTTATATCCAGGCCTGGAGGTTAGTGGACAGCAAATGTTTGGCTTATCAGGCTTATGTTAGAGATATTAGTAAGGAGGGCCCTACGGTGGATTCAATGCCTATAGTCTGAGAGTTTACTGATGTGTTTCCTGTAGTCCTTAATGACCTACCCCCAAAGCGAGATATTGAATTTACCATTGATTTGGAGTCAGGTACTTGTCCTATTTCCATCCCACTGTACCGTATGGCCCTCGCAGAGCTCAAGGAGCTCAGTATTCAGCTTCAGGATCTCTTGGGTAAGGATTCATTCAGCCTAGCGTATCACCTTGGGGTGCCCCGGTCCTGTTTGTGAAAAAGAAGGACGGTACTATGCAGATGTGTATTGATTACAGGCAGTTGAATAAGGTGACGGTGAGGAACCGTTACCCCATGCCTCGTATTGATGATCTTTTCGACCAGCTTCAGGGTGCCGCAGTGTTTTCTAAGATTGACTCTAGATCCGACTATCACCAATTGAGGGTTAGAGCAGCGGAAATCCCTAAGACAACATTTATGACTCGTTACGGCCATTATGAGTTCATGGTGATGTCTTTTGGGTTGAGTAATGCCCCTGCCTCTTTCATGGACTTGATGACTCGTGTATTTAGGCCTTATTTGGACTCTTTTGTCATAGTCTTCATTGATGATATCTTGGTATACTCGCGGAGCCATAGTAAGCATGAGTAGCATTTGAGGATAGTGCTCCAGACTTTGAGAGACCATCGGCTTTATGACAAGTTCTCAAAGTGCGAGTTTTGGCTTGATTCTATAGCATCCTTTGGACACGTGGTGTCTAAAGATTGCATTATAGTGGATCCGACGAAGATTGAGGCTATCCGTGATTGGGCTATGCCACCTCTGTGACTGAGATTCGGAGCTTCATCGGATTAGCAGGGTACTACAAGCATTTTGTTGAGGGTTTCTCTTCTATTGCGACGCCTTTGACCCAGTTGACTTGCCAGGATATTCCCATTGTGTGGTCGGAGAAGTGTGAGAGGCGCTTTCTGAGGCTTAAGGAGTTGCTTACCACTGCTCTTATATTGACTCCTCCAGTTGAGGGCGAGGGTTTCACGGTATACTGTGACGCATCCAGCGTTGGTTTGGGTTGTGTATTGAGGCAGCTTAAGTTGCATGAGCGCAACTACCCCACTCATGATTTGGAGTTAGTGGCGGTAGTTTTTGCGCTTAAGATCTGGAGGCATTACCTATATGGAGTTCATTGTGAGATCTACACAGATCACAGGAGCCTTCAGTACATTATGACCTAGAGGGATCTTAATTCGAGGCAGCGCCGTTAGATTGAGCTCCTGAAGGACTATGACCTCTCTATTCTCTATCATCTGGGAAAAGCGAATGTGGTAGCGGACGCCTTGATCCGGAAGGCAGTGAGTATGGGTAGTCCAGCATTTCTTTCTGTTTCGGAGCGACCCTTGGCTTTGGAAATTCAGTCTCTAGCCAACCAGATGATGAGACTTGATGTTTCAGATACCAGTCGGGTGTTAGCCTATGTGGGAGTTCAGTCATCTCTGCTAGATCAGATCCGTGGCCATTAGTTCGACGATGAGTCTTTGGTGGCACTCCAAGATAGAGTATTGGCAGGTGATACCTGGCAGACTACATTAGACTCATATGGGGTTTTGAGATTTGCTGGTCGTTTGTGTATTCCAAGAGTTGGGGATTTGATTCAGTTGATCCTTAGAGAGACCCATGACTCTAGGTATTCTATCCATCCGGGCACTGCTAAGATGTATCGTGATTTGAGGCAGCATTACTGGTGGAGCGGTACGAGGAGGGATATCTTAGATTATGTGTCCCATTGCTTGTGTTGTCAGCAGGTGAAGGCTGAGCATTTGAGGCCTGGAGGTGAGTCATAGAGACTACCCATTCTTGAGTGGAAGTGGGAACGTATCACCATGGATTTCATTGTGGGCTTGCCTCGGGCTTCTAGAGGTGATGACAGCATCTGGATCATTGTGTATCGATTGACTAAGTCAGCACACTTCCTTCCAGTTCGTACTTTCTTCAGTGCTGAGAGGTTAGCCCGTATCTACATTCGGAAGGTGGTCTATCTTCATGGTGTGCCTGTTTCTATCATTTCAGATCGGGGTTCACAGTTTACTTCAAGCTTTTGGAGGGTATTTCAGGAGGAGTGGGCTCCCGTGTCGACCTTAGCACAACATTCCACCCGCAGACCGATGGCCAGTCAGAGCATACTATTTAGGTCCTTGAGGATATGTTGTGGACCTGTGTTATGGACTTTGGAGGTCAGTGGGACCAGTTCTTTCCTTTGGCGGAGTTTGCATACAACAACAACTACCACTCTAGCATTCAAATGGCCCCGTTTGAGGCTTTATATGGTAGGCGTTATCGCACTCCAGTTGGATGGTTTGAGTCTACAAAACCTATGCCGCGTGGTACAGACTTGTTTCAGCAGGCCTTAGTGCATTGTGTTGAATTATATTTTCGACCTTAGACTAGGTTAGGCTAGCATTGCCTTAGACCCATGCACTTGTTTGACTCTGGTATGTATCCGACATCGATTTGGATGGACTAGGTCTTTGTAGACCGGAATAGCAGGCTTGGTTTTGATAGTATGAGTCTGGCTTTGGCTTTGTATTGTTGTGATCTTATGGCTTCTCTCCCTATTTATGTGGTACCGATATGTCATCGGAGGCGTGGTGTTGTATTGGTGCTTCGGGTGTTTCGAGGTCGGTTATGTGGTGATGTGGTTGGCGGTGGACGGCGATCCATATTGATTTGGTATTTGAGATCCTCTATGGAGTTGATATACCTCACACACTCCTCTGGCTAGGGCAGGGCTCCCGGAGTGTTAGCTAGTGCACTCATCTGGCTAGGGTAGGGCCCCCGGAGTGTTAGCTGACTGGGCAATTGGATATGAGTTATTTGAGGTTCTTTTCGGAGTCGACATGCCCCGCGCACTCGTCTGGCTAGGGCAGGGTCCCCGGAGTGTTAGCTAATTGGGCGATTGGATGTTAGGGCCTTGGAGGAGTTGTTATGTCCCCTGGGCACTCTGCTGGCTAAGGTAGGGCCCCCGGGAGTTGCTACCAGGCTGGGCGGCCCAATTTGGAAGTAGACTTTTGATTGCGTTGGAGTTGGCTAATTGTTTTGGTTGAGTGGGTTGGTGGTTTCGATTCTCAATTGGATTTTCCTTCGGTCTTGTAGATTTAGCTTTTTCGTATACCTGTCGGGCTTTATGGGGGTCCGTTCGGGTTTTGTTTGTCTGTGTTTGAATGTACCTTCTGGGTCTCATAGGGGGCACATTTAGGTTTAGTTTAGGTTTTTCCTAGATTACTATCGATTAGTTTGTGCTTATTTCAGTTGACCTCTGTTACTGTAGATTCTATCCTTTCAGTCTGTTTTTACCTTTCTTGCTTAGTCGGCCTATGATGCCTACTGGGTACCTGTTGTATTGGTACTCATGCTACACTTTGCATCTATTTTCGTGATGCAAGTCCGAGCACCAGTTATCAGCGTTTAGTTTGAGCCTGCTGTAGTATGTTTCGAAGGCGAGGGTGAGCACATATCGTCCTGAGATTAGCTGTCTCCTT
The DNA here is from genome assembly GCA_018342035.1 of Solanum appendiculatum. NCBI lineage: Eukaryota > Viridiplantae > Streptophyta > Magnoliopsida > Solanales > Solanaceae > Solanum > Solanum appendiculatum. Next base: position 891,098 of record JAGDQO010000575.1, read on the forward strand.
TTGTACTTATATTTTGGTTTGCCTTTTGCTTTTGAGACAGTCTTGTTTCGGTGGTTCACTTTTGGGACTAATACTCATTTTGTAGTAGCTTTGTACATGTGACTTTCAGGTTCTAGGAGGTATTGTTTGTTGTATATAGTTGGTTTCGCTTCCGCCTTTCCCTTCTGTGTTTCTTTATTGATGCTTCCGCTTAGTTGATGTTAGTTTCCACCCTCAGTCTCATTACTGTTAAGTTTCGGGACAGGGTTTGGCTTGCCTACTGGCGGGTTGGTAGGTGCCATCATGACTCGAGAAATCGGATCGTGACATCAATTTACCTCAAGTAGTAAATCTTCTCTTGCATGATTCTTCCATTTTGTCAATTTACCTTCATATCATGTGCTCTCCTGCTTAATTTCATTTGTACAAACAAATAGAAAATTTAATCTATCTCAAGTAGTAAAGCTTTTTAAAAATTTAATTTACATGAAGTAGTAAATCTTATCTTGCAGTGATTCTTTCATTTTGTCAATTTACCTTCAAATTATGTGCTCCAGCCTAATATCTTTGTATAAAAAAAATCAAAAATTTCATTTACCTGAGGTAGTAAAACCTTTTTTTGATAATGATTCTTGAATTTTGTTAGTTGACTTTCAGGTTATGTGCTCTCCTACCTATTTTTTATACTTTTTTTAATTGATTAATTGCAATAAGTTCTTGACAACCGTTACACCAGTTCATTCTGCATTGCAATAATAAAGATATTTTTTATGTTACAATTTTTCATTATCCTCTTTAAGAAATGAATGAAAAAAATTCAAAAAATTGAGAAAAAAAGATAAATAGGTGTCACATCACCTTTTCTATATTCACCTTTATATATATATAGATGAGCTTAGAGAACCTAATGTTTAATCCTAGCTTGCTCAACTATATCCATTTCTTTATTATTATTTGGTTGTTTGTATATATTTTTATTTATTTATTTATTATTATTATTATTATTATTATTATTATTATTATTATTATTATTATTATTATTATTATCATTTAAAAAAAATGATTTAATAATGCACTGATCAATTTCGTTTGGGATTGCGTACATAACACGCTTGAGAACATGAATTAGATCTTTGCATAATTTTTTTTAATAAAATAATTTAAAATCTCCTTTTCTTTTTTTTAGAACTTTGAGATAAAATCTTTTGTTTTCTTGATTTATTAAAAGAAAATTAAGAAAAAAAATTATTTTTGATCTTGAACTTCATGCTAAAATGAAATAAACAAAGAAAAATATTTTTTGACTTTTTCGTTTGAACGAGGAATTCGAAAGGTTCCAACATTAGCTTTAATAAAGATAAAAGTCTTATTTTTCTTGGTAAGTAGATAAAAAAAAATGTATTTGTTGAATAAAATTAAAGCTTCTTGTTTTTCTTTTTTTGAATTTTTGAAGAAGGAATTTTTATTTTTTTTTTGAATAAAGATCACCGAACTCAAAGAGGGTTGCCTACGTATCTCATTGAGATGAGAATCAGGTGTGCGTAATTTGTCCAGATTGGATTGTTAAAAAAACTTTCAGATATTGAAACTTAACTAGACAAATGCATTTTTTTTGAAGTATTATGAAAGGAAATTTTTTTTTTTTTTATTAATTGTACAAAAGAAACCTATATAATTTTTTTTATAATTTTGGTTAAGTAGTGAAAAATCTTTTATTTCATTTGTTAAGAAATGTATAATAACCTCTAAAAGGAGAAATATTTTTGTATTTTCTCCTTCTTTATTTTATTTTATAAAAATCGAAAGATGACTTTTATTCTCATTCCACTAATCACACTAAAATGGGTCAACTTACAAATACTTTCTAAATTAACACATTTTCATGTAACACATAAAATGATCTAAGTGGTCAAGTAAGAGAAAGGTGTCTGTCGTAGATGGACCCAATTCTTGTTTCGAGTCTCACTAAGACAAATGCAAATGATACAAATAAGGCGGAGCCTACTAGTGATAACTATTTCTGTGTTTCAGGTTTACTAGGCTTAAACCTAAAGAGATTGGTGTCTAGACTGGCTTACCCAAGTGGACAACTTGAGCCAGGAAGGGGCAACTTATCGATAACAGCGCTTTTTCGACTTCATTGCTGGTCCTACCCCGCTAATATGTGCGACTAAAAATCTTTCAATGGGTGTCAAGACACTCCAGCTTTATCTCAATAGAAAGTAGAATGCATAACTGTATTCCTATGAATGTATGTGAAGTGTTTTCAGAGACTCAGAAGGGGTGAGCGAGAAAAGACAATTTATTATAGTTCAACAATATAAAAGCGATAAATGAGCAGCAAGTAGCGCATCAGACCATCATACACAATATATCCATAAAATAAAATAATAAAATCAAGTAAAAGTCAATATAACAAAGCTCGAATTCTGTTATTCCCTAGCCTAGTCGCCAGAGATGTCACACCCATTTTTTGACCGCGAAAAGGGTTTTTTCAATTTAAGTGACGATGTTGAATAAGTATTGTTTTAATTTTTTAGAGTCTCCACTTGGAATTGAGTTATGGTATTCCAAGTCACCTTTCTCTTTTTAATCCCTAATCAAAAGGAAATGACTCTTTATTTTGGTCTGCAAAATAAAAATTTAGGTAAGGAATTCTGTTGACTTAGGGGAAGGTATTAGGCATCCCTCGAGTCTCATGGTTCTAGCATGGTCGCTTTTATCAACTTATACTTGATTAAAATTATTTTTGGATATATTATCACAGACCATGACTTGTTCGCATTTGCTTTTTGTTGTACTTTTATTTGGTCTCAACCTAGATGTGTAACCGCATTCTTGGTCTTGATATTTAGAGGCATAACTGCCTTTTTGTCTCGAGTGCATCACCTAATATTCTTTGCTTAGAAATTTTAATTTAAATTAAAGCAAAATTAATTATTAAGACAATTTGGTCAAGGTGCGTCACCGCATCCTTGAATGTTCTTAAGTGTCTCAAATAGATGTGGAACCACATTCTTTATTGAAATCTACTTTTTATTATTCATTTATTTTTAAGAAAAACCCCATGCTTGTTCAATATTACAGGTATTTAATCGATTGCTTAAACCAAAGATTATTTTTTTAAAAAAAGAAGGTATTTAGGTCGAGACATATAACCATGACCTTGCTATTCTATTTTTCATGTCCTTATCTAAAATGAATAATCATGATGTTAGTTTATGAATATAAGACATGGTTAAATTTTTCTAACATACGATTTATCCTAATGTTTGCCAATGATTTTTAATAGCCTACACATGCTCTGGATGACCTGATTAAAATAAGAACATAATAACAAATTATCTAAAAATCTAAATCAATTATCGAGAAATCAAATTATACAACCATTCAAATATATTTTAATATTATAATGTCAAAGTTAAACACACATAAAATCTAAATAACTTTATAACATTGTGATCAAGTATTATATAATCATGAAAATCAAATTATACAATAAAAAATTAAATGGTATCTCTTGCGAAAATCAATTCATGAAAAGAAAACAATTCAAGCAAGGAATCGCGAACTCAAAACTACGAAAGCAAACCTCGAACTCACCTTTATTTGTGAGTGGGAAAAAATATATAATGTAAGAGTGATTTTTCTTTTTTTCTCTTGAATGTGTCTTGCAGATTGTGTTGTCAGATATATTGTTGATGGTGTATTGTAAGGGAGTGATATTTGGTGTTTTTTTTTCTTCTCCTCGTGAGTGCTGATGGTTGTGGTTCTTTTTTCGTGTGTGTTGTGTGTGTTAGCTAATTATTTTAAACTCAAAATAAAAGAATAATTGAATAGCTAGTCAAAAATTATAATTAAGAAACACTAGCTTATTATTAAATCTAAATAAAAAGAAAACATATATTTTTTTGTAACTTTTCATTTCTTTTTTAAACAATTGGAAAAAAAAACCAAAAAAACTACCTTAAAATGTGATTCAATTTTTGTGGTTTTCAAATCATTTAAAATAAACTTAATAAAATAAGATAAAAATCAAAATATTTAATTTAGATTTATAATAAATATTTAAGCACTAAAAATAGTGTAAAAACCTTAAGTTCGGTCAAAAATTACGTGTCTACATGAACGAGTTGTTTATCCTACTTAGCTCATCTCTGGGATGTTAGCATGAAGTCCCCCTCTATTGAGTCAATGCCCATAGTTTCATAAACTAGTATTGGCAATGCAAGGTGTAATTCTGTATTAATCTGAAATCGGTCAAATAGTTTTGGTGAACACAATCCTGATTAATTCTCTCTATCAATTCTAAGTTAAGCATATTGTTGACTGAGACTTATTACAAAGTGATTTTCAAACGCAAAATCCAATATTTCCCTTTTTTTTCAATTATTCTGGAAATAAGTTAATAATAGTAAATAACCGCATATGGCTTAGTTCTCGCTTTATTCCCTATGAGATTCGAGCCCAATCTAGTTGGGTCTATATTTGATAACGACCGTGTTATACTTCTTTAAGGAGGTGTATTTTAGGCATATCATAAACAAGGAACCTATTGTTTATCTAGATTCAGTATCTTGTTAAGCTTGGGATTGTAACTCCGAAAAATTAGAGAATTTGTCATACCGCCAGGTACGACTTAAGCACGTTAGTAATTTTTTTAATATAAAGTCTATTCTTTTAGTTTTTTTAAGATGATATTTGTTAATATATTTTGTAAAAAAATATTTTGAGATGCAAAGCTGTTAGTTTCTTTTTATATGAAAAATTATTTTTTTCTATTTATAGTACTCCCTCCATTTAAATTTATTTGCCTGATTTTGACTTGGTACGAAGTTTGGAGTTTTATAAGAAACTAAAGAAGATATTTGAATCTTGTAATCTTAAATTAAAGATTAAAATAGACAGTGCAATTTTTCCTTATTTTTTCTATTTATAGTACTCCCTCCATTTCAATATACTTTCTCATACATTACTATGAGGATGTTGATTGTATAACTACAACTTTTTCTCATACATTGTTTATCCGAAGCGAACAAATGTCTAGGCCAATTCTTAACCACCTCAGTTTACTTAGGATCGACTTGAATACCTTCACCTGAGACAATATGGCCAAGGAAAGCAACAGACCTCAACCAAAATTCTCATTTGTTAAACTTAGCATACAACTCGCAATACTTGAGAATTTGCAACACAATCCTCAAATGTTCAACATGCTCATCCTCACTCCCTGAGTAAATCAAAATACCATCAATAAACACAATCACAAACATATCAAGGTATTATTTAAAGACACTATTCATTAAATCCATGAACGTCACCAGGGCATTAGTCAAACCAAAAGACATCACCAAAAACTCATAATGACCATACCGAGTTCGGAAAGTCGTCTTCGGAATATCACTCCCCTTCACCCTCAATTGGTGATAACCTATCGGAGGTCAATCTTAGAGAAGTAACTCGCTCTTTGGCGTTCAACGAAAAAAATCATCGATCCTTGGAATAAGATATTTATTCTTAATGGTAACCTTGTTCAATTATCGATAATCAATGCACATTCGGACAAAACCATCCTTCTTTCGAACTAACAACACCGGAGCACCCCATGATGAGATAGTCGGTCTAATAAAACCTTTATCCAACAAATTCTTTAATTAATCCTTTAACTTCTTAAGTTCTGTCGGGGTCATGCGATAGGGAGGAATAGAGACAGGTCGCGTATCTGGGAGGAGGTCAATACCAAAGTCTATTTCTCTTTCGAGAGGAATACCGGGAAGATCATTAGGGAACACTTCCAGAAACTCATTTACAATCGGAACTGAGTCAAGAGTAGGGGCTTCGAAATCTGTATCCCTAACCCGAACTAAATGATAAATGCAACCCTTAGAAATTATTTTCCTCGTCTTTAGACAAGAGATAAACTGACCCTTAAGGACATAGTTTCCCCCTTTCCATGACATGATAGGTTCATTCGGAACCTTGAAAGTGACCAATCCAGTCCTAAAATCTATGGAAGCATAACATGCATGAAGACAATCCATCCCAATAATAACATCAAAATCTAACATATCAAGCTCTACAAGATCAACATGAGTGACTCTATGAGAAATGGAAATAGGACAATTTCTATAAACTCTCTTAGCCACAATAGAATCACCAACGGGAGTAGAAACATGAAAGGGATTAGAAAGAATTTCGGGATCAGCATCAAATCTCATGATCACATAAGGAGTAACAAATGACAAGGTACCCGGATCAAGTAAAGCATAAACATCAAGATGGAAGACTTTCAACATATCGATCGCCACATCCGGAGAACCTTCGCAATTCTATTGAGTCTAAAGAGCATAAAATCATCTTGTGACCATCCTTTCCACAACTAAAGCAACCATTCTTACTGGATAAAAATTTGACATGACATCCTATCTTTGTTGAACTTAGGATCTAGAACATTAGAAGAACCTTGACCAAAAAACTTTTCCCAGAATTGAGGACACCCATGTCCACCGACCTAGAATGTGAAAAGTCACCCTCACCGGTCCTTGTCCTCTTGGACTCTTTTGCCTTTTCCTTGAGCTTTTTCTCCTCACTTTGTTGGGCATGTATCATCAAATGAGAGATATCGATATCCTTAATTAACATGGCGGTACGACACTCTTTGACAACCAAGTCGGAAACACCCGACACAAACTTACTCATCCTTACCCTAGAGTCGACAACCATAGTTGGAGTATACTTTGTCAATTTAGTGAACTTCAAATCATACTCCTTCACACTCATATTCCCTTGACAGAGATTAATGAACTCAACCACTTTCTCTTCTCTCAAGAAAGGATTTCTTGATCATTCTTCTTCAAGTTAGGATTCTTCTTCAAGATTCGTGGAGAGTTTAAGGTATGTAAGGATATCATAGTTAGGAACTTAGTTCTTCCTCACGCCCAACATTTACAATTTCAATTAGTAAGATCAAAGTAGTGTTTTACCCCATGATTCATGATTTTCGGATTCTCTCTACTTTCTATTGTTGATTCTTGATTTCATTATCGAAACTATGGCACTTCACATCATTAATGATCTTGATTCTTGGTTCATGCTTATTATACCGAATCGATTTCTTTTTAGCAAAAGTTATTTGAAAATCTAGTCCTAGTATTTAATATGCATTATTTTCATGAAAGAAATAAGTTCAAGATTTTCAAAAAATATTTCAAGGAAATATTACTATCTCTAATTTCAAGTGTATTATTTTATGAAAGAGTTCAAGAAATTATATTTAGCTTCAACATTTTAATGATATTTTCGTGAACCTATAGCATGCAAGTATTTTCATGATCATAATTATGCTATTTTCATATGCATGTCTCGTATTATCAGTTTTTCATGAATTATGATGCTTTCAGATAAAGTATCTCTCAGTATATTTTCTAATATCATGATTTAGATGCTTTCAGATAAAGTATCTTTTAGATTATTTCAGTTATCATGATTTATGAGCTACTCAGTATGTATCAGTTATCAGTATGATTAAATAGTATCATATTATTACTGTTTCTAGATTACTGGATTTCTCCATTGGGAGTATACTTAGCATCAAGTGGACTTTAGGGATGAAAGTTTCCGTTTAGCTTCTGTGGAACTTAGCAATCCCTAAGTCCCTGAACTACGTGCCACCGTAGGATTTGTCTTTATAGACTTTAGCTAGTGGATCTACCTTAGCTCAGATATCATGCTCCTTACCTTGGCAAGTGGGATACTCTCTTTTCGGTGTGGGAGTAGTACACTGAACTCCATGTAGTAGCTCACATGGTTTATGTCAGTTTTAGTATCTCCCAAAGTTCAGTCATTCAGATTATTATTTTAACCTTGCATTTAGTTATTTCAGTTTTAGTATCTATTAGTTGCATGTTTTACTACTTGGTTATTGCATCAGTCCATGTATTTCAGTTCCATATTCAGTTTTAACATCTAAGATTCATCATGTCCACCTTTACAGATTATCATGCATATTTCACATACCCAGTACATTCAAAGTGCTGATCACATTCCTCTTTTGCCTACATTTTTCATGTGATATAGATTCAGGTTCTTACTATCAGGATCCTAGTAAGTTAGATTGCAGCTTCTAGCCAACAGGTAATGAGTTCTCTTATTTTGAGCATTCAAGTCAGTTTGTAGCTCTAGTATGTTATTTCAATTCACATGTATTGATTAAGGGTAGCAGGGGCCATGTACTGGCAACTATAATCAGTATTAGTAGAGGCTTCATAGACAGTCAGTAAGAGTTGTTGTATTCAGTCAATTCTATTGTAGATTCTTTTCATATTACTGTTATTATATACAAAACTTTGTTCAAAAATATATTGAACCAGTATTCCACAATTATGTTTCTACTCAGTCATTTTAGTTCTTTTACATGTTCATATTTAGTTACTCATGACTATGCCAGTGTCAAGGATTAGCTTGGGGTTACTTATAATTCTAAGCACCGTGTTACGACTAGGGGGCACTCTCGAGTCATGACCAAAAAATTTATATTGTTATAAACATATTTTATTAGTTTATTCAAGATTACTCTTCGAAGTCACTTCTAATAAGTAGTACTAGTAATTTTTTTAATACAAATCAATGGTATTTTCTTTTTATTTTTTTTTCTTTTTTCAAATTCATATTAATTGTGTTCGTTGTCATGACTTTTCAAGGAAGATGTTCTTTATATAATGATAATACAAGCTTATATTATGGCTACTTCTAATAGTTTTTAGAACTTACGGGTATAAATCATATTTAAACGCTAGCTTAAAATAGTTGTATTGGTAGTAAAAAAATACTACAACAACAACAACATACCCAGGGAAATTTCACTTAGTGGGGTCCGGGGAGGGAAGAGAGTACACAAATCTTACCACTACTTCGTGGAGGTAGAGAGACTATTTTCGAAAGATCCTCGCCGAAGAAAATATAATGAAAAAAACATTAAAAAATAGTGTATAGTCTACTATGATAGTAAAAAGTGTAAACAAAAAAAGTAGGAGATGAAATTGATGAACATGTTGTGTAAACCGATTGATTTTTCTCTCTGTACACGTTCTAACTTTACAAATAATGGCTCCTTTTCAGCCTTACTCGAGCAAGTGGTGCTCATGCGCTTGTCCATTGGGACTCCTGTGGAGCAACCACCAACACGTATCATGGATCCAAGTGCTGCTACAACAAGAATTTATGGAAGGGAGATGGAAATTTCTCAGAATTTGAACTACCAAGGTACAATATAGACTCCTAAGAACCGTACTATTCAACAGGACGAATCGCAAGTTAAAGCTCAATATTCAACCCACAATGGAATACTGGCTATCATCTTCAAATCCAGTGACTATTATGGGGTCATGGCAGATGAATGCTGATTTTAAAAGTGTATGATTTAGAAGATCCATCTGTAGAAACTGATGGTCAAGTCACGTGGCTAGAGAAATGGACTCTAGATTTCAAATCAGAGGAAGACTCGCTCATTGTTACTATTTGGGTTCTCTTACCAGGGCTTCCATTCCCCTGTCACTCATGAAATTATGTTAAGCAAATTGTTGCTTTGATGGGTATTTCCTTATTCATGGATTTAGCTACAGACAATAGAACCCGTCCTAGCATGGCTAAGGTTAGAATAGAGCTTTTGGCCTCCTAACAATAATGTCAAACACGCTCTTAGATTAAATTGACATGATTTAGCCAAATAACTATTTAGCAAATAAAAATTTAAAAAGAATTGACATTTAATTGACATAACTTATTCTGCACAAAAATAGGGAAGGAAATTTCTACTCACACACATCTCTTTCTTCAATTTACTTTTTTTTAAAATATAAAACATATTTAGTGTCATCTCTCTCTTCTAACTTCCAACCATTTATCCTTAAAATTAGCAAAAGGTTTATTTAGAATTATCTCTCCTTAAAATTAGCAAAAGTATCTAATTATGATTGTTCTTCTTTCAAGGGATATTCTTATAAATCTACCATATATAAATTATTTTTCTCAATTTTTTGTTAGATGTTATGGTGAATTTTGTGGTTTTATACTAGTCATATCATATTATACTATTGAAAGATAAATTCAACAACCACAATATCAAATATACTCCAAAAATTTTGTGGGTCTAACATAATACAAGAATGTCATTGAAAAGTCTAATTTTTCTTTATCACAAGCAAAGAAAACCCTCACATCTTAAATATGATCTCAAAAATATTTTTCAAGTATTTGAAAATAATTTTCCCACATTTATTTTCATACTTTCAGATTGTATACTATCAAAATACACATTGGCAGCATGAAGTCTCTTTTGGAGATAATATTCTACAAAAGAATTGTAGTGCTTCAATTCCATAGGTTATCAAAGTTTAATCCATAGAGGCCATTGCAGGCACAAAATCACTGATTTTATGTTACTAATCTTTTTTTTCTTCCTCCTTCTGTCACAATTAGACACACAACTTAATATTTAGAATATAACAATAAAGATTCAATCTTTATACAACTTGCTTCTAGTTTAACTATGAAGTTTTATATTCTTCTAATAGTTAACCGAATGAACCTTGAATTCTGATGAAGTTTTTACATTCTTCGAATCAGTTTCAGATTAAGACTGCAGAGTAGAAAACCAAAAAGGCTTTAACCTCCATAGACCTTAAATACAACACTGCTTCTAGTTAACTATGATCCCCTCAATGTACCCGAGGTTATGGATTATTTCCTCCCAAAAAAGTCACAACCTTTCATTTCTTATTCACACCTTTAAAAATCCAACACCTAGCAATTCAATTTATTTCATTTTTTGTTTAAATTTCCAAGCACAGCATCTGGAAATGGAACCCAACAAAGGCCATTGCAAGTAAGGTCTTAGGGTGTAGAATGTATAACCATGGAATCGATCTGAATATTCAGGAGTTGAATCAAAATGAGCTAGCAGTAATAGATAAGAAAGTCTAAATTTTTATTGTCAAATTAATTGTAGATCCACACAAAATAAAGATGAAATGAGAGTCCATGAACAGAAGATAAACATGATCAAAATGATGAGATGTAACTCGTAAGGCTCCTCAGAGACTCATAAGAAGAGCCTCCTGGCTTTAAACATGAATTTGCCTTCTCCTTCAGCTCTACCATTCTTTCTTTAATTTGTTTCCCTTCTTCCTCCTCCATCAGCGTTCTAATTGCATTTTCAATGTTCTTCCTCTTCAAGCCATTCTCCAATTGCACCCCTACTTTCCAAACATGGCTAACGTACCTTGCGTTCACCATTTGATCACCGAAACATGGCATACAAATCATTGGAACCCCTTCACAGATACTCTCCAATGTTGAATTCCATCCGTTGTGCGTCCAAAATGCTCCAACAGCAGAATGTGCCAACACTTGTTGCTGCGGAGCCCATTTGACAATGTGTCCTCTTCCATCCACTGTCTCCAAGAACTCACTAGGTAACAATTCGATCCATTCTGAGCCACGAATCAATCCGGGCCTAACCACCCACAAGAAAGGGTGATTGTTGTTTGCCAAGCCCCAAGCAATCTCAAGAAAGTCATTAATTTCTATTGCTGCAATGCTTCCAAAGCTGACATAAATTACAGATTTAGGTGGTTTTGTGTCTAGCCAAGAGATTGAAGTTTGATCTTGTGACCTCAAGCTGCTAGAAGAAGCCGGAAAATGAGAATGAAAGGGGCCTATTGGAAAAATTGGCATAGGAAAATCTTCGTGGAATTTAGACATGGAGAGTTGTTCAAGTTGTTCAAATGAATTGAAAATGAGGCCTGATGAAGCTTTAGATTCTCGTATCATTCCTTGAATAACTTGATAAAGTGCATCCATGTTACATGTCTTGAATAAAGGAAGGTCTTTAATTCTGAGGGGTGGAAGTTCCTCTACTGCTTCCTCTAGTCGAGATTCTATGTACATATTACAAACTCATCAGTAACAGATTCAATGTAACTTTAAAGAAGTGTAAAAAGTCACTATTTAATCAAACCATGGAAGATTTCAAAAGTTATTTATAGGCATAATATATAAGCATACACTCAAACTTGATCTCCGCTAACAAGTGTAATGTGACTATGCTTGTGGGTTCGCAGGAAATTTATATGTACTTTATATTTGATATTTTAATACGAATACAGGATCTACGGAAAATCCAGTGGGTTCGGCGAACCCCCTTCCGATACAGTAGCTCCTCCCCTGCATATATATTTAGACATCTCAACTTGCTTCTACTGTGTTATAAGTTAAATACTCTAACTTACAAAGTGACCATCTAGACACCTCCAAAATTTATATGCCACCTCATCATCGAATGTCCACGAGATGCAATTTGAGCGTTTAAGGTGTTTAAATATGCACTCTCAAAGTTAAATTGCTTACTTGTTAGCTGAAGCCAAATTTGAGCGTTGGTTTACCTATTATATCTTGTTTACATGGATTGTTTCCATAAAAAATACTCTCTCTACCAAATTTCACGTACATTTTTGAATTATTACGTATGGATTTTCTTTTCTTTCTTTTGGAGCCTTCTTCTAAGTTCTAATCAGAACAGAATTATTTCTTTAAATGAGAGTGTGTCCCCAGCAATGACAAAAAATGTTACTGGTGTATTTCTCTTTACCTACTTAAATTTTGGTGGGCAAATCATCAAATACTAGTGTGGATGATTTATTTTTAAAATTAGTGAAATAATTAATTTATGCGATACACAATTATATTCTTTCTGTCTCGATGCTTGGTAAATTTTGAATCTCAAGAGTCAAACAGTTTAATTTCATGGAGGCATAAAATTCTTGAATTTTTAAAAATAAAATTTTCATTTTTAAAAATTTGCTATAAATCAGAATAATTAATAATTTTAAATATTTTTAAAAATATATGAAAATACTACAATCAAAGAAATACTTCCTCCATTTCAAAAGAATTAAATTGTTGAGACATTTTTCATATTTCAAATTAATTTAATTGTTCAATTTTCAAAACTACTTTTAGAATATTCTTTCATTTTTACCCTTCATTTTTATTTTCTATGTGATGAATTCAAGAAATTTTAATTGCTTTGAATTATTTTCTATGTGATGAATTCAAGACATTTTTTAATTATTTAGTATTGAAATTAGTTATTATGATTAATGGTTAATTATTCTAAAGATTAATTTGATAATAATTAATAAGAATAAAAATGAAAAATAATATCTAATTTATATCCTAATATTCTTTTTATAAAAGATGTGAAACATTTCAATAGTTCAATTATTTTTTAACGAAAGGAGTACTTAATTTTGAATCTCCAAATTTGAATTATTTAAAGTGTCAGATAGATGAGTTGTTTTCAGGCAACTTTTTGTGCATGTCATCGAAACACAAAAAAGATGTGTGGGCGCCGAAATTATTGTTGCGAAATGGATGATGTGACACATGTACCAACTGGAAATTAATGGAATTGCGTTTTATCACCTCAACTAAGGCCCGTTTAGAAAGTCACCCGATCATTGGATTTAATGTAATTATATTATGAGACGTGTAAATACTTGATCAGTAGGTAATTAGGTGTAATTGACAGGAAGTTAATTATACTATCCAATTCTTATGGAAGGATTGTGAATTGGTAGTAATTATATGATGTAATTACAAGCTGATTATTTTTTAATTTCTTTTTTCTATTTCTATTTTTATTTTTTCGTTTTAATTTATTTTTTACTTCTATTATTTTAAATTCTTTTTAATTATTTTTATTTTAAATTTTTTAAAAATTTAAGACTACATGATTGAAAAGTTTTCTTTATTTTCTTAAATATGTCAAATTAGGTCCTTTTTAAAAAAAAAATGGATGAAGTAACAAATAATTGAAGAATGAAGATAAGAAAATACCTTGAAGAGGAAAATAAGCTTTGTTTTGCAGAAGTGGGATGGCAGCATAAGCCAAGTATGAAGAAACTCCTCCAGTCCTTAAAACAAGCCTAGGAAGGTTAAAACTGTCAGCAACGGGCTTGGTGAAGTGCAAAATAGCATCTGATATTAAGCAAAGAATATTTGGATGTTCCAACACTAACTGTGTCAAAGCCTCAGTGAAGTGCGGAGAACACTTGTCATTGAACAAAGAAAGCAGAAGTAGGATATCAATATCTGTTTTTGATTTTTCATCTTCAGATAAACCATTAGAAATAAGATGAAAAGTGAAATGGGGATAGTTTGCTCGAATATTATTGAAGTTATCCGTGTAAATTATGGTTATACAAAAGCCTTGTAAGTGAAGGATGTTTGCTAGCTGAAGCATAGGGTTTATGTGTCCTTGCAACGGTAGCGGAAACAGCAACACCCGCCCTCCTTTTCTTCCTTGCCCTTCCATGGATGCCTAGCTAGCTTTCTCCAAACTTTGGATTGATATATATATATATATATATCCCATGTGTTTAGACCTACACATACTTTTTGACGTATGCCATATTATGTTTTAATTTATCTGGCTTGATTCCAACCAAGTAGGATCAGGGTTGTCTCAACAAGTTTGGGGGCCTAAATCCAAACTTCATAGAGAGACCTTATTTTATTATTTGATATACATATAAATTAAATTATCATAACATACTCAGTGTAATCCTATAAATAAGGTTTCGAGAGGCAAAATATATGCAGACATTATGACGTAAGAATGCAAATAATGTAAATTTTCAATGAAAATATTTATATATATATACTATAAAGTTAGAATAATATATAAAACGTGACTCAAAAATTTAAAAAGTTTATATAATTATATCAAAATAGTGTTGCGCTCAATTTGATAAGTTGAGATAATTATATTAAAATAGTACTGATTAGTTTTAGTGTTTGAAATTTGAAGAAGACACCAAAAAATAAATTTGGTCTTTTTATAAACGCACAACAAAAGATTTTGCATAATGTAGAGGGTTTGAACGTTTGAAAGACTTTAGAATATTCAATAATGAGAGAAAAAAAAGATAGTGAAAGGGGAATAAAAAAGTAAATATAAGAATAATAATGTAGGTTCATGAATATAAATGAGGCAACAAAATAGATAGCCACATAAAAAGTATATTACAAAACATTATTCCATTTACATACATTTTTGGGAAAAAATGAGGACTTCAAAAATATTGAGGCCCCAAGTGATTGCTTTAGTGGCCGTATGATTGAGACGGTCCTGAGTATGATAGTGGGATGCACGGATGGCTCCATGCTTTATTAAAAAAGGCACTTGATTTAGACTCCAACTTGAGGGGACTCATTTTTTTAGAAATAATAAGAAAAAAAATTGCACAGTCAGTTTTAATCTTTAGTTTAAGGTTACAAGATTCAAATATCTTCTTTAGTTTCTTATAAAACTCCAAACTTCGTACCAAGTCAAAATCAGACAAATAAATTGAAATGGAGGGAGTACTATTAATAGAAAAAATAAGTTTCAATATAAAAAGAAAATAACAACTTTGCCTCTCAAAATAATTTTTTTACGAAATAGAATAAAAAATGTGCATCTTAAATAAAAACTAAAAGAATAGACTTTAAATTTTAAAAAAATATTATTATTCAAAAGTGTAAGGCCTCCAATTTATTTTTGACTTTAGACCACTAACGTGCTTAAGCCGCACCTGGCGGGATGACAAATTCTCTAATTTTTCAGAGTTATAATTCCAAGCTTAACAAGATACTAAATCTAGATAAACAATAGGTTCCTTGTTTATGATATGTCCAAATTACACCTCTTTAAAAAATATAAAACGGTCGTTGTCAAATATAGATCCAACTAGGTTGGGGTCGAATCCCATAGGGAATAAGGCGAGAAATAAGCCATATGCGGTTATTTACTATTAGTAACTTATTTCCAGAATAATTGAGAAAAATGAGAAATATTGGGTTTTGCGTTTGAAAATAACTTTGTGATAAGTCACGGTCAACAATATGCTTAACTTAGAATTGATAGAGAGAATTAACCAGGATTGTTTTCACCAAAACTATTTGACTCAGTAGAAGGGGACTTCATGCTAACATCCCAGAGATGAGCTAAGTAGGCTAAACAACTCGTTCCCAACAGCTTTCTCGTGCGGATATAGGTAGGGGTGTACGTAGTCGGGTTGGTTCAGATTTTTCAAATATCAAATCACATTATTTGTGTCGAATTTTTAAATTTATAAACCAAACCAAACTAATAAAACTCAGATTTTTCGACCTACGATTTTTTCGAGTTCTCAGGTTTTTTTGATAAAGTATTTATACGAACATATAATTAACTTGTGCTCCAAATATTTCTTTAGCCCTACCAAAATACAAATATCTAAGGTGTTTTTTTAAGAAAATAACACAAAATATGAGATGAGTGATGCCACTAAAATATTCGACAAAAAATAATAAGAAATCCCATAAAATAAATATTACAAATTAATAAGTCATAATGAAAATGATCATAATTTAAAAGTATTAAATCAAGTTTAAAAAAAGTCTAATAATTATTAATTACATGATTAAACATTAAAGAAAAATAAAATTAGATTATACATTTTAAAATGTCTAAACCAATGTAAAATTAAAGAACAAATATTCAACATTAATAATGTCATTCTTGGTGTTGAATTAATTTTTTTGGTTAGCATTAGTATTAGTTTGATTTTGATTTGAGCTTTATTAGAGTTACTAATATCTATGGACTATAACATTTATTGGACCATTCAAAATTTTAAGTCTCAAAAACCTGAAACGATATGTTAAAAAAGATAAAAATTATGAAAAAGTATAAGAGAGATTTAGAAATTATATCAAAGTAAAAATTTTATGTAAAAAATAAATTTTAAAAATTATATATATAATGTCGGATTGGTTTGGTCTCGAGTTGACATTTTTAAGTTAAAACCAAACCAATTTAAGTATAGTCAGGTTTTTTTTCAATACCAAACCAAATCATTAGTCGGGTAGTTTTTCGATTTGACGCGGTTTGGTTTTATTTTGTACACCCCTAGATATAGGATATGACATTTACTGGCTTAATTAGACTTGTACACACCTTCCCACTCTAGTTTATCTCTACCCAAAATCTCTAGAGTTATTGTCTTAGAATTACAGTTCAAAATAGCATGATAGAGAGACAACCAAGTCATACCCAAGATCACATCAAAGTCTAGCATATCTAAAAGAGAGAAGTCTTGTAAACACCTTTAAACTAGACGTAAATTATTAGTTTCATCCTCAAATTATTGACGGCCTTAAAAATACTTCTTTACTTGACTAATTGAACTTAAATACACCCCAATCTTGCAATATGAGTGAAATACACCCATAAATTCTCGTCAAATTTAAGGGCGTTTTCAACACTTCTCTCGGCTTTTTATTAAGAGTCTCATGCCCTTACAAGAGTTTGAGACCACTTGCTATGTCATGTGAAAGATCAGAGATGATTGCAGGTGTATCTAAGCTTAGTTAATCAAGTAGAGGGGTGTTTTTAAGGCTGCCAATAGTTTGGGAACGAAACTAATAATTCACGCCTAGTTTAAGGGTGTTTTCAACACTTCTCTTTATCCAAAATGACAAATCTACCCAAGTCTGCAGGCACATAAAGATCAAGAGAAAGTGTGGTACACATGAGTTACTGCTACAGACTCTCCAACAGGGGTGACAACATAAATAGGGGCATCAACCAAATCACAAATCAAGTCAAGTCCAAAAGCAAATCTAACATATACATATGAATAAGTGGAAACCCGGATCAAACAAAACAGAAGTCTTTTGGTCGCAGAAAATAATAGTACTTGTTATCACGACGTCTGATGCATCAGCCTCTGGCCTGTCTGAAAAATCAGCAGGTATATATAAGGACTTTTTTGTACCCGGAAGGGAATTGCTTGGAGAGTTGGCAAAATAGCCTCTCTCAAAACTTAATTGAGCATTTAGACACAAGTCTTCAAAAATTTGTACTTTAGACAATAATAATGGCATCACCCATTACTCTTTCAAAATATACGAGACATACTCTCAAGTTTTTTTAATAATACACTTTTGGTCCCCACTAATCCAACAAATATGAAAAAAAAAATTCATTTATTAAAAAACAATTCCAATAGAGAAAAGCTCTCCAAGAAGAAACCTAAAAAGCTCCCGTTTTGTAGCTGATTTAGCCGATTATGATGATTTTTTGGTGATATTTTCACTTTCACATGTGAAATCATCATCATCCTACTCATTGCTTCCATTTTACCCCATTTTCTTTCAAACAGCTTCAAAGAAAAATTTTCCCACCATTTTAGAATCTTGAGAAATCTTTCAAAATCCCTTCATTACTCGTTTATAGATAAACTTTAATAGTTTAGAAGCACTATAGATACATGTTCTCCATTTCAGGAGCTTGATTTGAACTAGATCTTGTTCATTCACATTTTGTACGGATTTCGTAACTGTAACACCTCGGAAGTGAAAAGTTGAGTTGAGTTGGAAAAGTTCAAAAAATGTTGCAAGGATCTGGTGCTACGAATTGACCTACAGGTCGTAGGAAGGGTCTCGTAGACACTAGTAAGATTTTTGGAAATTTCAAGTTTCTGATGTTTGACCTACAACTTGACAAGACGAATCGTAGAAATTGGACGAGCCATAAATGGCATTCTTATGAAGGATTCAGAGTAATGATTTGAGACCTCAGTCTAAGAGAAAGATTTGACAGATCGTAGTGTGTTCTACGGGTCGTAGGAAGCACCCGTAGAAACAATCCAGACTTAGTAGAATTTTGCACTTAAAGATGAGGACTATGGATGGGGTCTATGGACCATAGAAAGGTCGACGACTCGTAGAATGATCTCGTGGGAAGTTGAAGGAACTTTGGATTTCGAAAGTTGGTTCTACGGTTGACCGGTACGGGCCATAGGAAGTTCTATGGACTGTAGGTCCAAACTACAGAAGTCATGCAGTAGTTATTTTTAAGGCTATTTAGATCTTTTTCTATGCATTTAATACCTATACTACGTCGTTTTGACCCAAACTCTTAATCCGATAACTACCTTTCTATTCCTAAATCTACCCAAATCCTCTCATTCTCTCAAATTCCTAAATCTCATCAAAGTTCATTGTTGCTTCTAATTGCACACGCAAGTGTACGTGGTCGCAGAAGTAATAAGTGGCTCTTTAAGAACCGGAATATCGAACCCACAGAGACTTGTCAATTAACTATTTACTAAATTATACTAGTCTAATTATTTATTTAAGAGTGTCAAAAGAAATAAAAGAATGCAAAAATTAAATACTAAGATTAACTTACAGTGATTGGGACAATTCCAGGGCTGCAACATTCATCAGGTTTCATGTATCGCATCTCATGTAATGAACTAACTAAGGTTATCAAATTACTGATTTACAGGGTTGATTTTATGATCATGATCTCTCGACCTCTAATCGCCTACTCCAACTAGCTGTCTAACTACATCGTTGAGCGGGGATAGGCAGTCCTAATGGGCGAGCATTTATATTTCATCCTGTTTCGTAACCAAGCGAGGTGTTCGTCCGGGCGTCACTCCTGAACACGAATCTAAACAAAGTTAGAACAAGCTCTTTGTATTCTTTGGTCTATCTACCTCTTCATCTCTCGAGTCCAAGAATAGACAATAAATTTATTTCTATGGTGGCCTAGCATAAAATACTAAAACAAGAACACAAAAGTAATTTAAACGATAACCAATAATTAATTCAAAACAATCGATGTTCAACAATTACCCATGGCCGCAACCCCAGAACAAGGGTCTTTATCTACTAATACCTAAGAAAAAGAAGAAGAAAAGAACCCCAAAAAGTATTTACAATTTTTCCTTACAAAGTGTCTTCCTTCCCAAAGTCTCCTCTCGTCTCCCTATAATTATTTCTATGGACTATTTATAGATGTAGAAAACCCTGAATAAAATAACTGAGTCCAAAACAAATTAGGAACTCAAAACCAAAACGGAATTGAATTCCTTCTTTTACTCGTGAAACCGCCTCACAATTTGCTTTCCTCGCCCAACTTTTCCATATATATAAATATTAATATAATATTTAATTTAATCCATTAAGCTGCCTGCTTGATTTTCCTTCTTCAATCTTTCATAATTAATTCATTTTAGCTCCAAACTTCTTCAACTTTGCACCAATTTAATCCTACAAATAAAATACACTATTTAGCACAATCCATAAAATTCATGCTAAAAAGGACAAATATAAATAATAAATATGAGGCAATTAATGATAAGAAAATATATTTTTGGCCTCAGATCATTCATCCTCTTCAATTCTCTCTCAAATTCAAGGAAGAAAGCTAGGGTTCCAAGCTTCAAGTCTCCTCTTTTCTCGTGCTTGCTAGAATTTGATCATCAATGTATGTGGGAATTCCCTAATGGATTCCATTCATCCATTGGGTCCCAAAAGATCTCCAAGTTTCCAATTCAATTTCATCAAAATCGATTAGGGTTTCATCCAATTCTCCAATGGGTCCTATTTGTTATGATTCAATTATTTGATTTTAATCTTATTGTGAATGATTTGATTCAATTACATGTTTCAAATTGATTTCATATGGATTCATGAATGAGCCAATGGTTCTACAACTGCAACAGCACTTACTGAAAAGACTATTCTACGACTAGCCGCCTACTTAATTACACTTTCGGCATGGCATTAAGCAAGTTCCTTCTTCTGCGAATATGAGATAGACCGAAAGGGCTTTTTTATAGATGTGGAGGTTGAGTAAGGGGGGGGAACTTGAAGAGCGAAGCGAACCGCGCTAGTCTTGCTCATGGTGGTAAGCGAGGGAGGATTTAGTAAAGGGATAATGCCACTTTATACTAATATAGTCCCGAGTTTGTAATTAGAGTTAGAAGCTTCACAGCTTCCTCCACTCGCATTATTCCTGATTTTGAATATGAATTTATGAAGATATGAGTTAATGAAGAAAGTTATGAACATATGAATGATGATTTATGAAAGTTATGCATGATTTATGAAAAGAGTGTTTTATGAACTAAGGTTGCTTTTAAGATAAGCCTCAATGAAATTTTGAAAGGTTTTCTCACATATGCGTGAATTGTGAAAGGTTTTATCACATATTAAGAAATCATGATTGGTGAAAGGTTTTCTCGCACACGTATGAATCATGATTTTAGGAGCTACTCTATGATGACTTAAGCTTGGATTAGTAACTAAATTGTGTTTTCCCATGATGATGATATGTTTATGAATGACTTTCCTATTGGGATTTTTACTTAGCAACGAGAGAATATTGAGATGGAGGGTCTCCCATTAGTAGAGGTAGGATCTCTAGTAGCAATATTCTTGCCCCTAACTACATGCCCCGTAGGATTTGCCTTAGAAAGATATAGCTAGTGGATCCACCTAAGCAAGAAGTTCATGATCCTTACCTTGGCAAGTAGGACATTTCTTTTTGGTGTGGGAGCAAACACCAGATTCCATGTTATAGCTCACATGGTCTATGTAGGTTAATGGTAAATATCTCACAAAATGAACTAAGTTACTTTCAAAGGTTTTAGGAAAGCTTTCACTATGATTTTAAGATGCATTGACCATGTTCATGATTTATGATTCTTCTTTAAAGACTTTTTAACATGTTTTAGCTTGGTCATTCATATCATGTTTTCCTTTATGCCCCTTTATGATCATGTCTCACATTTTTATGCATATCCCTCATACTTAGTACATTTCATGTACTAATGCATACTTGTGCCTACATTGTCTCAAAATATAGTGTTCGATACTTCCTCTCCTCCCGCTCGTGGCTAGATACGAATTGCTACCTATTTCTTTGGATTGGTGATTCCTCATACTTCAAGGGTAACACCATGAAGACTTTACTTGTTGATGTCATTTACTTTTGAGACTTTGTACATGTGTATGGATTACGTCCTAACCATTGTGTTGATATTTAGAAAGGCTTGTCAAGACTTAGTACACTTCCTCACTTATGTTTCAAATTTCCTTCTATCATATCAGATCTATTGCTTAATTTCTCGTATTTTCATTATGTTGTGTTGAATATAAGGAAAGGGATTGTGTAGGGCCTCTCAGGGTTATATATGTCATGTCACATCTAGGATGCACTTTGGATCGTGACAGTAACAGCCAATGACCTGCTAAATATTGATACTGTAATCTAATATCTATCAGTGTAGTCTGTATATAATGGTAGTAGCTGAATTTGTTGTTGCTGGTGGTGATTATATAGGAGTATGAGAGGAGATACTCAAAACATGGAATTGAAAATCTTTTAGTAAGACAACAATGCCTATTACATTGCGTTGCAATGGTTCATATGACGATATGATTACAAGTGTAATTGAGGATGGTGAGTTAGCGTGCAAGCCAAGCGACTTGGTGATTAACTATCAAATGAATGGGAGGGAAAATTACATTCCACATTCATAAAGAATGATAGGCATGTGGGCTTGTACATGATGGATACTGTTGTTGATGGCGCTAGGTCTATATTGAGGATAAATATCATTGCAAGGCCTCCGATTGAACCAACAAATTTATTTAATGACGACGAATCGATTGAAAATGAGAGCTTGAGTGATCAACCAAATAAGAGCTTTGATGATCATTCAAATAAGAGCTTGGGTGATGATTCAATGAGATATGTAGAAAACCCGATCCCGGGGTTCGGCCATAATTCCTAAAGTCCGTACCAAAATTCCTTTCCTAAAGATGAAGATGTGGTCGGTCAAAATTGGATTCGTCAATTTCATTTGCCTCGAATTTTTTGCGTCAATCCAAGTCAAATGAAGGACAGTTGTTGACACCCAATTTTGGACGACCTCCACAATATGAATTAACTTTCGAGCTTCTTAATTTCAAATGATTTAGAATAATGGGTTTTATAAAGTTCAAAATTTTTTCAAGTTTTGAAGTGATTTTAATCATTTTTATAAGGTTTTAAATAATAAATATATTTTTCATATAAATTTATTTGTAATTAGTATATTTTATAAACACTTGAAAATCCTCTCAAAAGCATTATATATTTGGATAATTTTTTTTTAGTTTAGTTTAAGTTATAGTTTATATTTTGAGTTAATTAGTTTATTAATAAGTTAATTATTTTATTTCGTTAAGATTAAGAAACTTATTAATTAATTAATATTAATTCGTCTTATTTAATCTTTAGCCGGATTCGCTAATTGACTCAATTTGGCTAAATTCTTAACTATATTTGGTTACAATCGAAATTCATTTGGCTATTGTTTAATTGCGGTCTTAGCCAATTACTTAAGCTTCTTAGAAGACCAATTGTTGGGCCCTTTTATTTCTATTTTCTAACTAACCCAGCAGCCCATTCCCTATTATGCTCCTACCCGGCCCAACCCATCCAATTCCAACATCAACATTCACGGCAAAATCAACGACATAAGCAATCACGGCGTGGATGGCAACGAGGACACGACGTGTACAATTCTCAAACGGAGATACACGGCGAAGTAACAGCCATACACGGCGTCAATCGCGTGTCAATCCCAGTCCACACCTTTGTCTTCTTCCTCAACGTTCATCTGCAAATCATACTATTTCAGCAGCGATTCCGTCCTTGGCCGCTCGAGATTGCGCCACGAAAAAGCTCAAGGACAATTGGATTCATCCAGGCCTTACATCACGCCTTCAATCCGTTGAGCATTTGGAGAATTTGGGAATCGAATTGGCATATTCCTTATCCGAAAAGTGAGTTTGAATTTGAAATTCTGAAATTCCCCTCAATTTTTCACCAAATTTCGAACCTTAAATCTCCTTTTATTTAAACCCCTCACTGCCTTCATTCAAAGGCTTAGGAAAAATATAGATAAAATTGGAGACAACCATTATATACATATAGAGAAAGATACATACGAAATAGGGAGAATTACAGAGGTTTGAAATCTAGAATTTTTTCTTTGGGATTTTTATCGTCCTTTGCTCGCTGAAGCTGGATGAAGTTTCATTCGAGGTGAAAGCAGTCGCTCAGTTCGTTTGTTCCAGTTTTCTGCCCTTCAAAAGGTAACATTCACTTCAGTCCATATCTCTCTCATTCCTAATATGCCGAATGATTGATTTCTCGACTGTATGAAGTGTTTAAAGGTCAAGATTTTGGGAATATTTCGATTTTGTTGATTATAAATCAGTACTGTGGTTGGTCTGCTTATTCGAGAATGTTTTTCGGTTTCTTTCGCTTGAAGTTTGATTGGTCCCGTTTAATGTCAAGATTTTCGTTTTCTTTCTGTTAGTGTCTTCCTACTCCATTATATAATCTCATTAAGTTGTTTATGGCTTGTGGTTTAGTTTGAAATTCTGAATTTAGTCTCTATGTTGTGGGTTGATTTTCGTTCATATCTCGACTGGCGTAGATAACATGAATCGGACAGCCTACCACCTTATTCTCTTTTTCATCGTGCCTGCCGGTTGAATATCTCTTTTCCTAATTTTGGTTTGTTTGAAACATGCCTCTTTGATTTTGGAATTCAATAAATGTTCTTGGCTTTGTACAGTTGAATTCAATAAATCTTCTTGGCTTTGTACAGTTAAGCAAAGATTGCATATATGTTGGCCGTTGTTATCTGCCCGTCCTCGTCTCTTAGTATTCGTAGGATATTGATGTGTGTTGAACAGTCATTGTCTCTTAGTATTCGTAGGATATTGATGTGTGTTGAACAGTCAAGTTCATAAGGTTAAATGTATGCTATGATATAAGCAGTTTGGCGTATAGGTTATATTTGGAAATCATGTTCGATGAAGGTGTGTTACCTTCGAGATTCTTTGAATGTCAAATTCGTAATAGCCTGAAAATTAACTTCTCTGCCTTATCAACATCTCATATCAGCATATACATCTATTTGATGCTTGTGCTAGTAGAATTCTTCCGATTAAATGCTTTAAATTTCGAGTATACATGTTGTTCTTGTAACTTCTCTGCCTTATCAACATCTCATATCAGCATATACATCTATTTGATGCTTGTGCTAGTAGAATTCTTCGGATTAAATGCTTTAAATTTCGAGTATACATGTTGTTCTTGTAGCGATTTAAGGTTCATAATGTGTGTTTATTGAGCTTCTTTAGTCTTTGGTATGAGATTTTCTTCTATTTTTATTTTTTTTCTCATTTCTGGTTCATATTAGTTTTTGTCATTGAAGTTTTGGTGAGCGATGTGGTAAAGACATCTTGTTGACTCTATCTTACTTAGCTAAGTTATTCGTTAATTTTGATAGTTCGAATTCTGTCATAATAGTTTTGTATTAGGGATGAGTTAGATTGTCTATGGATTTACGATTGAATTCTTTACTTGAGTTATTGCCCTTTCCAGTAATAAATTTGCATGAGTTGACTCCCAGTAGGCTTGATCACACAGTTTGGTGAGGTTTGTTAGCATTTATGTTAAATTTTATTTAGATATGTTTATAACTCTTGAGCCAAGTTGCAAATAGTTTTTCTATCTTAAAGTCATATCATTTCTATAATTTGGAATTCGTGTTTTTGCCTCCATGTGTTTTTATTTTTTATATTGAGTTGTTGTGGTTTCTCTCCTTGTCCTAATCTTTATTATTTTATTTTCCTTGCATGAATCCCCTTGGAGTGAGTCCATCGGACTCCACATGTCCCCTTGCATCTTCAAATTGGGCCATGGAGGCCCAATTGCTTTTTCCTTTGAGTCTGTCTCGTCAAGGATATGGAACCGAAGAACAGGTCCAAAGTAGCTGAAATACAGGTTTTGGAGGCGATATACAAGTTGTATACAACAACATATACATCAGAATACAGGATATCCGGGAAATGTACAGTGGTATACAAGCTGTATACACTATATAACAGCAGCGAAAATGGGCCCAAAAGCCCCAAATTCAGCAGAGCTATTTTCTTGTGATTAATTGGGTCAAAAGCCCCTTTTTATTTGTATAATTGTTGTTAGGGAAAATTTTCAAAATGTCAATAATTTGACATTTAATAGGACCCCTTAGCTACACTTTCAATATTTATATAAAATGTCAATATTTTAATTTGTTATGTATTTGATTTATGTATTTTTTATTTGTTTGATTTGCAAGAATACAATTATTTAATAACAGAAAAGAGAAAATCAGGTGAGAGAATATTTTTTTAAAAAGAGACATATCACTTAAAATTCTCATCCATTATAATTTCAAAGAAATCCCCTTTCTCATTCGATTGGATCAACAGTTTTAATCTCCAATTTTCTCCTTTATTAGGATCTTAATCATGGATAGTGAAGTGGAACATATTGTATCCAGTTTATATAATTTCAAAAAAGATAATAGCGGAAGGAAGAAGAATTTGTGTGACATGGTGGAAATAATACAATCTGTCGAGGAAGGATACAATATTCTAACAAAAAAATACAAATTGACTGTGAAAGAAATAGGGATACAAGATTCTGGAAAAAAAATAGCATACGTAGTGGAAATAATATAATATGTTGAAGAAGGATACAATATTCTAAAAAAAATACAAATTGACTATGAATAAAATATGATACATATGTATAAGAAATACAAATCCATTTAGCATACCTATTGGAATGACTATAAACTAAAAAAGAAATACAATGTTCATAATAAAAATACAAATGCTGAGTAAAAGAAAAACAATTGACAAACAAAAATTAATATGAATACAATTCTGGTATGAATACAATTTTTGCAACATTCTTCTCTAACTTTCTCTTTCTTCTTCTTCTTCATCTGCCATGTTCCTTTTTTCTGATTTTTTGTTCACCAAATCCGAATCCGTATTCACTTGTGCATTTGTAACTCTATAAGCAAAATTCGAAATTATTAAATATGAATGTATAATAACTCAAAATTCTTCTCTGACTCTCTCTTTCTTCTTCTTCTTCTTCTTCGTCTGCTATGTTTCTTTTTTCTGATTTTTTGTTCAACAAACCCAAATTCGAATTCGTATTCAGTTGTGCATTAGGAACCCAATAAGCAAAATTCAAAATTATTAAATATGAATGTATAAAAAATCAAACAATATATGATGTATGAATGCTAATGCAGATTACTACAATCTACTAAATCTCAAATATGAAAACAAAATCACAAAATAATCTAACAATAGTGTTTAAAAGACGAAAAATCTGAAATACGTAAAAGAGGGAAATCTCACAAAATACTTGGTGAATATGAAAATAAACTCACAAAAAAATTGAACAATATTGTTTAAAAGACGGAAAATTCGAAATATAAAATACTTGATGAACATGAAAACAAAATCACAAGAAATCTCACAAAATACTTGTTGACTTCGAATTTACCTTTATCAATGGGTGAAAAATCTTTTGAATTAATTGTGAGATTTCTTGAACAAAGTGTAGGAAATTTGAAGAGTTGATTTTCTTGAACAAGGAGATGACAATGGTGAAAAAGGGGGAGAGAGAAAGGAGTGATTTGGGTAAAACCTAGAAAGGGGGGTAAGTGGGTAATGGTGATATTTTTTTAAATTTTGTACGTGATAATGGAGTAAGAAAAGGGTCCAATGTGGGCCTAATTTGAGAAATAAAAGGAAAGAAAATTAATTATATTAGGATACAATTTATTTTCTAAAATATTGACATAATGACATTTTAAATAATTATTTTAAAGTGTAAATGTTTTGAATAATTATGTTAGAGATTCTGATTAGTTTGCTAATTTTTCCTTGTTGTTAGTGTTAGGACATGTATTATTGGGCCAAATGCCCACTTATTTTGACACATTTATTAGTCTTTAGGACAGGTAGAAGTGGGCCAAAAGCCCAAGGAAAATCAGATTAGGCCCAAGTACAAGTCCAAGCGGACAGAAACCAGACTTGGGCCCAAAATATTTTTCCCTTCTTATTGAATATTTTATATTGTTTGATTGTTATTATTTGTTTTATTTGGTTATCAATTTTAAAGTTAGAACTCAATTCATATTTCCCAAAGGATAGCTATTTTTTGTTAGTTATTTAACTTGATTTCAAAAAATAAATGAGTGAATGTTCGAATCTTCAAGTTATTTTCTAAATATTTATGAGTTTTTCCTTACTTAGTTTATTTGGAAACAAAAAAATGTCTTTTTTCTAAAATTAGTTCAAGTGTGAAAATTTGTAATAAGTATGCCTAGTTTTCTTTAAGTTAGCCAAATATTTTCAAGTTGTTTGTCAACCGCAAGTTAGCGGACATTTCGAGTGTCTGACACCTTCTCGAAATGTACATTGAAGCCCCCGAACCCCTTAGGTTATTTCAAATTGATTTTCTTTTTTACATCATTTTGAAATTAAGTTTTCTTGATTTTTCTTCAAAAATTAAGTGGCGACTCTCTTTAATAAACTTTAAATAAAACAACTAATTTTTAAATATATCAAACATTCAGTACTAAGAGTGAGCTGCAATTGTTATTAGCCAAAGCGGCAGTGAGGATGTCTTTTGATTTTGCTATAGTGAAGAGTTGTATTAAATACTTAAAAGTGAAATATGTATCTCGTATTTATGGGTGGATGTTGCGGGCAAAGAAATATGAGTGTTCGGATAGGTTTCGTATCTACAAGTACATTGACGATCACAATTGTGGTGTTGAACATGCCATCAGCAGCCATAGAACAATTTAGACCAAAATCATTGCGTCACTTTGTGTGAATCTGTTTCGTGATGAAAAGGATGCAAATGTGAAAGAGATTCAGTGAATTACTTTTAATATTTTCATTGTATTTCAAGCTATTGGAAATGTTATAAGAGAGGTGTGACTGTCAAGAAAATGGTCCGAGGGATAGCGGATATTCGTACTTACCGGCTTTTTCCTATACGATCGATACTCTTATGTTGATACTAGCTATTGTATCATGGTAAGCGGGGATACTCATAGATTTATGTATTACTTCTTAGCTTTCGGTGCTTGTATTAGGGAGATTTACCCACATTCGAAAGGTAATTAGGGTCGACGGTACTCATTTACATGGTAAATATGAGGGCATATTATTGAGTGTTGTTGCACAAGATACGGAGAACTATGTTTCTCCAATTGCTTTCTGTGTCGTGGACAAAGAGAATGATGCGTCTACATTTTTCTTTGAGAAGTTGAAGCAGATTGTGGTCGATGAATCAAATTTGTGTTTTATTTTCAATAGACACAAGAGCATTGCCAACGGCATTGCAAAGGTTTACAATCATGCTCATCACAGATATTGCATGAGGCACCTCGCTGAAAATCTCCTGGTAAATCAGCACTGCAAAGATTTCCTCTATCTATATGTAACACCTCAGAAGTTGAAAAGTTAAAAAAATGTAGATTTGGGCACTGAAGCAGGTTCTACGAGTTCAACCTACGAACCGTAGGAAGTCCTACGAGACGTAGAAAGGAAGTCGCAGACCTGGAGACAAGTTTTTGAAATTTTAAGTTTCTGAAGTTTGACCTATGAATAAAAAGGACAAATCGTAAGAAAGATGACGAGTCGTAGATGGCTTTCGTAGAAAGATTTCAGACTTAGTAAAATTTTGAACCAAAAGTTGGGTTATAAGGATGAGGTCTATGGACCGTAGAAAGGTCTCGTGGAAAATGATTAAATTCTTAGGTTTCTGAAGTTTGTTTCACGGGTGACCAGGATGGACCGTAGAAAATTCTACGGACCGTAGATCGGTTCCGTAGACTGAATTCGGCAGTTATTTCTTGAAGGCATTTGGATCTTTTCCTATGTGTTTAATACCTAAGCTACGTCGTTTTGACACTAATTCTAAGCCCTGTATAAGATTTTTAAGTCCTAAAACTACCCACTCAAAATTTATTCTCCTAATTCCCAAATCCCAACCAAATTCATCTCTCCCACTTCTCTCCAAGGCTCACAAGGAATTCTAGGGTTCTTCAAGTTCAAGTCTTCTTTCTTCATCAATTTCTTTGGGCTTCAAGTTCAAGGTATGTAGGGAGTTCATCAATGGATTCCATTCACCCATTGAGTCTCAAACATTCTTCAATTCTCCAATTCTATTTCCCAAAATTGGTTAAGTTCTTATTTAATTCCTCATGGGTTCTATTTGTAAGGATTCAATTGTTTGATTTTGATCATATTATGATTGTTTTGACTTAATAACATACTTTCCAATCAATTCCATATGAACCCATGCATTGATCATGATTTTGACTATGAGCCCTAAAAGATATGAATTTATGAAGAAACTATGAATCTATGATTTGATGTTTTTTGAAAGATATGTATGATTTATGAGAAGAAAGGTTTTATGATCTAGGTTTCTTTAAGATAAGTATCAAAAAAATTGTGAAAGGTTTTCTCACATACTTAAGAAATCATGAATGGTGAAAGGTTTTTTCACATATATTTTAAAGAGCTACTCTATAATGATTTTAGCTTGGATTAGTAACTTAATTGTGCTTCTCTATGGATGATGATATGCTTATGTTTATGACTATTCCATTGGGATTTTTACCTAGAAACAAGAGGATATTGAGATGGAGGCTCTCCCGTTAGTAGAGGCCGGGTCTCTAGTAGCAATCAACTTCTTGTCCCTAACTACGTACCCTGGTAGGTTGTCTTAAGTGACATAGCTAGTGGATCCACCTAAGCTTGAAGTTTAAGGTCTTTTCCTTGGCAAGTAAGGACATCTCTTTTTGATGTGGGAGCAAGACACCGGATTCCATGTTATAGTTCATATGGTCTATGTCGGTTAATAGTAAATATCCCACAAAACGAACTAAGTTACTTTCAAAATGTTCTATGAAGCTTTCCTTATGATGTAAGATGCATTGACCATGTTGAAGTTTTATGATGTATCTTTTAAAGTCTTTCACGATATTTAGCTTGTTCATGCATTTCATGTTTTGATTATGCCCCCTTATTATCATGATTCATGTTTTATGCCTATCTCTCATACTTAGTACATTTCATGTACTAATGCATACTTGTGACTATATTATTTAATAATGTAGGGTGTGACAGTTCATCTCCTTCCGCTCGTGGCTAGTTGATCACTTTAAGGATTAGAAGATAGTTCGTGAGTCCTCATGTTCCGAGGACCATGTTGCCTTTACTTCATTGTCATTATGTTTCAGTTTTTCAGACATTGTACGTGGTATACGGGTTACGTCCCGGTCACTCCTTTTGATGTATTAGAATGGCATGTCAAGACTATGATAGATTTCCGCTTTATGTCAAACTTTCTATTTATATGAGATTCTTTACTCTTCTCTATTATATTGTGTTTATGTATGTCAAGTGGCTTGTGTAGGGCCTCCCGAGATCTTAAACGCAGGCCATGTCTAGGGTGTACTTTGAGTCATGACAAACTTGGTATCAGAGTCAGGTTTTAGAAAAAGGTCCTAGTATGTCTGACAAGCCGCGTTGAGTAGAGTTTTGTTCATGAGTGTGAAACGCGCCACATTTATGAATAGGAGCCTACAAAGCTAGAATTTAGGAAACTTAATCTCTTTCATTACTCTAAAGTCGTGTCATAGAGTCTATCTCTATAAAGATCCTTCTCCTAAATCGTGTTCGATCTTTTTTCAAAATATGTCCCCTCGAAGAGCTTATGTGAGAAGGAATGTGGGCAACGACAATGTGGAGCCCGAGGTTCTTCAAGTTCCAATTGACCCTTTTGCCGAGCAAGTGACTCATGCCAAATTTCGAGTCGCTTTCCAAGTGTTGGCTCAAGCTACGACGGCCCAAGCTTATAGAGAGGCTAATGCTACCATGAATCCAAATGTGGGTATGGCGGCAACAAGGATAAGGGACTTCACAAGGATGAATCCTCC
Source organism: Solanum appendiculatum (assembly GCA_018342035.1). Lineage (NCBI taxonomy): Eukaryota > Viridiplantae > Streptophyta > Magnoliopsida > Solanales > Solanaceae > Solanum > Solanum appendiculatum. Next base: position 922,837 of record JAGDQO010000575.1, read on the forward strand.
GAAATACTATGCATGGTTCTAAGGTTGATGAGGATCCTCAAGAGTTCATTGATGAGATTTACATGATAGTGGGAATTATGAGAGTGTCTACGGTTGAGAAGGCATAGTTGGCCGCTTATCAACTCAAAGGGTGTTGCTCAAGTTTGGTTTGAACAATGGAAGGGTGAGAGGGTTATTGATGAGGGTCCTCTTGATTGGGAGAAATTTAAGGGACCTTTTCTTGATCGTTTCTTTTCTCAATCTACATTTATATTAAATGTAGACTATAATATACCGTTGTTTAGTGTATACATAACTATAGATGTGTTCGTGTATTCAGTTAAATGTATTTGATTAAATATATGTTTGCACTATAATGTATACACAATTTGTTTTCATATTTTATTTTTGTATCCACTATCATAATCTAAACTTAATATTAGGAGTTCAATATGTGTTTATATATACATATAGTATGTGGTGAACGTTGAAATCTAGTGCAAATAAATATATATTCAATTGAATACATTTGATCAAGTGTACGTTTAATCAAGTATACATTCACATTATAATGTATACAATATTTATTTTTTATTTGTATACATTATTAGTAGACATAAGTATATTTTGCAGGTATTGATGTGTACAGATAGGTTACCTTTTCATAAAATATTTTGATACATATAGTTAGATGACCAAAGTGTTGACTAATCTCTTTGTACAATACCATGTTGAGATTGTTCCACCACATCCTCAATAAGGTGGAAGTCTCTACAATTATCTCAAACTTAGGGAATCGAGACATCCTACAAAACATAGAATTTAGTTAGCCTGAGGGACTAAGATTTGGATAAATCAAATACGTCCTTCAATTGTCACATACAAGCTTCACACGATTCTCTCTCTGCTTGCATTATTATTTACTAGTATATAAAAATAACTAATATATGTTATTATTGAATAATAAAAGTGCATGTGTAATTATATATACTATTTTGATTTTATATAAAAACTTGATGATAATAAAATTTTAGCCTAATCTAACAACTGCCCTTTAGGGTGTGCTTAATTGATATTTGTTCTAATTAATTAAATTTTAAATTCGTAGATCAAATTTTAACCCATTACTAAAATAATGACTCTACGTTTTGCTAAAATTTAAATATAATCTGAAAAGCATATTGCAACCTCTTTAGCACACTCCTCTTCTCTAGTTCAATATGTTAAAAATAAGACGATTTTCATTTAATCAAATATAATTTCATAAAATAAGGATGCACAACAAAATGAATTTTAGAAAATTAGTTTCTTTTAATTATTCGAAAAGAGAAATCGAGTATTATTTTGGTGATGACTTGTGACACTATTTTCCAAAATACAGATTTGTAAAATTTTAAATTTATTCCTTTTGAAAAATGATAACATGATATGCTCAATAATAATTAGATCGGTTATTTAAAATTTTATATTTTAGTCGTGTTATATTTTATGGTCGAAGAATTGAATAAAATGTAGCTCGACTTTAACAATTATTGTAGATGTGCTTTAAAATAAATGAATATTTGAAAAGCAATATTGTTAATTGCCTTGTTTCCGAAGAAAATCTAACAAATGATAAGCTATCATGTTGCTTCAAAGTTTGAATAGTGTATAATTATTATGGAAATAATCCGCACACGTATAATACCTTCATCATATTTATCATCCTCATAACTTTGTTTTTCATTTTTTAATCTAGTCTATAATGTGGTATTCCGATTATTTTATTTATATAATACGCTTTTCCTTTCAGAAAACCACCAAAATGACATATTGAATAAAAACTAAATATTAAAATGACAGTTCAGCATCCAATAAAATGATTTATATTTTATATTCACACAATCATATATTCGTAAATTTTAAAGTATTCATATTTTTAAGAAATCGTTGTACTCACTAATGTAAATTGCTATGTAAAATACAATTGAAAACTAATCTCATGTTTCTTTTTGAATTTTTTTCCCTTATTTTTCTTCATCTTTTATTCTCTTTCTTTTCTAAAGGAAAAAAAACTAATCCGAATTTAAATATTTTATCTTTCAAGTGCAATTCAAAATTAAATTTCTTATTTAATTTTAATACATTTTATACCAAATAGGTTATAAATTAAAATAGTTATAAAAAAATTTGGGATCAAAATTTCGTGAATTATATATAACATTATTCCAAGTAAAAATTATTATTTACAAATAGTATCAAAGTAGTAATAACTTCTCAACTTTATTCTTAATAATTCAAAAGTAAATATGTGCTAAATTTTTACCTTTAAGGGTTAGAATTTGATGTAAAATGTGTTTTTAAATAACATGGAATATTATATATATTATTATTACTGTGTTGATTTAAAAATAATATTCAAAAATAGAAGACAAAATATAAAAATATGAAGATATGAAAAATTCTTAATCTGGAAATTAACTACCCCAATCGAACCTCAATTGCATTAACTACCCCACATTATCCCTATTCCCTAATTTTTCTCACTCTAACAATATACTAATAGATATTTAGCCATACAATTTAAAATGGAAGAGTTATCTTAAAGAGACACGGTACAAACTATGAAGTACTACATATGGATAGAATTGTCTTTTGCCGCTATGCAAACACCCGCTCTCCATCCGTCAATCATATAGCTATTAACACCAACGTTCATTCATCACTATGTTTTTAGAGTGTAGCACCATCTCTTGATTTTTTAAGTAGATTTCCAATTCAGGCCAATTATCATTTTGTTTGCTCTTGACTATGATAATATTATTGGTGTAGGATATAATGATAGTCAAGACCAATAGAAAAAGTCAAAGTCAAAATCAAACACATCAATAAATAATAAAATATCTAAAGTTAATATGGTGACTTTGTCTCAAAGGCTTAAAAACCACATTCAAAAAAGTAGAATATGTAAAACGAAACAAAATATATGAATAAATATAAACATAATAAAAAAATTCTTTTACAGTTTTCGAACAATCGTTCCCTAATTATTTGAGTTTATAAAATTATTCAAAGTAGTGGAAAAAGAAACAGATAAAAGAAAATAAAATAAAATAAAATGAAGAAATCAAACTACACCACTATTTTCATCAATGAAATTTACACTGTATCAAGTTTACATGAATGACGGGTTAGTTACATGACCCAGAAATCACTTAAACCCAAGTGTGGTAACCTTATCATAAAAGAAAAGAAGTTCTCTAGAAGCCAATGCAATTAAAACAATTTTATCCTTACAACCCTCCCATCGAATGCCGTTGTTGCCTTCATCAGGTATTGCACTTCCTCACTGAACAGACTTAAGCAATAACACAATAGATTAAATAAATATCAGAAATAACTCATATTTTTTTGTATTACCATAAACAAATCAACTAATAAGAAAATCTGATACTCAAATAACTCATGAATAACTACATTTCAGTGCATGTAGCTTCTTTCATATACCTGAATTAAATAATACAATAGTTTAGTCATATTTATAATACAATAGTTTAGTCCAGGGGCAGCTCAACCTAATCTAAGGCCTAAAGCGAAATTTTAATTGGAGGCTTAAAATCAAAACAAACTTCATATGTGTTTATTTAAAATTTATCTTTCTTACACTTTTCAAATGCAAATTATTAATTAATAATTTTTTTAAATGATTTCTTCAAAAAAAATATATTCAATTAGTTTTAGATATGATTTTATCAATTCAACACTGAAAACAATTATTTCACAAAGGCAATCATTATATGAATTGTAAACATAATATAAGTAATAAGTTGACAAATTTTAAATAAAGATAAGAGTTAGAACATAAAGGGGTTAAAGAGAATAAAACAATATAATTTAAAAAAAAATACTTTTTATTATAAATAATCAATTTTTATAATAAAAAAATTAACAAATATTTTATTATTGGTAAAAATTTGAAGTCTCCTAAAATTGGGGGCCTAAGGCATATGCCTTAATTATCAAAGCATAGAGCCGGCACTGGTTTAGTCACATTTTCAACAAGATCATGTACCACCTTTCAAGTTGAGGCATCATTATTCAAGTTAGAAAAAAAAGTTGAGGAGTCATTATGATAATCCATCTCTATTAATATATATTTCAAAATTATCGTCCCGCCAGTCAAAATCATCGATGTTGATGCACACCATCAAATCATAATTTGATCGAGGAGATGGATAAACAAAGCAAGAAATAAAAAGACGGATACATGTTGAACTATGATGGTGCACACCATCATATCATAATGACTATAATTAATGATAATGATATATCGATGTAAGAGGCGATCTGCACAATACATGTTGAGCTATAGAAGCGGCGATCTGCACAATACATGTTGAACCATAGAAGCGGATGATGACAGAAGTTCTGGAAATATAGATTTTTATGAAAAAATGGGATGATAAAGTTGTGGGTAGTAGTTTATTTTTGGAAGACGTCGGGTTATGGAATTTTGTATTTTAAGGGATAAGCTTAGTTATTTATGTTTGGAAATTCAAATTTTAAATTAAAAAATATATGATATTTTTTGTCAAATGGAAGTTTTTATTTTACTATTTTTTTTTATAATCAGTTATTTATATTTTTTTTGTGTTTCGTAATTTGAAATTTTAATTTTTAAAAATTAGATTTTTAATTGGTAATAATTCTAACTTTTTTGTTGATAATTTTGGTAGTAATTCTAATTTTAAATATCTATAAGGAGTTTTAATATTTATTTTTAAAAAGTAGTTATATATATTGTGGCTTATTTTAAATTCACGTTAATTTAAATTTATTTTTTTTATAATTTAAAATTTTGTGTATCACTTAAGTACAGATTTATAGTTAAATCACATTTAAAATTTTGTGTATCACTTAAGTACAAATATATAATTACATCACGCTATTATTTATTATGAAAATTTAAAAATATATTTTTTATGGTGTTGATGTGGGGCGTTTTCACCTCTACTATTATATAATATAAATATAGAAGACGACTAAGTTATTTGTATTTGTTTTAACGTCTGGTTTCTTATTTAATTTTTTTAGCATTCAGTTTAAAATATAAAAATAATAACTAATTTACATAATAAAATTTTAATTTAACAAAATAAAAATAAATAAATGAAGATTAAATCGTTTTTTAGTGTAACTTTTGTAACCGTAGAAAAAAACTGTAACTTTTTTTTTTTTTTAAATAAATTTAATTAGGTAAAACACTCTAACTTATCTTCTAAAACAGTAACTTTTTTTCTTTATTTAAAATTTTTTTAGTGTAACTTTTGTAACCGTAGAAAAAAACTGTAACTTTTTTTTTTTTTTAAATAAATTTAATTAGGTAAAACACTCTAACTTATCTTCTAAAACAGTAACTTTTTTTCTTTATTTAAAAAATAAATTAATTCTATTTAATTATTTGATAATTTAAAAGTTAGCAATGTGTAAAAGTGTTTTTTACAATTGTTGATATGTATTTTTTTTTAAAAAAACTCATATTTCTTTTTTTAATTTAATTTTTTAAATACTGAAATTTCAAGATTTATTGTGGCGCTGACACATATGCTGTTTTTCTTCTCCTATTATATATAGATAGATATATAGATCTCCGATTTTTATTTTTACATTTTTAGATTATAAATTAATTCTTTTTTTGTGGTAAGTTTTTTTTTGTTTGTTAATATATAGATAAATTATATATCTATATATATAGATTATTATTATTATCTACATTTGTTTTTTCTTTAAATGAGGAGGTTGTAGAAAGATGGTTAAAATTTAAAAATACCTTTCCACAAAAAAAGGACCACATACATTATTTGTAGAGCTTTTTTTTAATAATAAATACAGATTTACAGTTATTCCCTATTTTATAGAACTGATGTAAAATTATTTTAATTATTTAAAAATCTAATTTTTGTGGTGCTGACACGTAAACGCTATCACCTCTCCTATTATATATATATATATATATAGATTTTACATGTTAATCGATCTAACAATACTCAACTCCTAATAAGTGGATCTAATGACTTAAACTAAAGACACATGTCTTTAACATCATACAGAATTAATTTATTAACCGTACTATTTTTTTTTTCCAATAAACAAGGAACCTATTGTTTATCTAGATTGAGTATTTTTTATTTTTTTTGGTTTGAGTTCCTATCTCCGAAAATTAGAGAAAATGAATTTGTCATTCCACTGAGGGCGGCTTAAGCACAATGATGGTTTAAAGTCAAAAATAAATTAAAGGTCTAATACATATTTGAATAATAATAATATTTTTTTATTTAAAGTCTATTCTTTTAGGTTTTTTTTAAAGTTGTAAATCTATTAATATATTTTGTAAAAAACTATTATGAGATGCAAAGTTGTTTTTTTTCTTTTTATATGAAAAAAATTACTTTATCAATAAATAGTATTTCTTCAATTTCAATTTATTTGTCCGATTTTAACTTGATACATGATTTGAAGTTTAATAAGATTCTAAAAAGGATTTTTGAATCTTATAATCTTAAGCTAAAGATTAAAATGTGTAATTTTTTTATAAATTATTTTGATAAAATGAGGTCACTCAATGTTGGGGGTGTGACACATGTGACTTATTTTATACTTGGTTGGAATCAAGACAAATTAAAACACAAGAGATACGTTTGGCGTACGTCAAAAAGTATGTCTAGTTCTTACTGCAAACTAAACACATGAGATGTATGCCTAAAATTTTAGTGCAACAATCCAAAGTTTTATAGAGAAGCTTAATCACATACCTTCAAGTTTGGAGAAAGCTATCTATCCATGGAGGGGCAAGGAAGAAAAGGGAGGCGGGTGTTGTTGTTTCCATTGCCATTGCAAGGACACATAACACCTATGCTTCAACTAGCAAACATACTTCACTTAAAAGGCTTTTCTATAACCATAATTCTGGCGGACAACTTCAACACCTCTTTCAATAATATTCGAGCAAGCAATCCTCATTTCACCTTTCATCCTATTTCTGATGGTTTATCTGAAGATGAAAAGGCAATAACAGATATTGATGTGCTATATCTGCTTTCTTTGTTCAATGAGAAGTCTGCTCCGCACTTCACAGAGGCTTTGAAACAGTTAGTGTTGGAAGATCCAAATATTGTTTGCTTAATATCAGATAGTATTTTGCACTTCACCAAGGCCGTTGCGGACAGTTTTAAGCTTCCTAGGCTTGTTTTAAGGACCGGAGGAGTTTGTTCATACTTGGTTTTTGCTGCCATCCCACTTCTGCTCAACAAACCTTATTTTCCTCTTCAAGGTATTTTCTTATCTTCATTCTTCAATTATTTTTTATTGGGAAAAGGTTTTTGATATATGCTCAACTTTATCATTTAGAACTGATATATTCTTGTTATAAAAATGACTTATACATACCTTTACTGTTACACAAATGACTTACATATACTATTTTTCCTCTGATAAAGCAGATCTTTTTAGTATTTATGTATTTTTCGAAACTACAGAACAAGTTGTCGGGAGTCCCTCCAAAATTTTCATCACCTTAATTCAAAACTTTATGCATTAATTTTGCATGGTTTGAAAAAATGAGTTTGTAAACTTACTTTTTGTACAAATAAGCAATTCAAGCAAATAAAAACATGGATTATGCAAAATGTAAACTCCCGTTTTTTAGTTTTTTACTAAAAATATTAAAATAAATCTTTAATTAGTTTTTATTTTGTTAAAACCGCATCCCACCCCATCCCATATTTACTTTTAAATGAATTATTTCAACCCTTTCGGCTCCTGCCCCACATAGCTTATAACTTGTCCCATGACACACCTGCCCCGTCCCGTTGCCGTATATGCCGACACATTTTTTTTGTTTTTTTATGACACATGAACAACATCACATGCGCAAAAAATACCTGAAAACAACTCATCTATCTGACTTTTTCACTTTTTTGATTTACAACTTTTGTTCCCATGGAGCACCTTTTCAGACGATCAAGAAAAAATATCATGAATTCAATATGATAATAGTCCTTTTTTATTGATATTTTTCGAATTTCGAGATTTAAAATTAAGTATTTCTTAGGTCATGATTTTTTTATACGTCTTTAAAATTATTAATTATTGTGATTTATAACAAATTTTTAAATATGTAAATTTTACTTTAAATTTTAAAAATTCAAGAATTTCATACCCATATAAAAGTAAATAGTTTGGCTCTTGAAATTCAAAATTTGCCTTATTGAGATAGAAAGGGCAATAATTGTGTATTGCATAAATTAATTATTTCACTGATTTTTAAAAAAAGCTATCCTCACAAGTATTTCATAATTTGCCCACCAAAATTTAAGTAGATGGAAAGAACTGCACTGGTAACATTTTTTGTCATTTTTGGACAGTGAACTCACACTCTCTCCAAAAGAAAAATTGAGAGTGCATATCTAGACACCTTAATTTTGTCTTTAACTAGCAACTAAATATTCGAACGAGTCCCCATTGCATCTCATGGACATCCGATGAGATAAATAAATTTTGGAGGTGTCTAGATGAACACTATGTAAGTTAGAGTGTTTAACTAACACAATAGAAACAACTTGAGGTGTCTAAATTATGTGCATACTCAAAGTTCAAATATTTGTTAGCGGAGATTAAGTTTGAGTGTATGTTTATATATTATGCCTATAAACAACTTTTGAAATCTTCCATGGTTTGATTAAATAGTGACGTTCTACACTTGTTTAAAGCTACATTGAATTTAATTTGTTATATGTATAGAATCTCGACTAGAGGAAGCAGTTGAGGAACTTCCACCCCTCAGAATTAAAGATCTTCCTTTATTCAAGACATGCAACGTGGATGCACTTTATCAAGTTATTCAAGGAATGATACGAGAATCTAAAGCTTCATCAGGCCTCATTGTCAATTCATTTGAACAACTTGAAGAATTCTCCATGTCTAAACTCCGCGAAGATTTTCCTATGCCAATTTTCCCAATAGGCCCCTTTCACTCTCATTTTCCGGCTTCTTCCAGCAGCTTGATGTCACAAGACCAAACTTCAATCTCTTGGCTAGACACAAAACCACCTAAATCTGTGATTTATGTCAGCTTTGGAAGCATTGCAGCAATAGAAATTAATGACTTTCTTGAGATTGCTTGGGGCTTGGCAAACAGCAATCACCCTTTCTTGTGGGTGGTTAGGCCCGGGTTGATTCATGGCTCAGAATGGATCGAATTGTTACCTAGTGAGTTCTTGGAGACAGTGGATGGAAGAGGACACATTGTCAAATGGGCTCCTCAGCAACAAGTTTTGGCACATCCTGCTGTTGGAGCATTTTGGACGCACAACGGATGGAATTCAACGTTGGAGAGTATATGTGAAGGGGTACCAATGATTTGTATGCCATGTTTCGGTGATCAAATGGTGAACGCAAGGTACGTTAGCCATGTTTGGAAAGTAGGGGTGCAATTAGAGAATGGCTTGAAGAGGAAGAACATTGAAAATGCAATTAGAACGCTGATGGAGGAGGAAGAAGGGAAACAAATTAAAGAAAGAATGTTAGAGCTGAAGGAGAAGGCAAATTCATGTTTAAAGCCAGGAGGCTCTTCTTATGAGTCTCTGAGGAGCCTTACGAGTTACATCTCATCATTTTGATCATGTTTATCTTCTGTTCATGGATGCTCATTTCATCTTTCTTTTGTGTGGATCTACTATTAATTTGACAATAAAAATTTAGACTTTCTTATCTATTACTGCTCGCTCATTTTGATTCAGATCGATTCCATGGTTATAAATTCTACACACTAAGACCTTACTACATATATATTCATACTCTGTGTCGAAAATTATGGGTTCAGATGAACCTGTAGTCGATAGGCTACATCTTCCCCTGGACACAAGATAAGGTAGAAATTTTATTTGAAGCTAGTGGCTCTTCGTCTAGGTTAATGCATACTTGTCATTGTTTATTTTTATTTTTCTTAAACCAATGAAACTCACCATTCGTAGAAGTTTGGTTTATTTATTGCTGCAGCGGTACTTGTAAATGACTGCAGTTAGAAAAGTGAAGCTACATTTGTTGCTAGAGTTATTCAGAATGGGCAGAATAAATCTGCAATCTCTAGACAACAATATAATCGCAGCTAACAAACACGAACAAAATCAAGTTTCAGCTTAATCAGATTTGTTTATGCGGCGCAATCATTGATCTTATGTCATGTATAAGACGCTCCAGATTAATGTATGATGAACCACCTTCATTGACAGCTTTTCTTGCCAAACTTGCCATGTGCTCTGTTCTTTGTGAGAATTCACCATTTCTCTTCTCCATCAAATCTCTAATTGATTTTGCAATGATGTCTCTATCACATGTATCTTTTATGTCAAGTCCCATCTTCCAAACCTCTTCAACGAATCGACTATTCACTTGCTGATCAGCAAATCTTGGCCAGCAAATCATCGGCACTCCTTCGACTATACTCTCCAAGGTAGAATTCCACCCAGAGTGAGTCAAGAAACCCCCAATTGCTCTATGTGCCAACACTTTTTCTTGTGGAACCCAATCAACCATGTAGCCCCTTTCCTTTGTACCCTGCTCCAACTCCACAGGAATCTCATCTTTTCGCTCTTGTCCTATTATCAAGTCTGGCCTCATCACCCATAAGATATCATAGATTTTGGTGGCTGCGTGTCAAGCCAAGACATGCAACTTTCATCTTCTTGCCACAAATTGTTTGAAGAAGTAGATTTTGTTGCAAGTTTAGCCTTTAGATGGGCATGAACTGCTCCAATTGTGTAAACATTTGGACACACAGTTCGAATTTGAGAAAGTATGGGGCCTTCAAGATCTTCAAATGTGTTAAGTATGAAACCTCGCGCTCGAGGGGTTTGTAGCGTCTCTATCATTACAATCATGAAATCCGGGCTAGTTAAGTCACTAGCCCGACAAAAGCTTGGAAGATCTCGACCTCTCAAAAAATCTTCCATGCCTTTTACCTTCGTCAATGTCAAGTCCATTGCATTTTCTGTAATTCATGTAATCCACATTACTTCAGAGGCAAAAGACCTTTCTTTTTGTTTGAAGTATAAAAGGTAAAGAAAATAGACCTTGGTGGCCATAAAAGATTGACTCTGATATGGTTATAAAGAAGCCATTTAACAATAACTTATTTTTCCATTCATTGTTGAGATATTTATCAGACATTTGGCAGCTGATTAGAATTATACATATATTAGTTATTTTATGTTTTACACCATCTAAGATAATATACAAATTTTATCTTAATTTATACATATAGCAGTTATGCGGATTTCTAAATTATAAATTAAACATTGTATTGATTATGTATATGAATAACTTACTTTCTAAACTAACTACCAAACACTATATATATAATTTATACAAAATTTAATACACAAATCTCTTTACTATTTACCAAACGATCCCTTATAAACATGTTATAATCTCTCTGTTTCAATTTGTTTATCTGATTTTAACTTGTCACATAGTTTAAGAAAGTAAAAAGGACTATTGAAAGTTGTGAGTGTTAAACTAAGATATGTGCAACAGTAGAAGGTATCAAAATTTCTATTAATGTTATGCATTTAAATATATCATGCGGAAAGTTAGAATTTATAAGATATATAAAGAAAAAAGTAGAGATATTTTTTTTAAATAGACTAAAAGAGAAAATAAGAAAAACAAATTTGAAACAAAGAATAGATATACTCCCTCCCTCCGTTTCTTTTTAGTTGTCATGATAAGGTTTGGCACAATTCTTAAGAAAAAATTAATAAGAAGTGTTGTTTGATTAGTATATCTCTAATTAATTCTTTAATTTTTATTTATATATGTGTCACTTAATTCTAGAATAATTAATGTTAAGGGCAAAGTTGGAAAAAGATAATTAATTCTCTCTTGATTATTTAAATTGAAAATTATTTTGGAACAGATATTTTTAGTATGCATGACAACTAGAAAGAAGAGAGGGAATACTTTTTTTTTACCTTTGAGGGGAAGTTCTCCAACTTGAATTAGCTCAGGGATGCAAAAGTAGGACCAGATACAACAGGCACTGACGGTGCGGAAATAGATAATAGGCAAGTTGATTTCTTCTGCTACATCACCCGCCATGCTTAAGATTCCGTCAGCAATGAGACAAGTCAGGTGAGAATTTGCTATGAATTCTCTAAGAAATGGTTTGGCAATTTTGTTTAGAGAATCATAGAGCATTGATATTCCATCATGAGTATTCATCCCATCCATAGAAATCCCATGGGGAAGTGCTTGCACATGGAATCCGCTATCAAATCGGGAGAGTACATCTGTGTGATTTAGGAGGCGGTTATGTGTGTCAATAGTGACAAGGAAGGTAATGTCGAAGTTGGAAAGAGAAAGAAGGTGGGCCAATTTAAGCATGGAATTGACATGGCCTTGTGCAGGGAAAGGGAAGATGATAACATGAGGTACCAAAGCTAATGGATCCATTACAAACAGATGCTAATTTGTTGGTGGAGTAATTAATACTTGTGTGTTTCCTTGTGCATTTTATAATACCTGGAGACTGAAGGAAGCAACAAAAAACGTGCTATTGCCAGGCTGCCTGTTCGATTATTTGATTTTTCGATTATGAAAAACGATTTTTTCTAAGTCAGTTCTGTTGGGTTTTATATCTCTAGAATGATTTTTTCTGTCCAAATTAGTGAGATAAAATGAACATCAAATAAAATAGTCAACTTTACTACATTAAAAGTGAAAAATTACCATTTTATCAGATTTTCTGACCTCAAACTTATGAGTTGTTATTGATTTAGAAGATTAATTTTCTGACCTCAAGTTATGAGTTGTTATTATATTTTTATGTTTGATTTTATTTCATAGCACAGAAAAGTCCAATAATATATTTATCATTTAAAATTTATAATTTACAGCACAAAATTTATATTAAGTATTTTGAGATAAACGTATAACACGCGTTTTCAAAGACTAATATATATATTCATGCATCAAACCATTTTTCTGTATTTTCTTTATTTTTTCCCGTTTGAATAAGGAATCTTTGAGAATATTACAAAATAATGAAGAACATATTTAATACTCAATTACATAAATGGCCATTTTTTATTATCATTCTGAGCTTGTGTGGCCATTTTTTATTGTCGTTCTGAGCTTCTGTCTAGCTATACAAGCACTTGCATATTTAAAAAATTAATAAGAAGAGAATCTTTGATTTCATTTGTGAAAAAGAAAACTCAAATTCATGAATGAATGAGTGCAAAATTAGGGCTGGCAAATGGGGCAGGGGGCGGGGTGCGGGGCATAAAGACTTTGTCCCACTCCGCCTGCATAGCATAATTTTTTATTTTCTCCCACCCTGCATAATTTATTAATTAAAAAATGATAGTAATTCAAGCTTGGACGATAATTGGGCGTCTTTAGGCAAATAACAAGTAAACACATGGTAAATAGTAATCATTAGTCTAAATATACTATATTACTATTTTATTAATATTGATAAAAGTGAAAAGAAAAATATGGAAAAGAGAGAGCAAATTTGTTATTGTTACTGTATAGATTTGATGGGTAGATCTTGCTTTAGAATTAAATGAACGGAAAATGACCTAAAATATCCTTGAACTATTGGAAATGATACAAAATTATCCTCCAATCTCCATCCATCTATTGGCTCCCAAATACCTCTGTCATACACTTATTGACTCCCAAATACCTCTGTCATCCATCTTTGGGTTCAATACTGACCACTTTTATTACGAATTATTATTTAAATAATTTTTTTAAATATGTGGCGGTCATCTATTGGATACAATTTAATTACTTAAATTAATTTACAAACTCACTCATTATTAATTATGGAAAAATTTTCAAAACAACAATATTTTAGCATCTAATAGGACCCCTTGTCAACGCTTTCAATATTTATTTAAAATGTCAATATTTTGGTTTGTTATAAGGCTGACTTTTGTATTTATTTAATTTGAAAGAATACAAATCTTTAACAACAGAATGGAGAAAATCATGGGAAGAAAATATTTCAAAAAATGTAAAAATCACTTAAATCTCTAATCAGTTACAATTGGAAAAAATATGAATTGTCATCTCTCTTGTTCTTTCAATTACGATGACTACATAGTAATAAAGTAATGCAGATTTGTTGACATTCAAATTGAGAATGGAATACAAAGTGATAATGAAATACAAACTGAGCACGATAAATACTCATTTCAATTGAAAAGTTAGACCATACAATACAAAACCTGATTGTATACCATTAGGACGAATACATATTCAAATCTAAATACAAACTATCTGGTATACAAAGTGATATTAAAAATACAAAATGAGTCAAATAAAATACAAAATCTATTTTACTAATGCAATTAGAATGAATACCTATATAATGAAATGGTAAATAAACTGTATTTTGGTTATTTAGAATTGAGAATGAATACCAAATCAAATCTAAATATAAACTATCTGATATACAAAGTGATATTGAAAATACAAAATGAGCAAAATAAAATATAAAATCTGTTTTACTGTTGCAATTAGGATGAATACATATATAATGAATACATTAATAAACTGTATTTTGTTTATATAGAATTGAGAATGAATACGAAATCAAATATAAACACAAAGCTTGATGGTATACCATTAGGACGAATGCGAAATCAAATCTAAATACAAACTATTTGGTATACAACGTGATATTAAAAATACAAAATGAGCAAAATGAAATAAAAAGTCTGTTTTACATATGCAATTAGGATGAATACCTAAATAATGAATACATAAATAAACTGTATTTTGGTTATTTAGAGTTGAGAATGAATGGACAATTAAGAACTTCGATCCGACAATTGATTCATCAAGTTCCATGGATTCGAGAAGAGTCTTTTCGGAACCATCCGTAGAGCGGTGGCGGAGATCTGGAACCCGACAGGAAAACCGCCCTAGCCCGATAAGCAGAGAAGTTGTGGAACAAGTTCTCCTGATCAGACGTAGGAGAGAGCAAAATTGAATATTGTACCCCAATTTGTACGAAGAATTGCCAAATGTTGAAATCGTACAAGTCAAAGAAATTTCTTAAACAAGTATAGAAGATAACAATGATGGAAACGGTAGAGAGTAGAGAAATATGGGAAAAAACCTAGAGAGAATGTTGAAATATGGGGTCTTTTTTTTTTTACTTTTAACCGGTTAGTGGAGTAAAACTAGGTAATTGGGTAGTGGAGTCAAACTAGGTAACTGTGGGCCTGATTTGAGAAATGAAAAGATATTAAATTAATTATATTAGGATACATTATATTTGCTAAAATAATGACATAATGATATTTTTAATAATTATTTTAAAGTATAGATGTTTTAGCTAATTATGTTAGGAATTTTGACTAGTTTGCTAATTTTCCCATTAATTATATCCGACTCAAATTAACTACACCCGACCCAAATTAATTAACTACACCCGCCCCAAATTACATTTACCCCAGCGATTAAAACAAATGCACCCTTCATTCTCAACATTTCACTTCATCTTCCAACCTTCTTCCCCAATATATTTGTCTACAATCTCGAAAAATACTACCTAAATACACACATGTATCACCAAAGCACTGGTGATATTTTATGGTGATACATGAGTGTATTTAGATAGTGTTTTTCGAGATTGTAAGCGAATATATTGGAGAAGTAAGGTTGGAAGAGGAAGTGAAGTGTTGGAAATGAAGGGTGTATTTGTTTTAATCGGTGGGGGTAAATGTAATTTGAAGCGGATGTAGTTAATATGGGTCGGATATAATTAACTTGAATCGAGTGTAGTCAATTTGAGTTAGGTATAATTAGTAATGAGTGAGTTTGAAAATTAATTTAAGTAATTAAATTGTAACTAATAGATGGTCGTCAGGTATTTAAAAAAATTATTTAAATGATAATCCGCTATAAAAGTGGTCAATATTGGACCCAAAAGTGGATAAAAGGTATTTGGAAGCCAATAGGTGGAGGTCAGTGGTATTTGAGAGCTAATAGGTGGATGAAAGATAGTTTTATACCATTTCCAATAATTTATTGATATTTTAGGCCCTTTCCGTTAAATAAATAGTGTAGCACAAGAGTCTTATTGCATACTTTAGCTGTCTAGTATTTTACGGAATTCACTAAAGACATTTGTTAATTACAGATCCGTAACTCCCCCCCTCCGTATTAATTTTTAAAATAATTATTTTAATTCGTCTCGCCCCCATAATTTTAAACCCCCATCTGTCTCGCATAATCCAAAACCCTCCCCGCCTTACATCCACTCTGCTCCATTGCCGTTTCTACGCAAAACTAATCATTTTGAGTAGTATATTTTCTTAACATGTGTAATAATTAATAGAAGTTCAGTTTTTGGTCCAAAGAAAAATATAAACTGAACACCTAATGAAAGAATTGATCTTTTGAACAAAAAAGATACTGTGGTACTGAATCAAAAGTTAAAAATCGAAGAATGAATATAATTTGATCGGATTCGATTGTTTAGTTTTTCGATATTGATATAATAGGCGGACCAACTTCTGCTTGAGTATTTGCCGGGACCAACCTAATTATTGTTATTCTACTCTCTATTTCACTTTTTGATTATTATATTATTATTTATATTATTTTGTAATTAATATTTTATTTTTCATATAAGGCTATTAGTTAAATCTCTAATATTCGTAATTCTTTTTAAATGTAATATAATATTTTAAAAATATATTATTTAATATATACTACTTTGTCCCGAATTAATAATATTTCAAATATTCTTTTATTTTCGTCACTTAGAGTGATATAATTTGATATAATTTGGTCTAAGGACAATGCTATATAGGTAGAAAGTCGACTGAGAATTCAAAAGTCTGTTATGTTCTTTAAGTTCTTAATGGTCAGAAAAAATAAAGGTCAATTCTGCAAAGGTCCTTGTAAATGACTGTCTGCGGAGCCAGAAATTTTATCAAGGATGTCTAAGAATAATTTTTTCCGATAAATGAACTGATTGTTATTTTCTTTTGCCTAGCGATTCTACCAGGAACGATCCCAACATTCTATCAAATATGAATAGTCAAGATGTTTTTTTCTACTGCATTAATTTTATAATATGAAAAATATATGAATTACTTTACTACACTAAAAGTGATAAATTACTATTTTATCAGATTTTCTGACCTCAAAGTTATGAGTTATTGATTTAGAAGATTTTCTGATCTCTAAGTTATGAGTTGTTATTTTATTTTTATATTTGATTTTATTTCATAGCACAGAAAAGTCCAATAATATATTTATCATTTAAAATTTATAATTACAACACAAAATTTATATTAAGTATTTTGAGAGATAAACCTATAACATATGTTTTCAAAAACTAATATATATATATATACACACACACACTCATGCATCAAACCATTTTTTGTGTTTTCTTTATTTTTTTCCCGTTTGAATAAGGAATCTTTGAGAATATTACAAAATAATGAAGAACATATTTAATACTTAATTACATAAATGGCATTTTTTATTATCATTCTGAGCTCGTGTGGCCATTTTTTATTGTCGTTCTGAGCTTCTGTCTAGCTATACTAGCACTTGCATATTTAAAAATTTAATTTGAAGAGAATCTTTGATTTCATTTGCTAAAAAGAAAACTTTAATTCATGAATGAATGAGTACAAGACGAAAAATTGGCATAATACATAAATTAGACCTTTAACTTGGCTTTAAATTATAACTTTGACCTTTAACTTTGTTAGTGCACAAGTAGACACTTTAACTATCCAAAACTTGAACAAAAAAACACTTGAATCCTACCTGGCAAAATGCGTGAAATACACTCAAGTTTTGCGCGTCAGATGTAAAATTTGAAGGCCCCAACAGTAAAAATGCAAGTGACATTTAATTATTTTCAATTTTCCCTCTTTTTTTGCATTATTTGTTGTTCATTGCAAAATGCAAGTGACATTTAATTATTTTTTTGTTATTGGGAAAAAAAAGAAGCTATAATGAAGTTTTTTTTCTTTTGTCAATATAAGCAAGATGTGAGTATACACTCGTAAAAAACGAATGCAATTTAATTCCGAAGACTCTTAACCAACGACTCCAATCCACACTTAAGGGACTCCTTACATTTTCATTAGGTATTAGATTGCTACTCAAACTTGACAAAAATCTCTGAAAAATTCATTCAGACAAGTTATCAAACAGTTTAAGTGCACCGTTTTACTTAATAATTTTTAGCACTCTATGTTTATTGTTTGACCTCCAAAAAGTTGTAATTGTAATTTGCTACTCACTATGACAATTACAATACACAAAACATAATTTTTTTTCATTAAATATTTGACAACTTACAACACAAATACACTTCAAACTAAAGAAAAGAAGGAAAAGTTCATGGATTCTCATGTCTTCCCATATCTACGGGCTGCTCTGAAATAATTTTACAACCAAAACATTAGTTTCCTCTAGTGATTCCCATATTGGTTTGAGGATCTGACCAACAATAAGCAAATTCTTGTTTGTAAAGTGTTGAACCTTGATACCTTGTGTTGACACCCAATTTTAACCCTCCTTTCTTCTAATTCATATTTTTGAGCTTCTATATTAATAATAAATATAATCACCCTATTTTAACTACTATTTTACTATTAATATCCTTTTATCATCATTATCATACTCCTATAATTATTGTTAAGATTGTATATTTTATTATCGAAATTACTATTATCACTTTTTACACCACTTTTTCTTAAATAATTGATTGTCGTCATCTTATTTTAAGTTTCGTACTTTTTAAATTAACGGAGAAGGGCCCAAAATATCCTTAAACTATTGAAATTGGTACAAAAATGCCCTTCGTTAACCTATTGGCCTTGAAATGCCCTTGGGGTTAACCTTTGTGCCCTTTTATACCCTTTTTACAAACGGCCTAGTTAGTTCATTTAATTAGTATTCTCATTTAATACATGGCGCTATGTGATTCGTTGCAAAAATTAATTAATTAAAACTAAATTAACCCGACCCAAACCCAGATCCAACAAAAAACATCCAACCCAACTAAAACCCAATTATTCTAAAGGGGCAAAAAAAAACCTAAAACATTTCTCATCTTGACATCAATGGTCAAGGAGAAGAACAATAGAGTTTGTCATCCCTGTCCATTATATCAATCATCCTCTGTTTTTGCAGCTACTTAAAGAAGTAGAGAAAGAATTTGGATTCAATCATAAAGGATCAATTAATATCCCTTGTCATGTCGAACAGTTCCGCTATGTTCAGGAATTGATTGCTTAGGAAAATCCCCATAACCATCATCACCATTCATGGTGCTTCAAGGCCTGAACTTTTTTTTTGTATAGTTACATATTTTGGTAGTGTTTTTTTTTTTTTGGACTTTGAATTGTTAGTTCTTCAAATGATGTAAATCTCTAGTTTTGGATCGAGTCTTTTTGGACTTTTTTCAATGCTCTGTTTAAAGATGTTCTTATACCCAAAGGTGTAGTGAAAGAAGATGAACAAGTTGGAACAATATTCATAACACAAATTTTTTCTTTTTTCTTTTTTCATGTTTCTGAATTTTTATTTAAATAAAGAAGAGAAATTATGGTTCTAGGTACTTGAGTTATTTTATTTTCTGTTCTTTTATATAAGAAATCTAATGCTTTAGGTTTTTTTTTCCTTTAGAATAATTGGGTTTTAGTTGGGTTGGATGTTTTTTTTTTTTGTTGGATCTGCGGGTTTGGGTCGGGTTAATTTAGTTTTAGTTAATTAATAGGGAAAATTAGCAAACTAGTCATAATTTCTAGCATAATTAGCTAAAACATCTACACTTTAAATTAATTATCAATAATGTCATTATGTCATTATTTTAGCAAATATATTGTATCCTAATACAATTAATTTACTATCCTTTTATTTCTCAAATCAGGCCCATATTTTCCTTTTTTTACTCCAATACACGGTTAAAGGTAAAAAAAGAAGAAAATCCCACATTACAATTTTCTCTCTCTAGGTTTTACCCCAAATCTCTATACACACTCTCTCTTACAATTATTTATGTATTCATTATATGAGTATTTATCCTAATTGCATCTTTAGAATAGATTTTGTATCTTTTTTGTCGTATTCCAAATAACCAAAAAATACTTTATTTATGTATTCATTACACATGTATTCATCCTAATTGCATCTTTAAAACAAATTTTGTATCTTTTTTTTCGTATTCAAAACAAACAGCTACAAAATAATTGAATTACCATTCATTCATACCAATTTCTTTAATGGATATAAAATCAAAACAAAATGTGTATTTATATTTTAAATCGTATTCACTCTTAATTTCAAATAACCAAAGTACACTTTATTTATGTATTCATTATATAGGTATTCATACTAATAGCATCTTTAAAATAGATTTTGTATCTTTTTTGTCGAATTCGAAGCTACAAAATAATTGAATTACTATTCATTCATACCAATCGATACAAAATAATATATAAATACAAAAACTAAAGAAGAAATTGTCAATCACAAATACATTTCGTCCACAACATAGTAGTTCGTAATCATACTTACTTTGTATTAAAAATAAATTAGGATGCAAAAATGTCAAATATGTAGACACATCTGACTACAATCATTCAAAAAAACAATAATCGAATACCGGACCGTTTTTGTGTCTTCTCCGATAATCTTGAACTTTATAACAAATTGATGGAATTCAATTCGAAAAACCACCGATTTATTCAGAATCTGATTATACAACGAAAATTGACTCAAATAAACGAAAACTTAACTACAATTTCAAATTGATTATTCGAAAATTGAAGTTGGAATTATGCAGAAAAATGGTGAAAGGATTTGAAAGAATAAGAGAGAGACGACACTTCATTTCACAATTGTAACTGATTAGAGATTTAAGCATTTTTTCCTTTTTTGAAATATTTTCTCCCATAATTTTCTCCATTCTAGTTTTAAAGATTTGTATTCTTTCAAATTAAAAAATTAAATAAATACAAAAACCAACCTTATAGCATCTAAAATAATGACATTTTAGATAAATATTGAAAGTGTTGCCATGGGGTCCTTTTAGATGCTAAAATAATGTTGTTTTGAAAATTTTCCTTAATTAATATTTGCAACGAATCAGATAGTGCCACGTATTAAATGAGAATGCTAATTAAATGAACTAATTAGGTCATTTGTGAAAAGGTTATAAAAGAGCCATAAAGGTTAGCCCTAAGGGCATTTCAAGGCCAATATGTTAACAAAAGACATTTTTGTACCAATTTCAATAGTTTAAGGGTATTTTAGGCCTTTTTTCGTTAAATTAATTATAAGTTCGTATTTTGTATATATATATATATTTCATATTAGTGTAAAGTTATAATATCCATATTTTATCTTGTATATATTAATGTTCATCATATTATATATATGTTGTATTAATTATTAAGTTAGAAGTCCAAAATAATTTATAAGAAGAAAGGAGGAGATCCAATAATTCGGCCAAAACCCAGCAAACAAGACCCAAATTAAACCAAATTTCAGCCCCTTTTTTGTATGAAAATTTGACCAAAATGAGCTTCAAATGAGAAAATGTATTTAGCCCATTTGTTAGTCAAATTCTGTCCAATATCCAGCCCAAACTACTAGACCTAATCCTACATATATAGCAACTGCACTTCATCCAAAATAGCGACATCGCTCTTCTTTCCTCTTCCAGAAAAACTCCATTAAACCTTTAGCCATGGACAGAGATCTCAGGCCTATTGTCTTGCAATCTTCATTTTTTTCGGCCAGACTGTCACGCCCTTAGTCTTTTACTAAGCACACGTGCGGCACTTGACAACTTGCTCACGTTCTTGCACTACTTGCTCACGATCTTGCTATGCCAAGTCAGCCTAAGATTCTAGGAATCGCTAAGAGAATGGAAGAAAGAACACAAGAGGATTGCTTGAAAGATTGTATTGTAGAGAACTTTATTGATTTTTGCTTGATGATTTTACAAATGGTTGCCCCTCTATTTATACTACTAACTTAGGGACTAATATGTAAATAATAATTGTTATGTAAGTTCATACATATTTACAAATAAGTCCATTCTCTAGAAGACTCTACAATCCTAGAATATTCCAAGAACCTTCTTTGTAATTCTATAATCTTCCAAGGAAAATATCTATATTTCTCTAGAATATTCTACTAAGGCTAGTCTTCTTTCCTATGTAAGCTTTCACATAGGCAACTTTATGCCACGTGGCGCCTATGTGGGTGATGACATGGCCGGTTATCACACTCTCCCCCACCTGATGTTGCGACGACTGCGGCGCATTGTTGTTGCATATATTCTCTAATCTTGTCTTTGTATTGCCACAAGTCTTCATATAGCTCCCATGTGGCTTCTTCTGTTGATTGTCCCTTCCAATGGATGAGGAACATGGCGGTAGCTTGTTGTCCTTGTTTTCGCCTAGTCTGATAGTCAATGATATTTTCAATCTCTCGGTCATGCGAGGCGGTGATAGTAATGGGCGCACGACTCGATTGGCCTCTATTTGGGTCATCCTTGTCTTCGTGGTATGCCTTAAGCATGCTGGCATGGAAGACAGGATGACTCTTAAGATGTGGAGGCATGTCAAGTTTGTATGAGATCTTGCCCACCTTAGAAAGGATCTTAAATGGGCCCTCATATTTACGAAATAGATTGTGGTGCATGCCTCGTAGCGTCTTAAACTGCTTTGGGTTAAATTTCACCATGACCATGTCCCCAACTTTATAGTCCGTAGGACGCCTCTTGCGGTTCGCAAATTTCTTCATCTGCATGGCTGCCTTGTCCAAGTAAGACTTAGCAGTATCAAGCTGCTCTTCCCATCCTTTGGCCATGTGATAAGCTCCCAAACTCTTTCCTTCAAATGCGGCTGGTAGGGAATGTGGAGTTTGAGGTTGTTGGCCCGTAGCTAACTCAAATGGAGTACGCCCTATGGCTTCACTCCGTTGAAAGTTATAAGAAAATTGGGAGATGTCTAAGAGTTTTGCCCAAGTTTTCTGGTGCGCGCTTACGTAATGCCTCAAGTAGCACTCTAATAAGGCATTAACCCGCTCTGTTTGTTCATCTGTCTGTGGGTGGAAACTAGTAGAGAAGTGTAGCTCCATGCCAAGTATGTCTAACAACTCTCTCCAAAAGTTTCCAGTGAAGCGGGGGTCTCGATCACTGATGATATGCCTCGGTAAGCCCCAATACTTCGCCACATTCTTGAAGAATAGTTTGGCAGCTTCCTTGGCTGTGCAACTTGGTGAGGCAGACATAAAAGTGGCATATTTAGAAAATCTAGCCACGACCACCATGATAGTTCCATAACCTTCAGACTTTGGTAGACATGTCATGAAGTCCATAGTTACACTCTCCCATGGACGCTCTGCAACAGGTAGCGGCTCCAAGAGTCCTCCGGGTTGTCTCTGCTCAACCTTGTCTTGTTGGTACACAAGACATGTCTGCACATAGCATTCTATGTCCTCTCGCATGCGTGGCTAGTAATAGACTGACTCAACGAGGGCCCTAGTGCGATGTTGGCCTGGATGACCAGCCCACAAGGTGTCATGACTCTCTTTCATAATACGTCGCTTAATATCTCCAAACTTAGGCACGTAGACTCTCTGTCCTGTGGTGAGCAATAGACCATCCTCCACCCAAAAACGTCTCGTTATTCCTTGGGTGGCTAACTCCATGAGTTGCTTGGCTACTGGATCATACTGCATGCCCTCCTTTATAGCATCTCGAATATCCCATCTAGTTGTAGTGATGGCTGCAAGTTCAGCTTTTCGGCTCAAGCCATCAGCCACGACGTTACCTCTGCCTGGCTTGTACTCCAGTACATAGTCAAACTCCGCCAAGAAATCCTGCCACTTAGCTTGTTTTGGTGTAAGCTTCTTTTACGTTTGAAAGTAACTAGTGGCCACATTATCAGTCTTGACCACAAACTTTGACCCGAGCAGGTAATGTCTCCATGTGCGAAGGCAATGCACAATGGCAGTCATTTCTTTTTCTTGCACGGTGTAACATCATTCTGTCTCATTTAACTTACGGCTCTCAAATGCTATTGGGTGCTTCTCTTGCATCAAGACACCCCCGATGGCAAAATCAGATGCATCTGTATGTACCTCGAACGTCTTGGTTAAGTCGGGCAGTGCCAAGACTGGCTCCTCTGCCACAGCGGTCTTAAGGCATTCAAACGCCTTTTGACAATGTTCCATCCAGGACCATGACTTGTTATTCTTTAGCAATTCAGTCAATGGCGATGCCTTGGCCGAATATCCACTAATGAACGGACGATAGTAGTTGACAAGACCAAGAAAGGATCTCAACTCAGTTACCTTTGTAGATGCCTCCCACTCTTGGATAGCTAGTACCTTAGCCTCGTCCATGCGTAGTTCACCATTGCTGATGACGTGGCCCAAGAAGTGTATTTTTGACTGCGCAAACTCACACTTTTCCTTCTTGATGTATAGCTCATTCTCCCACAAAACTTGGAAAACGTTCTTTAAGTGCGCTATATGCTCCTCCAAAGTGTTACTATAGATGACTATGTTATCTAAGTAGACTACCACGAACTGATCAAGATAGGGATGGAAGATCTTGTTCATGAGGGTGCAAAAGGTAGCATGTGCGTTGGTTAAGTCGAAGGGCATTACTAACCACTCAAAGGCTCCATATCTCGTCACACATGTTGTCTTCGGCTCATCTCCATCCGCAATGCAAACTTGATAGTAGCCTTTGTGAAGATCAACCTTGGTAAAATACTTGGCTTGTCCAAGTCTATCAAACAGGTCGGCTATTAGTGGAATCGGATACTTATTCTTTACTGTGACTTTGTTTAGCGCCCGCTAGTCTATGCATAAGCGCAATGATCCATCCTTCTTCTTTTGGAACAATACCGGTGCGCCAAAGATTGCCTTCGATGGACGGATGTGACCGGCATCCAATAACTCTTTCAATTGTTTTCTGAGCTCCTACAACTCAGGTTGTGCCATGCGATAAGGAGCGAATGCGGGTGGCTTAGCTCCTAGTTCCAACTCAATCTTGTGATCTACTTCGCGCCTAGGAGGCAGGTGCTTATGTAGCTCTCTTGGCATAACATCTTTATTTGTTGCCCCTGCATTTGTGTTGGATGCCAATCCACTTGTGGCTCTACAATCTGTAAAGGTATATGATAAGATGCATGCTCCAAATTACTATCCAGTTTCCGAATTGTCAACTGCTGCTGATTAGTACCCACTTAATCTTTATCACCCCCAACATTTTCCATCTTCAACCCACTTTTATCCACTGCATTAATATTCAGAACATCCTCTTTTTTCTCAAATACCTCCTCATCCTTTCTGATATTATTTTCAGTTATTTCCCCTTCTTTCTTGTTTTCTGTTCCTAGATTCTCATCCTTTTTGTCATCAGACCCTTGTGTTAAGTCAACATTTGTAATCAGTTCCCTTGTTTGTTGCATCATATTTGTTAATCCTCCCTCTATAACTTCCGCATCTTCTTTTAGCTTTTGACTAAGAGCATCACAAGGATTGCTAGTTTTAGTGAGCTCCACTTTTCCAACTACCTTATCCCCCATAAGTTCTCCAGCTCTTTTTGTAAAAGTCCTAATTAGTAGGCCTCCATTTACTTTTTATGGCCCCTTTATAAAGTTGCTTGTTCTCTCTCTGCTGTGTTAATTTAGATCCTTCCTCAATATGTTGTACTAACTCTGGATGTAGAACCCTGCATTCATCTTCTCCATGCCCTTGTAATTTAAACTTCATACAATATGTAGGCAATGAATCATATTGAATCTTTGCTTTGACAACTTTATTCTCTTGATTGTTTTCATCTTCTAACTGCATCTGCACAAATTTAGGTTTTTCAGCAAGCAAATCCAGTTGGACTTTCACCCTTGCACAACTTAGACGAGTCTTGTTTATTGTTGCAAGATCTGACTGTAGAGACTTCCCAACAACAGAAGCAAGTGAGAGCAAGACTTCCTTCACAAAGAAAGTTGGTAGCAGAGCTGGGAAAGAGATCCAATTGATGGCATGTGAAGTCTCTTCACTAGCTTTGAAATTGGCATCATAAATAGAAGGACTCATTTGTTATGCATATCCATCCTTAGCAATTATGTAATAAGAGTTTTTAGACAATATTTTAATGTAATCCTCAATACGATTGAATCTCATTAGAATATGTCTATTTCTCAGATAACCTATCTGACATTCCCCCATAATCCCACACTGTTTAGGGATTAATTTTCTTATTTCATTAATTTCAGGAGCACCATATGAGAATTTTCCTATCACAGCAAATTGTAAATTCTCAATGATATTCATTCTGTTGATTTCACTTGCCGTCCAATTAATGGTAGGTATACCGCCAATGAGAGTCGGCTTCTTCATAGGAATAGGTTCCACTTCAACAACAACTTTCTCCTTATTCTTTGCACCATGACCTCTAATGATATCTGCAAACTTGTTCAAATATGGGGGTATAGGAAGTTGTGGATTTAGATTGGGATGTGTTTTACTTGGAAGAGGTGGAAACTGGAATGATGAGGTAGAAGCCAGCCAAGCCATCATCGGCGGCTGGCCGTCGGCCTGCAGCATAATCTAAAAAAGCAAAAGCCTAGCCGCTGATTACCAAACTAAGCTAAAGATGCAGTTCGTTTGATTTTTATGCAAGTTTTTGTGTTTTGGAGCTTATGAAGTTTAGATGTTTGACCTCACTCAAAACTTTTGGTAGAAAACCCCGGAATACGATTCTAATGGTTTAGTTAACTCCGAAACGTCAATTTTTCTTTGAATGTGCCTTTGGCTCGGATTTCGAGCTCATTTTGAGGTATCTTGTGACTTTTTACCAAAACAAAGTATTAGGTATGAGACCCACTTTTTCAAGACAACGTCTATCAAAAGTTTTAACATTTTATTTGAGTTTCGAATATCCAATTTGATGGGATACCATAGGTTGTTTACGCGCACGGTGTTCTAAATGAATCCCGAGGCCTTCATCAGAGCATTTTTCAATTCTAAGTTAAGATGGTGCACCATACTTTACTCTTAGCATCTGCATGCTTGGAGCTGCATTTACGGAGGTCTGTTTCTTCTTCTTCGCATTCGTGAGCCTTGACCATCGCGATCGCGGTGAAGGATCAGTTGATCCGATCAAGGATTGACCATCACAATCGCAACCCTAGGTGCCCCACGATCGCAATGAGTAAGTGACCGGTCTATTAATTGTTGGTTCAACAATTTAAACCGACTTTCCCCTAATATTTTCCTTCATTAAAGTTGGTTGTGAGCTTGTTTATGAGAGAAAATTAGTGTGCATCATTGGAAATTGTTTGTGAATGCTTGGGAACGTGGTTGGGGTGGGTTGTATCACGTTTGCCTTGTATGTCATCATTATAATTACCTATTTTTGATTCTTTAATGAAGTGTTCTTGAGCTTTTTGTTGATGGGATGTTTTAAGCCTCGATTATGCTTGGATTGTGCCCATTTTTGGAGCACAAGTCCCTTGAGCTGGTGCAGACCTAATGGAGGAGTCAGTTTATGACTCTCATGCGTGGGTTCCACGGTCCCATATTTGACCTGATTTTGGGTATGAGATTCTTTATGCAATATGGGTATCAATTGACTCGTGTTGACGTATAGATCGCTAATTTTATAGCGTGACATCATTCAGCGGCTGCTCGAAAAGGAAAATTCCTATTTTAGTAGATTTAGAGCACGTGTGGTCGACTTTGAGGTAGGCTACAACTTACCGATCTTAGACTTATCTTGTTGATTGTATTAGCGTGCTGAATTGCTAGTTTCTGGCTCGGGTTAGCTAGAATGATTATCATTGATATCCCTATTACTTTGTTGGCCATAATTTTGATTTATTCGGGAATAATATTGCTTATTCTTGCCTTTATTGTGATTGTTGCTCCCGTGATCTAGTTATGAATTGCCTTGTTATTTGCATAATTAGATCCTTAATTTAGAATTGGCTAGTGTGTACCTTAGACTTTAGCCTTAGTGGCTAATATCACTCAGATTTGGGTTAGATGTGATCCTTTAGGTTACACTTTGATCTTTGAAAACCCTTTTGGTATTGGTATTGACCACTTGGGATTTGTTTGGTGCTTAGTCTTGCCTCAGATGATTAGTTCTACTTTTTGTATGATTAAACCCTCATGATATAATATTTTGAGAAGGATTAGCTCATGTGCAGTGGCCTTCTGATTTAAGATTCCGGAAGGGACTAGGTATTTCAATATAAGATTTCAGAAGAAGCTAGATTCTAAGTATTCATTCCGATGTAAGGATCTGGAATTGACTAGCTATTTTGATGTTTCAGGAGATCTATTCATATAGAGTTGGCTATCAAATTTGAGCTCAGCACAACTTTTCATCCACAGACTGACAGTCAGTCTGAGAGGAATATTCAAGTTTTCAAGGACATGCTTCGAATATGTGTTATTGATTTTGGAGGTCACTGGACCTGTTCTTGGCTTTGACGAGTTTGCGCATAATTACAACTACCATTCGAGTATCCATATGGATCCACTCGAGGCATTGTATGGTAGAAGTTGTCGACCTCTGGTAGGCTAGTTTGATGCTTTTGAGGTTAGGTCGTGGGGTACCAATTTTTTGCGTGATTCCTTGGATAAAGTGTGTGATCTAGGAAAGGCTTCATACTGCCCAGAGTAGGAAGAAGAGGCATGATGATCGGAGGGTATTAACCTTAGAGTTCATGGTTGACAATCATGTGTTTCTGTGTGTGTTGTCCATGAACGACGTGATGAAGTTCGAGAGCAAAGACAAGCTTAGCCTTGGATTCATTGGCCCTTTTGAGATTTTGAGGTATATTAAAAAGGTGGCTTATGAGTTAGACTTACCTCAAGCTCTTTAGGGTGTTCACCTTATTTTGATGTCTTTATGTTGAGAAAGTATGTTCCAAATGAGTCTCACGTGCTTTAGTGAGATTTGGTTTAGCTGAATGAGTCTTGGCTATTCTAGATAGGCAAGTTAATAAGTTGAGGTCTAAGGAGAGTCCGCTGGTGAAGCTTCAGTGGAGGCATCGTCTCTGGTCGAGGAAGCTACTTGGAAGGCCAAGCTTCACATGCAAACCATACATCCTCATCGTTTCGAGTCTTCAAGTACTTTCTTTTCTTTAACTTTTGAGAATGAAAGTTATTTTAGTACTGAATATTGTAATAACCCTCGAGGTCATTTGCTTCATTTTGTGTTTATTTCCTATTTTTTCCTTCCCGTAGCTTGTATGCTATATATTTTATGTTTTGGCATAGGTGGTATGCTTCCCAAGGTGGTCGGAAGAGTTTCGAGGTGAGATTTCCCTCTATTTGGAGCATTTATATTAAAAGGGTGTAGCCTTGGTCAATATTCTTGGTAAACGAGCTCGGATAAGATTTTCATCAGCGTCGTTAGCTCCAGAATATTGAATTTTATCTAGAATGACCTTTGGTTCGGATCCCAAGATGATTAGGATGATTTTGAGGTGTTTTGTAAAATACTTGTTTTGATTATTTTTGTGTGAGAGTTGACTTGGGTCAATATTTTATCGGAACGATCTCTATTGGTCATTTCGTCATTTCTGTTGAGTCCAAATATCATTTTTAGTATGGTAGCATATCATTTGCGTTCACAGGGTTCTGAACGAATTCTGAGGACCCATTCAGAGAAAATCCCTTTGTAGCTCTCTCTAGTGCAACACTTATTGGTGAAACCATGAATGCTCTTCATGTTCGCACACCTAGCGCTGCCTTCATAAAGGCTGAAGAATTTGGTCTTCAATTTCACGGGTCTTGACATCGCGTTCGCGAAGAAGGGTCAGGTGACCCTGGCTCGGGATACTCTTCACATTCACAGAGAGCCAATCACGTTCATGGAGGTCAACTTTGACCGGTCCTCACAATCGTAGTCAAGATCTCCGCGTTCATGAAGACCAATATCTTGGGCAGTTTATCTATTTCTCTTTCATCTTTATTCACTTTCCACTTGATTTTTCACCATTGTTGAGCTCTTAAGCTTGAGAATTGCTGTTTTTTCACTCCATTCAAAAAAAGTATGATAATTTAACGTTCCTTAGTCTTTTTCGATTTTTTTTGTGAATTCTCTGCCTATTTTCAATATAAGAATCCTTGATTTTCAAATTCATTAAGTGAGCTTCTCGGACCATTTGAAGTCCAAATTGATTTTTGTCTTCACCCAACTTTCGAGCATGTGATCCTCATCTCGAGGAGAACATAATGAAAGAGTTAATTTTTCAATTCGTTATCATTGTTTGTGGGTCAATTTTTTATCCAATTTTTGGTGCAAATTTCATATCATCAATATGGGTATCGTTAGTCTCATATTGACGTGCACAATATATTTTTTATGCGTGACAATATTTCAAGGCTAGCTCTTCGAAAAGGAAAAACACAGAGTAGAGATTTGAGTGTGGTTTCGGCTTTGAGGTAGGTTACAGTCTCTTTTTTTTAGACATAGCTTAGTTAGTTATTATATAATTTAGGGTTGCATGATCGTTAAGAAGGTTGTAGAATGTAATATTAAGCTTGCAGGATCCTTAGTCACATTTTGGCCATTTTCGAGACTTTAGACTAGAATTATAACCTTTAAGCTCGAGGTTAGATTGACTTTAGTCTTGGTAATGGCGACGTAGGATCCTTAGAATGCTTTAAGGTGATTTAAACTTAGATTGATGCTCATTGATTTCTTTTAGTATGCTTGTGTGGTTATTCCAATATTTTTGAGCTTTTTATGATATTATTGTGATTATGGGCTTGAGGCTTTGGACTTGGATTGACTGGAGTCCAGGTTAGTATAGTTTATTATGACAAGATTTTTTCCTATTAGTTGTTTGATATTGATATATTGTGAGTGTTTTGCTTGTGATTGGGATGCACTCATGTTCATGGCATTTGCACATGGCATTTGCACTTGATTTTGGTTGGAGTTAGAATTGAGAAATAGGGATTTCGTGTTTGAAACCAATTTTTCCTTAGATTTTACTTGTCGTGGGCTCCAAAGGAGCGTGTTATTGGTTTACTTGATGGGGGGTTGGAGTTTTGAAAGAAATTTTTGTCATTTTCTTGGGGCTTTAACTTTAGAAAGGATTTTACTGATTTTTACTATTGAAACATGGAATTATGATGGGGATTTACTATATCGTGCCTCTATTATTTATATAGTTTTCATCTGAGCTCGGGTCGGCCTATGATGCCTACTGAGTACCCTGTGTTTTGGTACTCATACTACACTTTTGCATTTTTTTCTAATGCAACGCCTAGTATAAGTCATTTATGTACTTAGACATTCTTGTACCGCTGACACCTGGTTCGGGTTTCGGCCCTTATGTATATTCGTCTATCTCAGTCCCTTTTGGGCCCTTTTTGTATATTTTGTATCATTATATACATATCGATGCTGTGGACCTTGTTCTATATCTATTTTGTTTTTGCGTAGTATAAATCTAGTTTTAGTTTATCGTTGTCGTTCTGGGTTTTGGCTTGTCTACTGGAGATTTGGTAGGCGTCATCATGGCCTGATTTCGAATTGTGATACAATAATTGACAATTGAAAATATTAAAAATATAGTTTATGAAAAAAATTCCAATCAAAGATAGAGTTTATTTGAATGTTGAAATTCAAAAGATGCCACATAAATTGGGAGAGAGAAAGTAATAATATTCAATCTCCCTTTTTATTCTCAAACTCCATAGAGTCAAACTAAACTGATATAACTGGGAGTTGTACTATAAATTAATTATGTATTGTTTATAAGCATGCGTACAAAAACAACAACACTACACGATACATAGAAGACTGTATGGAAAGGTACAATTATAAAGAAAACATAATGATAATAATAATAATAATAGTAAAATCAAAGTCCTCCTGGTGAAGAAGATGAATTAATTAGCATCACCAGCATCGTTAGGAGGAGGATGTAATGCACGGTAGGTCTGGACAATATCTAAGTAGAGGATGAAAAGAGAAGCAACCAAAGCAATTACAGTCCAGGGATTGTTAAAATATGTGGTTCTGAAATCAGCCATCCACATCGTGATTGTGCTGTTAAAGTGTTTTTCGACAGCCATCCACTCCTATAGCATTCTTGACACTCCAATAAGACGAGTTATCATCTGCCTCATAAGTATTCAAAGATATGTACAATTGGACAACGTCATTAAGGTAACAACTTTTAGCATACTCAATTTCCTGGTAAATCGCAGCCATGAAATCAGCTTCATTTCTATGGTCGTCTCCGATGAACATTTTAACTGCCGTGGGCTTGAAATCCTCAACGAACTTGAGCTTCTCCTTTCCGAATGAAACCACTTTTGGTTCATAGTCCTCATTGCTTTCCTTATTCTCTTCTTTCATCAACAATGGAACCATTTGCATCAACGGCATTTTCCTCTCCTACTAGAAATCTCATTTATGTATCTGAGATCGAGTTCATATATCTCTAAGTTCGATTGTATAAACTTTTACAAATTAGGCTCCGAGATACATGTATCATTAATGGCGAGATACGTGTATCCAACAATTTTTAAAGTACAATAACAGAATTACTTGGGTTTATGATTTCATTATTTTAGGAAAACTTGGTAGAGTTGATACTCAAAAATCCTGTAAATCTGTTGGGTTGTTAATTAGTCAGCAATTAATCCTTTAATAAAGGAAATAAGTTACACCCCCTTTAATTCAAATTAATAAATCGTGTATCTCGACTTTAAAAACTGTTGGATACATGTATCTCACCATTAGTGATACATGTATCTCAAGACCAAAATGTGGTATAAAAAGTAATATTACAATTAACTATCAAAAATCCTAGTAATTAGGATCTAAAGTAATGAAATTTATGTAAGATGCACATATTTATTTGGCTAAAACATACCTATTTAATCTAAACGTATGTTTGACATTGTTGCTAGGAGGCCAAAAGCCTTATTCTAACTTTAGCCATGCTAGTCCTAGTTCTATTGCCTGTAGCTAAATCCATGGATAAGGAAACACCTATCAGAGCAACAATTTGCTTAACATAATTTCATGAGTGACAGTGGGATGGAAGCCATTTCTGATTTCTCTAGCCACATGACTTGACCATCAATTTCTATAGATCTTCTAAATAATACACTTTAAAAATCATCCTCATTTGTGATATCTAAAAACACAATTCCGAAGTTGAAAACACCAATTTTAGTCGTTGTACCTTTTGGAGCGAATCTTTTTTATTTAAGGTCTTGATCTGAGAAATTTGTCGACGATTGTTAGCTTGCATTCATCTACCATGACCCCATAATAGTCACTGGATTTGAAGATGATAGTCCGTATTCCGTTGTGGGTTGAGTATCAAGCTCTAACTTGCGATTTGTCGTGTCGAATAGTATTAGGGTTCTGGTTCTTAGGAATCTGTATTGTATCTTGGTAGTTCAAATTCTAAGAAATTTACGCCTCCCTCCCCAAAATCCTTGTTTGGATCCATGAGACGTGCTGGTGGTTGCTCCACAGGAGTCCCCATGGACATGTGTGTTGCTCGAGTAAGGTTGAAAAGGAGCCGTGTATAGAGAGAAAAACCAATAGGTTTGCACTATTCATCAATTTCATCTCCTACTTTTTTTGTTTACACTTTTTACTATCATCGTAGATTTTACACTATTTTCTTATGGTTTTTTCATTATTTTTTCCTTTTTGTACTTGAATTTATGCCCTTGAGCCGAGAGTCTTTTGGAAACAACATCTCTATTTTTACGATGTAGTGGTAAGGTCTATGTATGCTCTACCCTCCCTAGACCCCACTAAGTGAAATTTCACTGAGTATGTTGTTGATGTTGTTGTTGTTGTATTTTTTACTTCCAATACAACTATTTTAAGCTAGCGTTTGACCATAGAATTCCAAATATTTTTGGCAAGTCATTTTGGGTGAAGTTCTGGGTGAAGTTTTACCATACGTAATTTAATGCACGATTTAGCGTGATTTATATAATTTAAGTAGAAATTGTATGAACCCATGCATGAGCTATAATTCATAGTTATGAATTCATGATGAAGGATGTTCCATGCACTTATGAACTTATGAAATTGATGAAAATATGCATGAATCTAGTTTATTGCATGATTCTAAGATGAATTGACATGTATCCACACTAGATCATGATTTATGAACATACGAATAACTTGCATAAGAGATGCATGTTTTATGAGAATCATGCTTATAATTGCTAGGGTGCATATAGATGATGGCATCCATGAGTTGTGAAAAAGTTTTCTTCAAACTAAGCTAAGCATATGAATGTGAAAGGTTTTCTCACATAATTTAGGGTTCATATTGTTGAAAGGCTTTCTCACCTATGAATCAATGCTATTCTAATGACGTAATCTTGGGGCAAGCCCATGGTAGTTGAAATGTCTTGATATGATCTTAGCTTGGATTTGGTAACCCTAGATGTACCTCTTCCTTGGTTAAAATATGAATAAGCTTAATTGACTATTCCTTGGGATTTTACTTAGCACCAAACGGGCTTTTAGGATGAAGGTTTCCGTTTAGCGTCCATGGACCTTTAGTAGCAATCCCTAAGTCCCATAACTACGTGCCTTGTAGGTTTTGTCTCAGATAGACACATAGCTAGTGGATCCACGTAAGCTACAGATTTATGGTTCTTACCTTGGTAAGTAGGACACCCCTTCTAGTGGTATGGTGTAGACATCGCTCCCTTTTTCGGTGTGGGGCAGACACTCGATTCCATGTTATAGCTCATA
Source organism: Solanum appendiculatum (assembly GCA_018342035.1). NCBI lineage: Eukaryota > Viridiplantae > Streptophyta > Magnoliopsida > Solanales > Solanaceae > Solanum > Solanum appendiculatum. Next base: position 957,650 of record JAGDQO010000575.1, read on the forward strand.
TGGTCTATGTCGGTTAAACGTAAAAATCCCATAATAATGAACTAGGGTACTAGAAGTATCTCACGAGACAAGACTTATGACATGACTAGCTTGCATTGACCATGTTCATGCATTGAGTTTTTAACCCTATTGTCACATGATTTAGTTTGGTCATTGCATCTTCATGATGATATCCCATTATCATGATTTCCTATATGAAAGCATTTCATTGGCATGTTTTATGTGATTATATGCATTTGCTTCATACTTAGTACATTCCACGTACTAATGTATACTTGTGCCTACATTCTCTTATAATGTAGGGTCAGACAATCATCCTTCGCACTCTCGTGGTTATTTGTTTTTCGAGTTCGAGCTATCAGCCTTTGTGAGTCCTCATGCTTCGGGGACTAAGATACTTTATTGCTTTTCTTTACATTTCAGTTTCAGACTTGTATATGATGTACGGGTTACGTCCCAATCATTCTATTGTATTAGATGACTTTTGAGACATAGTCAAGACTTCCGCTTGTAAACGCTTTACTTTTATGAGATTGTCTATCTTTTTCCTCATTCTTGTCTTTACCTTATGTATATGTATGCTAAGTGGCTTGTGTGGGGCCTCTCGAGGTTCTATACGCCATGTCACACCTAAGGGATACTTTGGGTCATGACAATATCAAGCCCCACTATCACAATTCCATCATCAAGACAATTCATCCGTACCACGTCCAAATAGACCTTCCCACAATTTTACTCCATTGGGGGAGCCGCTAAGTGTTGTCTTTGAAAGGTTGCAAGCTTCAGGTTAATTGTATCCCGTGGAAGGTAGAATTCCAGATCCATTGCCAAGAAATTTTGATCCATCTAAAACATGTGCATGCCATTCGAGGGTTAAAGGACAATCCACTGATCGTTGTTACGCATTAAAACACAAGGTTGAAGATATCATTGAGATGAAACAAATCACAGTAAAGCAACCAACACCAAATGTGAACAACAATCCACTCCCGAATCATAATGGTGCCTCAGTGAATATGATTAGCGTAGATGAGGGTGATGATTTAACTAAGTTTATAGTGCCTGTGGAGAGCATAGAAAATTATACTCTTATGGCTGTTGCTTCTCCTGCTATAACGGTAATAGGTGTTGCACCTATTGAGATATTAGGAGCACCAAGTCAGTTGCCTGTGTATGATACAAAGGCCGTACCATGGAATTATAACCAAGCTGTGATGGAATGCCGAGGAAAGGACACGGTCCCTGATAAGACTAAGACTTCAGGAATGACGAGGTCTGGGAGGTGCTATACGCCGGAGAAACTCGCTAGACTAAGGAAAAATAAAGAGAACAATATGGCTCCTAAAAGGGTTGTGACAGAAGCTGAGGCAAAAGATTTTTTAAGAAAAATTAAGGCAAGTGAATACTCAGTTGTGGATCAGTTGAAGAAGAATAGTGCCCAGATTCCAATGTTCTCTTTGTTGTTGACTTCAGATGTACACAGAAATGCACTGCTGCAGATTTTGAGTGGAGCATATGTTCCAAGTGAAACAAAGGGTGAGGCGTTAGCTGGTATGATTGAGCGCGTGATTGACAGTCATCAAATCAGCTTTGATAATGAAGAACTACCGACAGAAGAATGTGCTCACAGCAAAGCACTAGATATAACTGTTAAATGTCGCAATATGTTTGTATCTAAAGTGTTGATTGATGGAGGCTCTGGACTTAACATTTTTCCATTGACAACCCTGAAAAAGCTAGGATATGATACCAACAAGCTCAAGACAAGTGATATAAATATTTGAGCTTTTGACGGGGCCAAGAGAAGTCCAATTGGAGAAATAGAGTTGAATGTATTTATTGGTCCAGTCGAGTTTGTCATGGATTTTCAAGTACTTGATATGCCTATGACATACAACATGTTGTTGGGACGAACGTGGATCCATATGGCTAGAGCTGTGCCGTCTACTTTGCATCAGACTGTCAAATTTGAATGGGATCAACAGTTTATATGCATACATGGAGAATATGACACATCTATCTATCGAGAGCAATCTATCCCTTTCATTGAAGCAACATGTGGGTTTGATGGAGTGACATACCATGCATGGGAAATTATTGATGTTACTAGTATGTGTGAAGAGAGTCAAATCGAGGAATCAAAAATGTCATGTGCCGCAATCATGGTTGCAAAGGAGATGCTGAGAAATGGGTACCAACCTGGACTTGGGTTAGGAAAAACATTGAATGGAAGGGTAAAAATCAGTTTACATTTGGTTTGGGATATGAACCAACTGAGGAGGAAGTTAGGAAAGCACGTGAGAAAAAGGGAAAGGGAGTTTCTTCCCAAAACCCATTCCTACCATTGATAAAAGTTTTTCAAAACCTGTCATCGCCAAAACTTCAGACATGTTTGCTGAAGTTGCTTATGATGATATTGTCGATGGGATTAAGAGTTTGTTCTTGAAAGATGAAGATTATCATGCTGTGGTAATTGAAGATATTGCTGAAACACCGACTGTGCGGATTGTTGAACCTGGATCTGAGTTGAAGAATTGGATTTGCATCTCAACCCCGATTCGCTGGGAGTTTCAGTAGTTTAAGTTAGTTCTCTTTTTTGTAAAAGGCTGGAGGCATAAGCTAGAACCTTTTTTTTTGTCATGTTCGCCTCTATATTTTGTTATAGCCTTTATATTAATATTTCCTTTCTTGTAGAGAACTACGACTGACCTGACTTCCTTTAGGATACGTAGGCAGCCCACATCGGGTTCGGTCCCTTTATTTTAAAATCTATCAAAGTCCTTATTTTGTATGCATGAACTACGTGCGGCCTGATTTCCCTTTGGATACGTAGGCAACCCACATCGAGTTCGGCCCCTTTATTTTAAATTTTTAAAAGCTCTCATATTATATTCTATGAACTACGTTTGGCCTGATTCCTATTGGATATGTAGGCAATCCAAGAAGGATTCAACTCTTATTTTCAAAATTCAACGTCTTCAATTTGTCTAATCATTTTCTTTTCCATTTTCTTTAAAATCTAATTGTCATAGTATCAAAGATTGGGACAGAATTTTTAAAATTGCTCATTTACTTCTATAAAGTTTTTATCATAATATCTTATTTTCAAATGTTTAGAACCAAGCGCCTCCAGAACTAGAAACCGGGGCAAATTCTCTCGAATCGGCGTAATTATTTTTTTGTCTTTAAAACTTTATGTTCTCTTCCATACCAAATCAACTATCCTTAGTACTGGAAACTGGGGCAATTTCTTAGAAGTAACATTGATTTTTTTTTCGCATTTCATGATTTTCATAGTGAGTTCAATCATAATTTCAAAATTGAGTCGTCAAATCACTTGTTTCTTTAAAGCCACTAAAACATTTTTTAAAAGTCGTTTAAGTCTTTCAAATATCCAAATGACTTTTTATATTACTTACTACTGAAGCTCCTTGGCTAGTGATAAATATTCAGTGGGATATAGAAGTATTTGGACGCATCAAGACAAGAATCGGCTCAAGGAACAAGTTCCCCCCCAAAGCACAAGTCAACCAAATTTTCTTTTAAACTCACAATTTTTCTTTGATGAGACAGACTCAAATTGATATGCACATTGTGGACGTGATGGGACATCTAACTTCTCTATAAGAAAATGTTGACATACATTGGCATACATTCAAATAATAATGATGGACATTGATTCTCAATCGGAGATTATGAATGACAGGATACTTGTGGATGTGATCGTGGATTTAGCTTGCTTCAAACTCCTTCAAGTGGACATTATTCAAATCTCCTCTAACCTCTACTAACAAATGTGGACATTATCTCTATTTAGCTTGCTCTAAACATGGATGTGTTCAAATATTCGTCAAATTTTGAATAAGGGTATGGGCATGAATTTATCTTCTCAATAAAGGGTTGTGAGTATAATTTCTCTCAAATTCAACTATTTATGAATTTTTATCGCTAACACTTGTCTTTAGCTTATGGCATTTTCTAACGGATCGTGGACATAAATCTAATCTTCTTCAAATCTAAAATGAATGTGGTCACATATATAGATTTAGCCTTCTTTATAAGAGGATGTAGGCATGAAACTATATTTCATCATCAAATATTTTGCGGATGTGAACGTTGACTTAAAACAAATGTCAACATGGACGTTGATTTACGAGCACGTGTGTGTCTTTTGGACTTGGAATTTATTGGAGGTGGATATGAATTTATATTTTTACGCCAAAGTTTTTTTGGATATGATAGTGGATGTGGAGTTACACTTCTTCACAATGGATCTTATGGAGGTGAATTTACTTCTACATTATGAATTTTTGGGGATGTGGATTTATCTTTCTACAAATTGTGGACGTGGAAGTGAATTTATCTTTTTACAGTTTGTGGACGTGGATGTGGATGTGGCTTTATATTTTTACAGTTTGTGGACGTGGAAGTGGATTTATATTTTTAGAGTCTGTGGACGTAGATGTGGATTTACATTTTTAGAATTTGTGGACTTGGATGTGGATTTATATTTTAAAGTTTGTGGATGTGGACGTGGACTTATCTGCTTACATTTTGTGAACGTGGACGTGGATTTATATTTTTGAAATTTGTGGACGTAGATGTGGATTTATCTTTTTACAGTTTGTGGACGTGGATGTGGATTTATATTTTTGAAATTTGTGGACGTGGATGTGGATTTATCTTTTTAAAGTTTGTGGATATAGACGTGGATTTTATCTTTTTAGAGTTTGTGGACGTGGATGTGGATTTATCTTTTTGGAATTTGTGGATGTGGATGTGGATTTATATTTTTCGTACTATACATTTTGTGGACATGGGCGTGGACATCGATTTATATTTCTGCATCATGGATTTTTGTGGACATCATCATGCTTCTAAATGGGCGTGGATATGGATTTTAATTTTCATTCAAGTGGACATAAACGTGGATTTAGTTATTCTTCAAGTCATTTCTAAATTTGGGATTCAATTCATCTTTAAACTCTGATGTGGATTCAAAATTTATCTACAAGCACGACATACAAGTGTAAATTTCCTCTATCTCATCCTATTTTTTTTACACTTCTTTATCATTAACAATTATTTTTACCTCGTGGCTTTTTGAAAAACAACAAGATCAGAGTTGGCGTCATACATCAACTCATGGATCATAATCTAAGCAGTGAACTGGGGCAATTGCTGAAGTTTGAGTTAAGCTCATCAGCAAGAGGTTGAAGATCTACTCCCAAACTACATTTCTACAAATGTGTGGATTTGTAGGTAAATCCAAATTCATTCAAGTCTAATCGTGCTTATTTTCTAAGTCAAACACTCAACTTCTTTCTTTCCTTCTATATCACCCTTATTTGACACTGGGCAGTTTATAAAATCATAGTCAATCTGATTTTCCACCCTTTTGAACTACACGTGACCTGATTCTCGTGAAACCCGAGATATGTAGGCACTCGAAATTAGAGTTCGGTCATAATCTTCAAGCCATTTCATATAAGTTTCTTGACTTTTTCCAATCTTCTACCCCATAATCTGTCCAATTACATACCTTCTCAAACACTTTCTGAGGGTGTATTTGTTGATCAAGACAAAATTTGTTATTATGTCAACTTATTTGCCCGAAAATTCTTTCATCCTTTTCGGTCAAAGAGGGGCAAGCTGTTGACACCCAATTTTGACCCTCCTTTCTTCTAATTCATATTTTTGAGCTTCTATATTAATAATAAATATAATCACCCTATTTTAACTACTATTTTACTATTAATATCATTTTATCATCATTATCATACTCCTATAATTATTGTTAAGATTGTATATTTTATTATCGAAATTACTATTATCACTTTTTACACCATTTTTTCTTAAATAATTGATTGTCGTCATCTTATTTTAAATTTCGTACTTTTTAAATTAATTATAAGTTCGTATTTTGTATATATATATATATTTCATATTAGCGTAAAGTTATAATATACATATTTTTTCTTGTATATATTAATGTTCATCATACAATATATATGTTGTATTAATTATTAAGTTAGAAGTCCAAAATAATTTATAAGAAGAAGGGAGGAGGCCCAATTATTCGGCCAAAACCCAGCAAACAAGGCCCAAATTAAACCAAATTTCAGCCTCTGTTTTGTATGAAAATTCGACCAAAATGAGCTTCAAATGAGAAAATGTATTCAACCCATTTGTTAGTCAAATTCTGTCCAATATCCAGCCCAAACTACTGGACCTTATCCTAACATATGTAGCAGTTGCACTTCATCCAAAATAGCGACATTGCTCTTCTTTCCTCTTCCAGAAAACTCCATTAACCTTTAGCCATGGACAGAGATCTCAGGTCTATTGTCGTGCAATCTTCATCTTTTTCGGCCAGACGCCGTCTTCTTTTTCCTCCATTTATATCTCTCTTATTTAATTTGGTCAAGGAAAAGGCCAAAAGACTCTTGAAATCTCTGATGGAGAATCACAAAGACATAATTTTGAATTCAAACGGCTTCAAATTCCACTCAAATCAAGCCTATTTTCGCCTACAAATACACCCATGCTTCTTCAGCAAAAGAGGATGTCTTTGACTCTCGAAAATCTCCATCTGCTTCTTGTTCTTCTATTTCAGTTTATACAAGCTTTAAATCTCATTTTATTTTTGTAAAGGAGTTTGTGGATCTGAAACCTCAAAGCCCCCGATCACTGCCCTGTGGATATTTTGCACGACATACGGGATCACGAGGAGTCTCAAATGAGACTCGACTCTATCGCTGGACCTCGGGCATACATTACTCTTTCAGCCGCATACCTCTCTTGCCTCCTCGCAATGATCCAAATAAAAAAAAAAGTGGGAGGATAAGAGGATTCTCATCTACATTTTAACTCATTTCTCTCTCTCTCTTAAAGAGAAAGAGGGTTGGGGAGGAGAAGTGTTTTTTCTATATATTTGTTTGTGGTTGATTAACTAAATTTTTTTATTTGTGACTATTTGTTCGATTATTTAGGATAGTTAACCATATAATATTTGAACCTTTAGAGGGTTAATTGGGACGTTATTTCCTTCAAGAGATTTGAGAACTATTTCTTTTTCCGTAATCATTTTCTTCTTCACTTTTTGAGTTGTCTATTTAATATGTTTTGTTATTAAGTCACACAGAGGTCTAATATTATTTAAATATTTTTTGGAGAATGTGATTATCCAATACTTTTACAATTCAGCATAACCTTTTTCCCATTTTTTTAAATGAAATTTTCTCAAGGATTAAATGTATTTTTCTTAATAAAAATGATTTTAAAAGAAGCATATTCTTGGCAGGGTGATATATTTTTAGATTTCAAGATGAAGTTTAGTTCATTAGTTGAAGATTTCATATTGTCATCTAAATCATTTTTAAACTCAAGCATATGCGGGTCCATTTCAAACCAATTAACGTTTTCTCCTTATTTCAATTTTGTTGATTTTAAATGAAAGTCTCTTTCTAATCCTAAAATGTTATGCACTTTAAATACTAGCTTCTTTATATACTTATATAAATTGTTACTTCATATCTTATAAGATTTCTTTTTAAATTAACTTAAGTTTGATCGGTTAACCATTTTAATATCGATCTTAAAGGATGCCTTACCCTTTCCCTTTAGGATTAATGAAACCCTTACCTTTGAATCTCTAATTGGTTAGAAGACCTTAAAATGGAGTTAAAATATTTAGATGCCCTAACTCACCCTTGTAATAGTTAGGTGACGACTTCTTAAATTATTTAATTTAGAAATCACCAATATGTTGTACACTAATTTGATCTCGGTTAAAATAGGGTATAACACCTTGACTAAATTGAGGAAGAAGAATAGGTAACCATTCAAGTATATGAAATTTCAGCACATATCTTTAACAACTTTTCCTTTGATTTGAAGACAAGGAGCATGAATTTTAGAAATTTAGATTGGGGTTTTTTTGAGAAGAAAGAGGAGAAGAGCGTAGTATTTTTTTTCCTATAAATAAATTTGTTTTTTATTTCCACTTTATTCTATATTACAATTTGTTTTTATTATTTTTAAAATTCATGTGTATTTATTTTTGTTAGTTGGCAACAACTGAGTGGTTCACTTATCTATGTCAGAGCATTTGTATATCACGTATTTTGCCTGAAATATTCGAGTATTTTTTTGTTTAAATTTTGGATAGTTGAAGTGTCTCTTTGTGCACTGTCAAAGTTAAAGGTCAAAGTTATAATTTGAACCCAAGTTAAGAGTTCTATTTATATATTATGCCCGAAAATTTTTATGGCGAATGAGGTATACCATGTCATAGTTGTAGATAAAAGTACATTTTGTAGGTCCCATGTCTTTTCAACCTCTCCCTTTCTCTTCTCAATCCTCCACCCCACCTTCTATTTAACTCTCCCTTTAATATAGAGTACTTTATATTATTATTTTTTAATTTAAATATATTTCATTACATAAATTTTAAAAAATACAATAACAAGATCAAAGCAAAATAAAAATAGTAATATCTTAAAATTAGTATTACGTTATTTCTTAAAATTAGTATTTATTTTCCTTACCTTTTTTATAGTTCAAAATATTCATTTGTCAAAAATCAAATAGAGATAAATATATTAATACTCCCTCTGTCCCTAGTTACTTGTCCAATTTTCCTCTTTTACTTGTCCATTTTGACAAGTCAAGAAAGGACAATTTTTTTTTTGCCTATTATACCATCAATTAATTAATTTTGAAAAAGGTAGAACTTCTTGAAAATCTAAATTTTTTAATTCATCCACTTCATAATTAATAGGGGTAAAATGATAAACTCACTATGTCAATTATTATTTTCTTAAGAGGTGTGCCAATTCAAAAGATTAAGGACATAGGGAGTACTAGTTTAAATTTAAAGTCAAATAATTACGTACTTAAAAAAAGTTAAATTAAGATGAATGCACTTTACCTCATAAAAAATTAATTGTTTTAGTTTTAGTATAAACATAAATTGTTATTTAAAATTATTTGTCAATTAACAAAATCAAAATATAATTAATCAATTCTTTCTTCTTTTTTTTTCTTCATTTTACTCTCTCCATCAATTTATTCGATTATTTTTGTTCTCGAAATTAAAGTTATAAAATGTATTTTTTTTTCATATACTAACATGATAAGAATTGCAACTTATAGTATTTTGATTGAATTGCAACTAAGTGGGAAAGATTATTTATGAACAAACATTATAAGTTGTAGTTCTTATGTTAATATAAAAATAAAAATATATTTTAAAATATTACTTAAATTTCACCTAGCTTGATTTCAAAAATAAAAAGATATCATATAAATTGACGGAAGAGTATGTATATATTTAAGTGCTTATGGATAATTTTCGATTTTGGGTTACATCAAAATAGTACAAAAACTTATGTAATTATTTGTCAAGATTATTGATGTTCTTTCCATTATATTTTCTTGTTGGTGAATATTTGATGCATTTAAGTATGTATGAAATTATTGAGAAGAGAAAAAAATAATTTATACCCCTTTTGTATTTTCGTATTAGTTATTTATTTTTCTTTTACAGATTCTTTAAGAAATTATAAATAAAAATGATAATTATAGTTTAAGAAGAGAAAAAAATAAATTATTTAAGAAGAATTAATTATTAGTGTAATGAAAATAAAAATAAAATTATAGTTTAATTTGTTAATTGACAAATAATTTTAATAACTATTTTTAGTAACGTAAATAATCAATACAGGATAGAAAAATAATATCAAATGTTAAAAATACGATGAATTAAATTTCACATCTTTTATAAATATAATTATTTAAAAATAAAAAAAGCAGCAAAATTTGAAACAATAGTTTAAAAAAAGGTAAAAGGGTCTAGTGGACCCTTGTACTTGTATCAATTTGTATTGTGAACCCTCCTACTTACGCCTTTGTCATCTAGACCCCTAAATCCATCCAAACACAATATTTTAAACACAATTTTTTATGTGCTATTGAGCGTGTTGCACAAATACTTACACATTGGCTAAAAAAAAAATCTTTTAATCCAAGTGGGAATATTTCAGTCCGCATAGGCAATGACTAGTATGAACAATGAAAAGTCATTTTTCATTGATCATCTAGACACTTCCGCGATTTTCCCCTTCTCCCCTTCTCCCACGATCTCATTGAGTCCACGATTTCCCCTTCTCCCACAAATTCAGTTGAAGGACGTTTTATCTTTGATTTTCATTGTAAGTTTCTCAGTTTTTCAAGCTATTTTGTTAGTTCTTATTTCTTGCATTTTTGTCGTATGTGTTTGTTTGATTTTAGGGTCGATTGTCATTGAATTTTTTGAAACTTTATGGGATTTTACTTTGGTTTGTGCCTAATGTTAGTGTAATATGCTTTCGTAGTGGGTGTTATGACTTCGAGTGACTTCAATGACATATTTCGTGAATTTGAGTCGGTTCTAGGGTTTATTCGTAAAATGTCAATTTCGACTGAAATTAATATTTTTTTGTCAATTGTCTTGGGTATTGATTCTGTTTGTGGTCCATTGTTATATATTAGAGGTGTACAAGAATCTTGACACCTTGTTTTCTTAAAAAAATAGGCTCTTTATTATTTTTACTTTAAAAATTAGAATATGTTCCAAGTACGTACAAATTCACTAATAATGTTATTTTTTTTTTCATTTTATAGGCATGGTAAGTAAATGGCTTTAACAATAGTGACACTTCAATTTCACTATGGAAGTTGTTTTGTATCTGATCCTGAGCTAAGGTATGCCAATGAAATCATTAATCTTTTCGATGTAGATGAGTTGCATATCATGTTGTTTCATAAATTAGCACTTCAATTGGGTGTTGAAAATGTTGAAACATTTAAATGTAGAGTCAACAAGAAGGATGGTTATTACATATTAAATATTGATTCTGCTATTTTAAAATTTCTTAATAGTTTGAATGGTCCAGACTTTGTTAATGTATATGTGGTACATCAAGTTAGTATACCTTTAGTTGTTGAGGAGCTACCTGTGTTGCCTAGCACTAATGTTGATGTGTCCCCATAAAAAGATAATGCTGATGTGTCCTCCTCCCCGCAAAAAGATAGGGCTGATGAGTCATCCTCCCAACAAAAAGATAGGGCTAATGTGTCTTCATCTGAACCATTTGATGAAAATGAAAATAGGAATTTAAACCAAGATCAGCCCCCTAGATTTGAAGATCGGTCCCCTAGAGTAAATGTAGAGCTTCATTCTGATTCTGATTCACTCTACGATGTTGATGAAAACATTGATGATTTGAGTGATTCGGATGAGGAGTTGCTTCAAGCTAGACAATCTAACATTCAAGAACAAGTTAAAGAGAAGGCTGATAGAGTAAATCTAGATGATATACCATCTGGTCCTGTAGGTATAGATGCTTATTTTGAAGACATTTATAAGGACAAGAGGGGAATATTTGAAGGCAAGTAGCAAGATCTACTTTGACCCAACTGCTAAAAAGGTTTTATTTCAATTTTATATGATTTGTTTTGAATCATATTGAGTTTAGGGAGGCACTGCAAACTTACTCTATTCAGAAGGATGTGAATATTAAGTTAAAACCTAATTAGAAGGAAAGGATAAGGGCAAAGTGTAAGAAAAAGGGTTGTCCTTGGCATATTCTTAGAAGTATTGATGGTAACACCGGAAACTTCAGTGTTAAGACATATTTTTCTGTCCACAAGTGTTGTAAAAGAATAAGAAATAAATTGTGTACCCCCATTTGGATTAGTAAAAATTACAAGGAGAGGATTATGAGTGAGCATACCATCAAACTACATAGATTCAATCTTTGATAAGAAAGCAGTATGATTTGTATGTTAGTAAGACAAGCTGTAGAAAGGAAAAACTGAGAGTTATGAATGAACATTAAGGAGATTTCAAAGAGGAGTTTGCTAGGCTGTATGATTATGCAGAGGAGTTAAAGACCATAAATCCTGAAACTACTTTATCTATTAGGATATCCAAGAACACAATTACAGAAAAAGAGGTGTTTATGGGCATCTATATTTATCTTGGTTCCTTAAAAAATGGATGGAAAGAAGGGTGTAGAAGGATTATTGGTTTAGATGGTGCATTTATCAAGAGTGTATGTAAAGGTGAACTGTTATCTTGCATTTCCAAATATAGAAATAATTATGTACCCTATAGCATGGGAAATAGTTGATAAAGAAACCAAGGACAAATGGTCTTGGTTTCTCAAGTGCATCAAACATGATTTGGAGCTTACAGAAGCGGAAGGTGAAGGACTAATAGTGATGTCTGATATACAGAAGATATTAATAAATTATTTGTTAAATTTATTCTTTAAACTTTCTGTAGTAATTCACTACTAAAAATTAGGTGAAAAACGATGGATTGCGTTACTTTTTTGGTCAAAATCAATGAAAAAATGATGCAGTTAAGTTCGTTGCTTTTTGTATTGACTCTTTTCAAAAAGCGACGGACAGCATCGCAAAAAAGCGACGGACAACGTCACTTTTTTTTAAAAAAATAATTATTTTCTTGAATAATGTGACGCCGTCCATCCTTTTTTTATAATTTTTAATTTTTTTTAATTTTCAAAAAGAGACGCAGTCTGTTGTTTATTTTTAATTTATAATTTTTTAAAATCTTGAAAAGCGACGAACAAAGAGACACTGTCCGTCACTTTTCTTTAATTTATTTTAAAAATTTTTTTTGAAAAGCGACGTAGTCCATCGCTTTTCTAGGTTTTTTAAAAAAAAACTATAGAAGAGCGACGGACAAAACCACCCAGTCCGTCATTTTTTCTACATTTTTTTGATAGTAGAAATTGGTAGTTTCTGTTGCCCACCTGCAAATTCAATTCAAATCAATTCAACTCTATCAAGCAAAACACATAATAAACATGCTACACAAAATATAAAACAACAAACTTAAATTAACCTTCAAAAATATTTAAACCACAATTTAAAGACTTATAAAGTCTTTCAAAATTCAAAAAAGTTTATAAACTAAAGAGATGAAAGCTAAGGGGTGCAATATATGAAATCATCATCATTCTCCTCACTCTCATCGTCGGTGTCCTCGGTAGGAGATAATGTAGCAGGTCGATGAGCGAGGTTCAACACTTGTTCTTTGATTTGTTGAACGGTCGCACTCATGCTTTCTTGTTCAACTACTCTTCTTCGCTCAGACTCTTCCAGTGCTGCTATAAGTTTTGCTATTTGATTTGACATAGCAGCTATCTGAACACCGTCAAGTGTCTCAGCTTGACGTGTTGATCCAATACCCTCTAAGCCTGACTGGAATCGTCGTACATCGTTCCGAGAGCCTCGACCATAAACTCTACCCTTGTGTGTCCTCCTACCACTTTTTCTGTCCAAATTTGAGTGGACAATTCAGGCTTCATTTGGACCGAACTATCTAGATTCTCATTCATATGCTGATGATACTCTCTCTGCATATTAAAAATAAATATTAGCATCAAAATATATGCATACTATATATATATATATATATATATATATATATATATATATTTACTATTCATATTCTTTTTTCATATTAAATAACTTACAAAAGTTCGTTCGGCACTTTCCTCCGCCCACACATCTAGATCCGACTTATTTTCTTTCTTCTTCACATGAGTCCTCTTGAAAACCTCTAACACAAGGGGAGTGCGCCCCGATTCTTTTTCCTATAAATAAAAATATAATATATGACGATATTAGTCAACTAATTATATTTAATGAACTATTTCTTTATTTAAAAGTTTGAATTAGAACTTACAATCTCTCTAGTAATCGTTCCAACACTCTTTGCATTCTCAGTGTGCAACGAGCCACCCTTAAGACTGCCTCTAGCTTTTTTGGCTTGTTCGGACATAGCCTTGAATTTATCTATGTTCCAATACTGGCGCAATTCATCCAAAACATGAAGCAACATCCAACCAAGACGTTAATCAGTATCCCAGACTTTCTTTAGCCATCTAGATAGTCTCATGGATGCCCTCCTGTCAAATGTAATCGCAATGACCATACTGTACCTCGATTCCCAAGTACACACAGTCTGAAAAAAATTAATAGCGTTAGATAATAATATGAAAAAGTAAAGTATATTAAAATTATTAAACTTAACTAAAAAATATATAATTAAATATATATACCTTACATTCATTATACATCGCCTGACATATATTATTTGTGATCTCACTCCAGGAGTGATACGCCTGTGTAAAAGACCTCCTAACACAGTCTTTTAAAGCCCGGGCTACATCCTTTGCAGGATGCCACTTGCAAAAAACATAATAAGCATGTTAGTTCATGAACAATATATTAAACTATAAGAAATAAATAAAATAAAGTAACTAATAGATAACAAAATAAACTTACGATTATCCATCAGGCTCAATCATGAGTCTGCCATGCCTGTCCCTCTGTCCAGTTGCTAGAGCAGACGTCTCATCTGGTGTAGCACTAGGTGGAGGTGTAGGTGAAGGTGATACTCCAAGATGCAGATAATGTTGAGTCAATGGAGGTGTACCGGCCATAACATCTGACTGCTTACTACTAGAATCTCTAATCCTCATGGCATATAGCTGAGGAGATGTACCTGTGGGAGATGGAGTACCAGCCGATACCCTACCTACCAATAAGGACCGTTGATACGCCTAAATTACACCTTCCTAAAGAGGTATAAGCTGTCGTTGTCAAATAAAGAACCTAACAAAGGTTAGGGTCGATCCCACAAGGAATATGGTTTAGACTTAGGCCAATTTATAGTTATTTGTACGTTTACCCAAGTTATTTCTGTAAAATAAAAAGGGGTTCTCTAAACTAAAGTTATGATTGATTGATTGTTGATGTACCGTGAATTTACGGTACTTTTAATGCATTAAACTTAGAGTTTTGCATACTTCTTAGGCCTTTTGTTAGTATATGTGATGGTATTTGCATTTGATTTTGTAGGAAATAGGTTTTTGGAGCAGTTGATGATTGAAGAGATGTCAGCAGTGTGTTTTCGGTGATGTACGAGTGGACCTACGAGCCGTCATTCTATTGACGAGCCGTAGGTGGAAGTCGTGGTTCAGAAGCTTGAAGAAATTACCTAAGTATGGAACGATGGTTGGGGATGACGAACCATAGGTCCTGCTACTAACCGTAGATGAGGAGCTGTCGATAGATTCAGAAAGGATGAGTTTCAGTATTTGAATGACGATTAAACACGATGGGCCGTTCTTAAACCTACGAGTGGTAGGTCATGCCCGTAGGTGGAACTCTTCCAGGAGTTGACTAACTGCTGAATGACGGCTGGACCAACGAGCCATTGTTACTCTGATGAGTCGTAGGTGGTCAGCCATAGATGATGCTATTCAAAACCAGATTTCCTTAGTTTTCCTTTTCCTACTTAATTTAGGTTTTATTTACTATAAATACTTGTTGTAATTTTTGTTTTTGGGGATGTTAGACGTTTTTGAATATTTTATTTTAGCTTTGAGAATTATTTTATGAAACACTTTTGGTATTTAATTCTTGAAGTTGGTTTATGCAATTGGTTTTTGCTTTTAAATTCGAGCTTGTGGATTTCATCTATTATCATTGTAAGTTCATGATTTATTATTCAAAACCTAATATGAATTGTGAATCTTCAAGCATGAGTAGCTAAATCTAAAACTAGGGTTGTTGGTACCATGAGTAATTAGCGAAAATAAAACTAATAATGTTGTAATTCTTGATGAGTGTTTATGCATGTATTGTTAATCTCTTTGTTTTGAATGTTTTTTAATGGTGTGCAACGTTAGAACTTGCCTCATTCCTACTAGCCGGACCAAGGAAGTAATGAATGAGAAAGAGATTAAACATTGGAGATTTAGTGTTGATGAGTCTGCTATCTAATAGTCTGAACTACATACGCAGAGGGCTAATTTGGGTCAAAAGTAAGGGTTAGTAGAGCAACACCTGTATACGGACAAAGTTGCATGGTGAAATTCCCTCTTTGGAGGACCAATCACTTAGGGATACCTAGCTTATCGACTGTACATGATAAATACTAGGAAATAGTTACTATTATTAGGATTATTGAGTTAAGAGCTTGTGGGGAACACATGTGCCCTAGTTTCATTCTCATATTGCTATTACAAACTGCGAATTCTGTTACTTGTTTACTTGTTACTACACAATCAATCAATCAATCAATCATAATTTTAGTTTACAAAACCCCCCTTTTTACAGAGATAACTTGGCTAAACATACAAATAACCATAAATTGGCCTAAGTCTAAACCATAATCCTCGTGGGATCGACCCTAACCTTTGTTAGGTTCTTTATTTGACAACGACCACTTATACTTCTTTAGGGAGGTGTAACTTAGGCGTATCAAGTTTTGGCGCCGCTACCGGGGAATAAGGCTTTTAGATTTGACTAATTTAGTTATTGCACTTTAGCCAATAATTTCTCGATTTACGTTTTAGTGTTGTTTTTATTTTTCCATAGATCTTAGTTCTAGTATATGCCAAATACACGAAGTTAAGGCGATCCCCTGACTCCTTACGATTCGGAATTAAGAAGAACTCTATGAATAATGGTCGGACGAGGTCAACATGCAGGACATGAAGATGACCCTAACGTAGAGGGGCATCAAGAGGTACCAGGAGTCCAACTTTCGAGAATGGTGGATGCACCTGGAAACCTTCAAGAAGTTTGAGTGCAGCATCAACCTGCACCTAATGTTCGCCGCAACTATGAGGTTGATCATAATGTTGTAGGATCGACTTGTGCAATAGTCATTCCTCCACTACCGGCCATACAACTCTATACAAAGAGCACTTTCTCAATACAAGCTACACCAGATCAATCCAATGATGATATTCGTGAAGAGGTGGCGAAATTGAGAACAGATCTAGGCTTGGTGCTAAAGCATGTGAGCGGTAATGTGGAAAATGTTAATACAGTTGAATATCAACAAAATGCTCCACCAACTGATTGGTATACTTATGAGGAAGATGCAAATCTTGTGAACGAGCAATCGGGGGGTTTTCAGACTAACATTCAAGGATCCAATCAGGATAATTAGCGTCAAGGTCAAGAAATCAAGGTTGGAACTATAGCAACTACAATCGGGAAGGTCAGTATGCTCGTGAATGGAACTACAACCGAGATAATAACTACAATAGAAACAGGTTCAACAATAGGAATGATAGAAGTGGCCCGTACATCCCACCGGGAAATCGAGATGGAAGATCAAGTTTAACTCGCATCAAAGATATGATGAGCAAGATGATGAAGAGGTTTGACTCTATGGATGAAAATGTGAAGGAGATGAGGAATGATGTATCTGGGATTGGCCAAAAAGTAGAGTCATATGTAGTGTTAATTAGAAATATTGAGCAACAATTGAGCCAACTATCTTCAAATGCAAATACGTGCCAACAAGGAACACTTCCTAGCAATACGGTTCAAAATCTGAAGAATGATGGCATTGCATGGTAGTTACTACTAGAGGAGGAAAGCTGACTGTTGACCCTCCTAGGCCGACTGGAGTGGAAAGTTCGAAAGAACCCAATGAAGATGAAGTTGAGGTAGCAGAACTACCTGAAGATCAAAACGAGAAGGAGGCTGAAATCAAGCAAAAGGTCATTCCTATGCCAATGCCTCCACCTCCTTTTCCACAAAGGTTGGTTAAGAAAACTGAAGAAGGGAAGTATCAAAAGTTTATATCTGTGTTAAAGCAGTTGTCTATAAATGTTCCTTTGATTGAAGCATTAGAACAGATGCCCGGTTATACAATGTTCTTGAAGGATCTGGTGACCAAGAAAAGAGCTGCCAGTTTCGAAGATGATGATAAGCTACAATATTGTAGAGCCATTGCGACTCGGTGATTAGTACAAAAAAAGGAAGATCCTGGAGCATTTACTATTCCATGCACGATTGGCATGATGTACTTTGTGAAGGCATTATGTGATTTGGATGCTAGCATTAACTTGATGCCGCTGTCTATGTTCAAGAAATTAGGCTTGGGAGCCCTCAAACCGACTGCTATGCGGCTACTTATGGCTGACCGGACTGTGAAAAAGCCAATAGGGGTACTCCAAGATGTGTTAATCAAAGTGGAAGCATTCATCTTTTCGGCGGACTTTGTGATACTAGAATGCGAAGTGGATTTCGACGTGCCTATAATCTTGGGAAGACCCTTCCTTACCATGGGGCGCGCATTAGTAGATATGGAGAAAGGGCAGATAAAGTTTTGGTTGAACAATGAAGAGGTGACATTTAACATCTGCAGATCAATGAAGCATAAGAATGAACTTAACTCAGTGTTAGTAGTAGACCATGTCGATGAGGAGAAGCCAGAGGTTTCCAGCGAGGAGAGGCTAGGTGTTGAAGCGTTAGCGGCTGTGATCAAGAATTTTTATGGTGATGGTATTGCAGAATATGATGAACTAGTTGTTGCACTTGATGGAGGTGGTTTCCCTCACCGTCCACCGAGGAAGCTGAGCTTGTATTTAAAAAATCGAGACACTCCGCTTGCAAAATCATCTATAGATGAACCTCTGAATTTGGAGCTAAAAGCTCTCCCATCCCATTTGCAATATGTTTTCTTGGGCCCAAATGATACTTTGCCTGTTATTATTGTGGTTGATTTGAATGAAGGGCAAGTAGAAGCTTTGATGTCGGTGCTAAAGCGATTCAAAAGGGTGATTGGATGGATGATTGATGATATGATCGGTATTCCACCAGGGATTTGCTCACATAAAATTCAACTCATGCCGGACAGCAAACCAAGTTTTGAACACCAAAGAAGGTTGAATACACCAATGCAAAAAGTTGTAAAAAAGGAAATCATCAAATGGTTAGATGCCAGAGTAGTATACCTGATTGCTGATAGTAAATGGGTAAGCCCGATTCAATGTGTGCCAAAGAAGGGGGGAATCATTGTGGTTCCAAATGCAAAGAATAAGCTCATTCCGATGAGGCCCGTTACTGGTTGGAGAGTGTGCATGGATTATTGCAAGCTAAATGCCTGGACTGAGAAAGATCACTTACCGATGCCGTTCGTGGATCAAATGTTGGATCGTCTTGCTTGAAAAGACTGGTACTATTTTCTGGATGGATATTCGGGCTACAATCATATCTCTATAGCCTCGAAAGATCAAGAGAAGACCACTTTCACCTGTCCCTATGGGACATTCGCTTTCAAAAGAATGCCATTCAGGTTGTGTAACGCACCAGCGACGTTTCAGCGTTGCATGATGTCTATATTTTCAGATATGGTGGAAGACACCATCGAGGTATTTATGGATGATTTTTATATAGTTGGTAATTCCTTTGATGATTGTTTGGCGTATTTAGGTGAAGTGCTGAATCGATGTGAAGAATGCAATCTTGTGCTAAATTGGGAAAAATGTCACTTCATGGTGAAAGAAGGTATAGTGTTGGGCCATAAAATCTCACAAAAAAGCATAGAGGTTGATCGAGCTAAAGTCGAGGTAATTGAAAAACTTCCCCCACCCAACTCTGTAAAAGGCATTAGAAGTTTTCTAGGGCATGCTGGGTTCTATAGAAGATTTATTAAGGACTTCTCAAAAATTGCACATCCTTTGTGCAAGCTGCTCAAAAAGGAAACGAAGTTTGTATTTGATGATGCTTGCTTAGAAGAATTTGAGAAGTTGAAAAAGAAGCTAATTTCTGCACCTATCATTATTTCAACGGATTGGGGACAACCGTTTCAAGTCATGTGTGATGCGAGTGGGGTGATGCTCGGCGTAGTATTAGGGCAAAGGCGAGAGAAAATTCTTCACCCTCTTACTATGCGAGTAAATCTTTAAATGTTGCTCAAAAGAATTACACCGTCACTGAACAAGAATTACTTGTTGTTGTCTTCGCGTTTGAGAAGTTCATATCCTATCTACTGGGCACTAAAGTAATTTTGCATACTAATCATTCTGCATTGAGGTATCTCATGGCAAAGAAGGACGTGAAACCAAGGCTGATTCGATGGGTGCTACTGCTGCAAGAATTCAACTTCGAGGTGAGAGATAGAAAGGGGACAGAAAACCAAGTAGCTGATCATTTGTCAAGATTAGAGGACGAAGCTATGTTGAAGCTAGAAGATGGAATCGAGATTGAAGATACATTCCCAGACGAACAGGTATTAGCTGCTTCTTTTGATCTTATCCCATGGTTTACAAATTTTGCCAATTACTTGGCGAGCGATGTGGTGCCTTCTGATCTATTATTCTACCAAAGAAAGAAATTCATGTCTAATGTGAAGAAGTTTTTCTGGGAGGAGCCTTACTTGTTTTGTATCTGTGCTGATGGGATTATTCGTCATTGTGTGCCAGAGGTAAAGATGATGAGTATATTAGAAACTTGCCATTCATCCCCTGTTGGTAGTCCTCATGGTGGTATCCGAACTGCTCATAAGATCTTCAATGTGGGTATTATTGGCCTACAATACACCAAGATGCCCATGATTTCGCCAAGTCCTGTGATCGATGCCAAAGAGAAGGAGGTATTTTAAGAGAGTAAGAACTCCCAATGAATCCAATATTAGTGATTGAACTCTTTGATGTATGGGGCCTGGATTTCATGGGTCCGTTTGTGAGTTCGAATGGGATGAAGTACATACTTATGGTGGTTGACTATGTGTCCAAGTGGGTGGAAGCTGTTGCGCTTTCAAACAATGAAGGTAAAAGCGTCACTGCATTTCTGAAAAAGAATATCTTCTCCAGGTTTGGTACATAAAGGGCAATAATTAGCGATGGAGGTTCCCACTTTTGTAAAAAATTGTTCAAGGCGTTGCTTGAGAAGTACGGTGCTCGTCACAGCATAGCAACTCCTTATCATCCTCAGTCTAGTGGGCAAGTTGGAGTGTCCAATATAGAAATCAAGCAAATCCTGGCAAAGACGGTGAAAGCAAACAGAACTGATTGGTTAAGAAAGCTCGATGATGCTCTATAGGCTTATCGCACTGCATTCAAGACTCCCATAGGTATGTCCCCTTACCAATTTGTAGAGTTAGAGCATAAGGCGATGTGGGCACTCAAGAAACTGAATCATGATTGGGATGCTGCATCAAGCCAAAGGTCGAATAAATTGAACGAGATGGATGAGTTTCACTTAAGAGCATATGAAAGTTTAGCCTTGTAAAAGGAGAAGATGAAGAAGTACCGTAATCAAAAGATCGAAAAGAGACATTTTGCTCCCGGCAATATGGTACTTCTATTCAACTCAAGGGTGCAATTGTTCCCTGGCAAGCTCAAGTCAAAGTGGACGGGACCTTTTAGATTCGTCCAAGTATTTTCACATGGAGCAGTTGAACTCGAGAACAAGGAAGGAACAAAATTCAAAGTCAATGGCTAGAGAATAAAACTCTATATGAGCCACTTGGAAGAGGTCAACAAGTTGACTGAGCAATGGAGTCTTGACGAAGTCTGGGTAGTCAAGAGATCTACATCGTGCCGCGACGTTAAATCAAGAGCTACTTGGGAGGCAACCCAAGTTGTAAAATCTAGCCAATTTAGGAGTTTTTTCTTAGATTTTTCCTTGTGTTTTTATGTTTTATTAACTCTTAGTATTGGCTAGAATAGGGTAGTATAGGTTCCGTGTCTAAAAAAAATCAAGAAAATGGAAAAAGAATATCCTAAATAGTTGAAAATACCTGAAGAATTAAAGCAACTGATGATCTACGGTTGCCATAGACAGCTCGTCATTCCATCGATGGATCGTAAATAGCTTCCGTAGATCCCAGGTATGGTTTCTTAATTTGGATAAGTATAGGGCTAAACGATAGCTCCCATCAACGGACCGTAGTTTCACCTACGGACCGTCGACGAAGAATCGTAGGTCCACATATTGTTTTTAATCCGACCCGACCCGCGACATTAAATAATAAAACCCCTTCACTTTTGAAACCATCCCCCATTTCAGTCTCTTCCCAACCGTTTCAAACTCCCTAAATTCCATCAACCCCTCTTCTTCCCACCCTTTCAATTCCTTTATACCCATTTCAATTATCCCCAACAAACTATAAATCATAGCCCTTGTTTCTTTCCTCCTTGTTCTAGTTCCCTCTCCCAAATTTCCTCCATTTTTTTCCTCTCTTAGTTGTTTCTCAAGTCGTGGGTCTGGATTCTAAGCAACGTGGTGGCTAGAGCATACTAGATCACACTCACACAACTTCCTACTACCGCCGAAGGTACTGATTTCTGAACCTAAATGTTAAATTTAAAGTTGAGAAGGTGAAGCTTCTGTAACCTTAGGCAATTGAGAAACTCTCTCCCAAATTTGATGACGTGTGAGTAATGGAGGTAGGGGTCATTTTCAATCTTATTTTTTCTGAATGCATTTTTCATCTTTCTAAACTCATGATCCATTGGCAAGAACTGACGATGACAATCAAACCATGTATTTTTTCTGCCATGCTTTAAAGTGAATGCCTTACTATTTTCCATGCAATGCGGACAAGCTAGATTTCCAGCTATCATCCAACCAGACATCATCCCGTATAAAAAAAATCATTAATAGTCCACATTAAAGAAGCACGCATAACAAAATTTTGCTTAGTTGATATATCATAAATCAGTAGCCCTTCAAATCACAATTGTTTGATCTCATCTATCATTGGTTGTAGATAGACATCAATCAAACTTTTTGGATTACGGGGACCTGGAATAACACAACTTAGAGAAATGTAGGGGCTTGTCATGCACATTTCAGGAGGAAGATTATACGGAGTAAGAAATACAAGCCAACAAGAATAAGGCGAAGCAGCATTAGAGAATGGTGTGAAGCCATCTACACACAACCTCAATCTAACATTTCTTGGTTCACTAGCAAAATTGGGATATATGTTATCAAAATACTTCCATGCTTCTATATTAGATGGATGAGACAAGACACCCGGCGGCCTTCTGTATTCTCGATGCCATCTCAAATGTAAAGCAGACCTCATTGATGCATACAACCTCTTTAAACTAGGAATAAGAGGTAAATAATGCATCGCCTTAACTGGGACCATCTTTCCAGCAGGAGTCCTCTTATAACGAGCATGTCCACAAAACTTACAACTTTCTAATTCACTATCAGTCTTGTAAAATAACATGCAACCATTAACACAATAATAAACTCTATCATTCGACAATCCTAACTTGGAAACCAAACGCTTTTCCTAATAGAAATTCTTAGGTATGTTAAACTCTGGATTAACTAGTTCACCCAAAAGATCAACCGTTGAGTCCATAGCCGCATTAGGAACATTCCAATCTGATTTACTATTCATTAGTCTAACCGCAACTGACAAGGCAGAATGCGGACTCTCTTCCAGTAGTGGACGACTAGACGCTTCTAACTTATCATAGAAGCGTCTTGCTTCTTCATTAGGAGCTTCATCAAAATACGGTGGGCTAGAAAATGGTCAGCCCAACCCACAAGTACGTGGGCTACGAGTTGTACCGGGCCAGCCCACTTTTTTTAAAACTATATTTTTTATAATTTTTAAAATCAAATTATAATTTAAAAATATTATCATAAATATCGACAAAACAATATTACATGGTGTTTAGTGTTACTACTTGTCAATCAAATCCACAAATAAAATTATATTTATAATATTTATTAAGTTTAGTTCAAGTAAAAATATAAATAGCTAAATAGAAATATTAACCTAATTGTTTTCCAATGATCATAATAAAACTCAAAAAATATGACAATATTCCATAGGCTACGACCTACGTAGTGATTCCCAAGAAATTTTAGGGAATTTTTATTTCATGTAGTACATATTTTATAAACATAAATTGTATTTTAATTTTAACATTTAAAACTTTAAATAAATTTTGACTTTGGACTCTTGTTATTTTTAATACTCTATTTAATTTTTATTTTTTAACTAATTTTTATTTGGCCCGCGGGCCTACCCTACCCATATTTCTCAAGCCCCCCAAATCAGCATGCTTATGCAGGCCGGGCTAAAAAGCCCTTTTCTTAAATGGGCTCTAAAACTTCTAGCTCAGCCCTATCAAATCATGGGTTAGGCCAGGCTAGCCCAATGGGCCTAGCCCATATTGACGGCTCTAATATCAAGTGTCATTGTATGTTCAATAAAACCTCTAACACCGTCAATAAACTCAGGTTTCAAACCACCAACAGTTTCGTAATGCATATTATACATCTACAAATGATGATCCATCTACAAAAATATAGATATTCAATTATAAATTTAATTTAATACTAATTTAACTCCATTAAACTAATTTATATTATTAATATATATATTTATAATTACATAATAATAATATTTATATTACTTATATATATTTAGCTAATTTATATACCTAATAATTAATTAGTTCATAGATACTACATTTCAAGATCTACAAAGCTCAAACTTAATTAATTCATAAACATTAATTAAGTTCAAATTAAGTTCAAGTTCTAATTAAGTTTAAAATTAAGTTTATATTCCTAATTAAGTTTTCAAGTTATTATAAATTAATTAATTTCAATAAAGTTCTAATTAAGTTCAAATTAATTAAGGTCAATATGATTTCAAGTACTTCAAAGTTCTAATTAAGTTCAAATTAAATTCAATTTCTAATAAAGTTCAAAATTAAGTTCTAATTAATTAATAAGGTCAACAAGATTTCAAGTTAATATTCCTAATTAAGTTCAAGTTATAATAAATTCAAGTTACAATTAATTATAAGTTCTAAGTTGTAATTCAAGTTCATATCTAACTTCTCTAACTTCAACATCACTTCATCAATTCCCAACTCAATAATATTTACACAATTCACTTATACTCAAAACACTTCAATTGCTAATACAAAAAAAACCTCAATATATTCATCACATGCAAACATCCATCTTATACTGAAAACACTTCAATATCAACTCAAGAAATACCCTAATTCAAACTAGTCCTAAAATCTCAAATTCAAACTAGTCCTAAAATCAAAAGTTCCTAATTCACTCACTAACTAATTAACAATCAATTATTCAAACTAACAATCAATAAACACAAATTCAATAAACTAATTACAATAAACTAACTTCTAACTTCAAATAAACACTTCAATACCAACTCAACAAATACCGTAATTCAAACTAGTCCTAAAATCAAAAATCCCTAATTCACTCACTAACTAATTTACAATCAATCATTCAAACTAACAATCAATAAATAAAAATTCAATAAATTAATTACAATAAACTAACTTCTAACTTCAAATTAACACTTCAATATCTACTCAAGAAATACCCTAATTCAAACTAGTCCTAAAATCAAAAATCTCTAATTCACTCACTAACTAATTAACAATCAATCATTCAAATTAACAATCAATTAACATAAATTCAATAAAGTAATTACAATAAACTAACTTCTAACTTCAAATTAACACTTCAATATCAACTCAAGAAATACCCTAATTCAAACAAGTCCTAAAATTAAAAATTCTTAATTCACTCACTAACTAACAATCAATCATTCAAACTCATAATAAATAAACACAAATTTAATAAACTAACTAACAAAATCAAATATAACTCAAATTGGAAAAAAAAATTGATGAAACCCTAACCTTAAAGGAGAAGGAAAGAATGAAGAGAGGAGCAACAGGGGCAGCGACAGTGACTGGCGCGTAGCAGACAGCGACAACGACAGCGACAGAGACGGCAGCGGTGGAGCCGGCAGTTCTTTAGAGAGAAGGAAGAAATGAGGAGATGAGAGAGAATGAGGGAAAAGAGATTTGGAAAAAATTCATGTCTTCTATCACAAATATTTTTTAAAAAAGCAACGGACAGTGTCTCTTTGTCCGTCGCTTTTTTAAAAATGTGTGACCAAAATTTTGACTAAAAAGCGACAGACTAAACGACATTGTCCATCGCTTTTCTAAAGTGTTTGACCAGTCAATTTGACCAAAAAACGAAGGACAAAGAGATGTCGTCCGTCGCTAACTTAAAAAAATAATTAATAAATTAAATTTACTCAAAAACGACGGACAACATGGTTATTGTTTTATTTAAAAACAATTATTTTTAATAAAAAGCGATGGACGACGTCTTTACTTATATTAAATAAATAGTTAATAATTATATTTTTGGCTCAAAAATCCGTCAAAGAAAGCGACAGACTAAGAGATGCCATCCGTCGCATTTTGTAAAAAAAATTTTAAAATAATTATTTTCTTAAGAAAGTGACAGACAGTGTGGCAAATGGCATCGCTTTTCAGAGCGATGCTTTCCGTCGCTTTTCTGTCCGTCTTTTTTTAGCAACTTTTTAGTAGTGATTGATATTTAACATTGTTGTATGTCTAATGTTCTTTGTTTGACAGGGTCTTCATCTTGCACTTACTGATTTATTGCCAACACTGAAATTAGATGGTGTGCTAGGCATATATGGGAAAATTTGAAGAAAGAGTGGAGGGGTGAAAAAAGGAGAAGAAAATTTTGGTAGGTTGCCAGGGCATCATTTGAGGTCCTTTTACATGTAAAACTTGATGACATGAGTCAGTTAGGACAAGGCATTGTGGAAGATTTGTTAAAGTATAACAAAGAAGCATGGTGTAGAGCATTTTTTAAAGAACATAGCAAGTGTGATGTGGTAGAGAACAACATGTGTGAGACTTTCAATAGTTGAATTTTGGGTGCTAGATTCAAATCAATCATCACTATGCTAGAGTAAATTAGAGTCAAAGTCATGGAAAGAATGAATCAAATGAGAGAATTTTCAGAAAAATGGATTACTGATGTATCCAATGGCTTTGGAAATTCTTAGACAAAATGTTGAAATTGCAGATAATTGTGAGGTGAAGTTTAATGGTGATTTTGGATTTGAGATTCATGATCCACCAAATAAACGTGTTGTTGACTTAAAAAAGAAGGTGCGTAGTTGTAGGTCATGGCAACTAAAGGGAATTCCTTATGCCCATGCACTTACAATAATTCATTATAAGGATTGGATTGTTGAGTCATTTGTTGATCACTGGTATAAGAAGAAAACATACTTGAAAGCATCTAATATATTTATTCAACCTATGACAAACGTAAAGATGTAGCCAAAAAGCACAAGACCAGCCATTGAACCACCTGAAATTACTGCCATGCCAGGAAGACCAGGTAAAAAAAGAAGAAAAGATAGTGATGAGATTGTTAATAAGAAGTTTGGAAAGGCTACGAGGAAGAGAAGAAAATGAAATGCTCTGTGTGTAAGACTTTTGGACATAACAAGAAAGGATATCCAACTCAGGTAAGTTGTGCTTTAATGTTTTTCCGTTACTGAATTTTACTATTTTTAGTTATACTTTTGACTTTATGATATGTTTGTAGAAAAATGCTGAAACTTCAACTGTTGGAATAAGTGATAAAGCATTCACTACATCTGATTTTACAAATGCTGCAATTGGAAGTCAATCAAATATAAATGCAGGTCCAAGTGTGACATCTACTACAACAAGTGTAAGGCCTACAACTGCTTCAGCATCTGTTGGAAGGCCTACCAGTGCAACATCAAGTGATGTGAGGCCTGTAACTGCCTCAGCATCTGGTGGAAGGCCTACAGATGCTTCATCAAGTGGTGTGAGGCCTGCAACTGCCTCAACATCTGGTGGAAGGCCTATCAGTGCTACATCAAGTGGTGTGAGGCCTGCAACAACTCCATTAGGTACTCAACAATCAACTTCTAGTGCAGCTGGCCAAAAAGGAAAGACTAGCACAGCTTTGAGAGGTGGTGCAACTCTTGGATATAAGAGACGAAGACAAAAAAAGGGCAAAAATAGCTGGTTATGATCTCTTATTTGGATCAAGTGGCAGTGTAATTGAGAGGGTATGTATTTTATCATTTAAACACATCTAATTTCCTTAATTGATATTAGTTCATCTTTAAGTGAAGATTTTTGTTGTTTTCTCAGTCTGGAAATACTGATAGAGTGTTACATAGTGCTACATTGTCAAGTTCAAACTCCTACCAATAATGATCTTGGTTACAAACCCAATGGACTAAGGTGAAAGGAAAGAACTGCAGTTACTCAAAGGCAGCTACGAAAGGAGAGTTGCAGAAGCACTCAAGCCACAACAGACACTCATGCCATACCAAGCACTCAAGGCACACATTAGATTTCTCTTTGTTTAGCTTAATAACTTGATCCCAATGGACTTTATTTAGCTTAATGACTTGATCCCAACTGTTTTGATTGTGCCTTCATTTTCGACTATTGTTAAGTTGCTATTGGGAATACTTTGTTTTTTTATATGAATTTGTGTTTGAATGAAGCCAATGCATTTGTTAAGTTGCTATTCAGATTTGTGTTAAGAGGCTATTCTGAAGTCAATGCAGTCAACTATTGAGGCCAATGTCTTTGTTATGCAATTTCATTATCAAATAACAGCTAATACAAATCAATATATCTTAAAAATAACAGCTAGACATCAAATCACAACAATCACAATAACAGTGATATCAATACTAGAGTTTGATCCTTGTCTTCCTTGTCTTCCTTGTCTTCCATGTCTTCCTTGCCCTGAATTCGTTGATGGATTCTTGATATTGTATTGTTCTTGGCATGTTGAATCATTTGCATCAGCTCATCGAAAGAATCCACACCCATTACAAGATGAATATTTTTGGCACCCCCAAAACATTCTTCCACGATTAGTTGGTTTCCTTGACGTCTTAAGTTTAGCATAGATTCCGCAGTAGCAACATCGAACTGTCATGGTGAAGACCAACAAAATCAAACCAACAAAAATACAATAGAATCGCACAAAAAAATGAGTAAATCAAAGGAGAAAATTAAAGGACAAGAAATTTGGAGAGACGAGATCGAGAAAGAAGCAAGAAAAAAGTTCAAGTTTGCCCAACAATGGCGTTGAGTGCAAATAAGTAAGAAGAGATGGTCTTTAAAGGTCAAAACGGCACCGTTGCTGCCTTTTTAATGTGTCTCACGCTCTTGTTATTTGTGTTTCACACGCTCCGTATGGACTCTTGCCACATAGGACGCCACATCAAAAATTGTGTTTAAAATATTGTGTTTGAATGGGTTCAGGGGTCCAGATGACAAAGCATAAGTAGGAGGGTTCACAATACAAACTGATATAAGTACAAGGGTTCACTAGACCCTTTAGCCAAAAAAAAAGAAGAAGAAGAAGAGAAATTGGAAAGTTGAATTAAAGAGAAAAAGTTAAAAAAGGAAGAGAGAGTGAAAGGGATTTGGCCCATTTTTTGGAAAATGGGACCCAATAATCCACTTGACAAATTCTAAGAAGAGCCTCATATAAGTTTTGTCTATCACATCATATATATCCCTCATCCACCATAAAATATTTCAGTGCAAGACTAAGAGGGTGTTTGAATTGGCTTAAAAGTTGGGCAAACCTACTTTTAAGTCAATTTTGGACTTCTGAAAGTGTTTGGCAAATAAAAATAAACTTAAAATAAGTTAGGGAGTGTTTGACAAAGTTAAAAATAACTTAAAATGAGTTAAAAATGACTTTAAAAAAATTAAAAACCAAAAGTAGGTCTCCCCCTACTTTTTATTTTTTGACTTAAGAACTATTTTTCTAAGTCAATCCAAATGGGCTCTAATCATTTTGAGTAGTATATTTTCTTAACATGTGTAATAGAAGTTCAGTTTTTTGGTCAAAAGAAAAATGTAAACTGAACACCTAATGAAAGAATTGATCTTTCGAACATAAAACATACTCTAGTACTGAATCAAAAGTTAAAAATTGAAGAACCAATATAATTTGATTCCATTCGATTCGATTGTTTAGTTTTTCATATTGATATCCAATGCCAACTAAATACTGTGTACTCCTTAATAGGCGGGCCAACTTGTGTTTTATTTTTAAACACTTGCTGGGACCAACAAAATTATTGCACTATGATTTGGTTATCTTTGCCTATCATTTATGGTCCTAACTTTTCATCGATCAAACACAAGCCAATAAACATGTTCTATGAAAGATACTTGAGAGAAAGGTTAACGGTGATAGTTTTATGCAATTCAGGACTATGCTAAATGGAAAGAAAAAGTCTGTTATGTTCGTTAACGGTCAAAAAGACTAAAGGTCAATTCTTAGATATCTTTATTTTACTCTTCAAATATAGAGATCTTTATATTTGGAGAAGCCAAAATATATTTGACACAATTCCACTTTTTCGGGTTATTTTAGTAATTAGAGGGGCTGGCAAGGGTGGATTGGTAATTCACTTTTATTTTTGCACCCAAAATGTCCTCTAAATTTCAAACCACTAAAAAAAAGTCCTAAATCACTACCCAATAAATTTTTGCTTTCAAATCCAATGACTGCCCAAGAAACTTTTGCTTTCAAATCCAAACAGATGTCTTCTCTCTATCTATATTCACTCCAATATTCTATCCATTCTATTTTTTCCAATCTTTTTGTCTTTCATTGTTGTTTCTTTTTTCCTTCGACTATTTTTTATCCCTCTCTCTCTTTCGTTCGTAAATTTGATCTCATTGACAAGTATGTCTATATTATTTTTAAGGAGAAAAAAAAGATATATACTCAACTTGGCAAGAATGTGAAAAAAAATGACCATTGGAGTTAGTGGAAGCTTATACCAAAAATATGACAACTATAATGATGTTGTTAAAGCTTTCTAAAGATTGGAATCTTTGAATAGATAGAGTGAAATTATCCAAAGAATCTTTTGGGGAATCATCTCGCAATTCAATAGTGGATGAAAAGAAATTAGAAACTAATGAGCAACATGTATCTATGTTAGCAACATGTATCTATATTCTTTGTAAAATGCAGAAAGTAATTCAATACTACCAAAAATCATACCTACAACAGGGCCTTCAATATATTGTTGGTCAGTAAAGGTATCCTCGTTCATTACATCTTCATCTTCTTCAACCCATTCATCATCATATTCATATTCTTCTCCACCCGAAACATTTAAAGATTTTTCTTGCTTCGCTCGATTAGACATATTCATCTCTTGATGAAACAAGATTGGAAGATCTTCATCATCACTGTCCAAATTGGAATCAGGGCCATCACCATAGCCACCATCTGAATCTTCATCATGCTGATTATTATTGGAGAGCAAACTATCACCATAATCTAACCCCAAAACATTATTCAATGTTTGGCTTAATTGGCTATTCTCATTATTAGTGTAACACCCCAAAAATTCTTAAGCTAAGGCCCGAACCATTCTTTATTTGCATGACAAATCGTATCGGATGATTCTTAAATTTATCATATGTGTAAATCTCATTTCTTCGGTGTTTGAATGGATTTGGATATGACTTAAGGTCACAAGAACCCCCTAGCACAAAGTTGAGTTAAAAGCTTCATTATCGATTAAACTTTGACATAACATTCTACTTAGATAAACTTCAAACAATTATATCTCTCAGCACATAATGAATTAGGTAGCTCATGACCTATCAAATTGAAGGTCTTTGAGTCCTCTTTTCAAAGCCACCAAGTTTGCCTTATTTCGAGTTCGGAGTAAAAAGTTATGGTCATTTTGTCAGAGTTTTCTGAGTCTATAAATGAAGGCTCCTATCGACAGGCCGTCAATGATTCGATGACCCGTACTGTCAAGTCTGAGCCTGAAATTTAGTATTAAGTCTACGGATTGGATCTACGGTCCATAGAAACTTCAACGGGTCATAGATTGGACCCGTAGAATGAAGTTTTGAGCCTAAAATATCAATATGAATTCCAGGCATGTGATCTACAGTCCGTAGAACAAATCACAAACCGTAAATGGACCAGCAAAAGGTTTTTTGTCAATTTTTAAAGGGGTATTTTAGTCTTTTCTCACCCCTTCTAAGCCTAATCCATGACATTTTTACACCTAATTAAGGTACTTAACAGTATTAATCAACCCTAATACTCTCATTAATGCTTCCAAGTCTTAGAGTAAGGATCCAAGAGGAGAAAGTTAGGTTTTCAATCGTTCTTCTGATTTCACCAAGAACTTTGCTCTTCCCAGGTATGTAAGGCTATCATAGTGATGGATTGAGTTCGTCCTCATGCCCAACATCTACTTTCTATCAGTAAACAATAATTTAGGGTTACATCCTTAGTTTTGATAATTCTTGATATGAGTTTCGTTAATGAGTTCTGAATTCTATTTCTTGATTATTGAATTGATATATCCTGCATTGAGATTCTTGAGTTGATTGTTCATATCTAATTTCAGCATGAACCCTATTGTTGAGTTATTATTGAGAATCCTTTCTAACCAAACAATGGTCTTAAAGTAATTTTCTAAGAAATCAAAGATGCGTTTTGAGAAGAGTTTTAGACATGATTGAGAAAAAAGTATAAGGGAACTAAGTATTCCCAAATGTATCATTTTAATATTGAGAAAAAATAAACTTTGATTGCTAAAAAGAGTTTACGAGTTCAGAGATATTTCTAAGCAATTACCTCTTTTAAGAGGTTCTTTTGAGTAATTACCTCAAAACAGATAAAGAATTTGTTTTATACATTTGAGCATGAGTATATTATTGGGAGTAGTATTGAGCACCGATATGGAGATGAGTTCAAAAAACTCAAAATCCTCATAAACCATTTATGCCTACATGGGTAAAGGATCATACTTTTTAGATGAATCATTATTACTTAGTGGATCCACTTAGTTGAGAGGTTCTATACCCCGGCATGGTATAGGGAAATTATGGCAGCGTGGGTGAGATGTTGTATCATCACGTAGCTCATAATGATGGTTGTCGGTTAAAGAAGCTCTGAAATAGAGTTAAAGTGTATTTTTACTATATCACTTATTACGTTGAGTTTCAAAGAATGAGTAAATAATTGTAAAGTTTTAAATGATTTAGCTCCTTTATTTCTTTACATTCAGCTTGAGTATATCTTTATTTATTACAGTCCTTTCTTTTAGTTACTTCGCTTCAGCTATATTACATACTCGTACATTGAATGTATTGATATTATTTGACTTGCATATTTTTATGATCCAGATACAAGTGTTCGGGATTATCAACAACTGCTTCGTTGAGATCATTTTACACTTTCCCTTTGAGAGTTTTGGTGAGTCCTCCATGCATTTCGGAGGGCCACATTTTCTTTTCATTTCAGTATTTACTTTGGGGCGTCGAGGGTCTTGTCCTAACGTCCATGTTGAAGTTAGAGGCTTCATAGATAGTTAGATTTGAGATATCCTCAGAGTTCTTGTTAAACTATTTTACAACTATTATGTTTATTACATTGAGTATTTTCAGACGTTTGAGTTAATTATTTGCTTTTAGTTTGAATATTCTAAATTCTATTTTCTAAAATGGTTATCGCTCGAGTATGTCTTCCACTAAGTAGTCAGTGAGGCCAAGGGTTCGCATGGGACCATAAATGGTTCTCGAGTGCCGGTCATGTCTAGGGTGTAGGCTTGGAGCGTGACAAACTTGGTATCATACCACAGATTTCAAGAGTCCTAAGGCGTCTATGAATCCGTGTCTAGTAGAGTCCTTCTTATCAGTGTGAAGCGCGCCACATCTATAATGAGGAAGCTATGACATTTATGATCTTTCATTTTCTTCTTACTCATTTTCGTGCAATAGAGTTCAACTCTATAAAAGTTTCTTCTAACTCGTGCTTACACGTGTCTTTTCAGATCATGCCTCCACGAAGAGCTATTCAACGTCCTATTAGGAGGGATGCTAATCCTCAAGGTCAAGAAGCTCCCAATGCACCAGAAGTGCAACCCCCTCAGGGATATGTCACCAATGCTGAGTTCATGAAATGCCATTCAGATGCTGACTCAAGTTGTGGCAAATTAGGCGGGTTAACAAAGAGTAAGTCATCAGGATGTGTCTAATACATCCAGAATCTGTGAGTTCTTGAGGATGAATCCCCTTGAATTCATAGGGTCAAAGATCATTGAGGATCCGGAGAACTTTGTGGAAGAGCTTTAGAAAGTGTTTGAGGTCATGCATGTTGCTGATGCAAAACATGTGGAGTTAGACTCATATTAGCTCAAAGGTGTTGCTAGGATATGGCTTGATCAATGGAATAAAAACAGGCAGAGAGGGCACCACTTTTGAGCTAGGCTGTGTTTGAGAATACTTTCTTGGAGTGTTTCTTTCCCCGTGAGCTAAGGGAAGCTAAGGTAAGAGAGTTCTTGAATCTGAAACAGGAAGCTAGGAGTGTGCAGGAGTACAGCCTCAAGTTCACTCAGCTATCCCGCTATGCTCCTGAGATGGTGGCAAATATGAGGAGCAAGATGAATCTGTTCGAGTACGGGCTATCCCGCTTATCGAGTAAAAAAGGTAAGGTGGTTATGTTGATAGGGGACATGGATATAGCCACGCTCATGATTCATGTACAGCAGGTTGAGGAAGATAAGTTAAAGGACAGAGAAGAGTTTCGCAACAAGAGGGGCAAAACAGCAAGTCATGAGGCTGGCCAGCAAAAGACCAGGAATGGGAATCGATTATCTTTTTAGCAGAGGTCATCTGGACCTGCTCCATCTTCAGCTAGTGCACCTGCACCAAGGAACAGGAATGATCACGGAAATCAAAATTTTTAGAAATTCAGAGCTCAGGGTACTCTGTCTCATGGTAGTGTGGCACAAGGGGCTGCATGAACCCCCGCATGTGTTAAGTGTGGTAGGAACCACCCGAGAGCGTGTCGTGATGGCTTCAATGGATGCTTCAAGTATAGTCAGATGGGTAATTTTATGAGAAAGGGTCCCTAAGAACAGGCAGGGTAATGGGGGCAACAGAGCACAATCTTCTTCAGTGGCTCCAGCACACAGAGCTGCTCCGAAAGGAGCTACTTCAGGGATAGGCGGAGGAGTAACTGTATGCTATGGCTAGTCGCCAGGATCAGGAGAACTCATCGGATATTGTCACTGGTATGCTTAAACTCTTCTCTATTGATGTTTATGCCTTACTTTATCTAGGTGTGAATTTGTCTTTTATGACTTCGTATGTAGCCCTGAGGTTCGGCATTTCCCTCGAACAACTTCTTGAACCCTTTAGTGTTTCCACACCTGTTGGTGAGTCTATTCTAGCAGAAAGAGTCTATCGTGATTGTACCATCTTTGTCTATCACAAGGACACCATGGCTGACTTAGTTGAGCTAGATATAGTGGACTTTGATGTTATTCTAGGTATGGACTAGCTTCATGCTTGTTAAGCCTCAGTCGGTTATAGAACTCGAGTAGTCAAGTTTTAATTTCCTAATGAGACAGTTTTATAGTGGAGGAGTAGTTCAGCAGTGCCTAAAGGTCATTTTATTTAATACCTTAAGGTAGAAAGTTAGCTTCTAAGGGGTACATCTATCACTTAGTCCGAGTTAATGATTCTAGTGTTGAGACACCGCCTATTCAGTCAGTTCCAGTTGTGAGTGAATTTTCAGAGGTCTTTCCAGACGATCCTCCCGGAGTCTCTCCTAAGAGAGAAATAGACTTCAAAATAGATATTATCCCTGATACTCAACCCATCTCTATTCCGCCATATAGAATGGATTAAGTTGAGTTAAAAGAGTTAAAAGAGAAGTTGAGAGATCTTCTTGATAAGGGTTTCATCTGACCAAGTGTCTCACCTTGGGGCGCTCCGGTCTTGTTCATGAGGAAGAAATATGGTTTTCTTAGGATGTGTATCGATTACCGCCAGTTGAACAAGGTCACAATAAAGAATAAATATCACCTTCCGAGAACTGATGACCTTTTCGACCAAGTTCAGGGTGCCACTTGCTTCTCTAAAATAAACCTCAGATCTGGCTATCATCAGTTAAAAGTGAGAGAAAGTGACATCTCGAAGACATCTTTTAGGACTCGTTATGCTCATTATGAGTTCCTTGTTATGTCATTTGGTTTGACTAACGCTCCTGCAGCATTCATAGATCTTATGAACAGAGTATTTAAGCAGTATCTCGACATGTTTGTTATCGTATTTATTGATGACATATTGATATATTCGAGGAATGAGGAGGACCATGCTAGTCTTCTCAAAATAATCCTCCAAACTCTCAAAGATCAAGTGTTATATGCCAAGTTTTCTAAGTGTCAGTTCTGGCTTGAGTCTATGGCATTCTTAGGCCATATAATGCCTGGCGATGGAATTCGAGTTGATACTCAGAAGATTGAAGCAGTACAGAATTGGCCCAGACCCACATCTCCAACTGATATAAGGAGTTTCTTAGGGTTGGCAGGTTACTACAAAAGGTTTTTCGAGGGTTTTTCATCTATTTCATCCCCCAATGACTAAGTTGACTCAGAAAACAACTAAGTTTCAATGGTCTGAAGCTTGTGAGAAAAGCTTTCAGGAATTGAAAACTCGATTAATTATTGCTCCAGTGTTGACCCTACCAGAAGGTACAAAGGGTTTTGTCGTCTATTGTGATGCATTCAGAGTGGGCTTGGTTGTGTGTTGATGCAAAATGATAAGGTTATAGCCTATGCCTCCAGGCAGCTTAAGATCCATGAGAGGAACTACCCGACTCATGATCTTAAGTTGGCAGCAGTGGTTTTTGCTATCAAAATATGGCGTCACTATCTCTATGGTGTTCATGTGGATATGTTCACAGACCACAAGAGTCACCAGCATGTTTTCAGTCAGAAAGAGCTTAATTCAGACAAAGGAGCTGGTCAGGGTTGCTCAAGGATTACGACATGAGTAACCTCTATCACCTAGGTAAGGCTAATGTTACTGCTGATGCTTTGAGTAGGTTTTCCATGGGGAGTACAGCTCATGTTGGGAAATGCAAGAAAGAATTGGCTAAGGAAGTTCACATACTTGCACGTTTGGGAGTCCGTTTGTTAGATTCCAATGAAGGTGGAGTTATTGTGATGAATGGGGCTGGATCATCATTAGGGTCAGAAGTGAAGGAGAAACAAAACCAAGACCCCCTCTTACTTAAACTAAAGGCGAATGCTCATAAGTAGAAGGTGATGGCTTTTGAGCAAGGGGAAGATGGTGCGTTGAGATATCAAGGTAGATTGTGTGTTCTAAAGGTGAATGAGCTCCAAGAGAGGATCATGGCAGAAGCTCATAGTTTTAGATATTCGATCCATCCCGGTTCCACAAATATGTGCCATGACTTGAGAGAAGTCTATTGGTAGAATGGTATGAAGAGGTGCATTGCAGATTTTGTTGCTAAGTGCCCAAACTGCCAGCAAGTCAAGGTGGAACATCAAAGACCATGTGGTGTGGCTCAGAACATAGCTCTTCCAGAATGAAAGTGGCAAATGATTAGTATGGACTTCATTACTGGCTTGCCGCAATCTCGCATGCAGCATGATTCGATTTGGGTGATTGTAGATCGGATGACTAAATAGCATATTTCTTATCGGTAAAGACTACCAATTCAGCAGAAGATTATGCGAGTTTGTACATCCGTGAGATAGTCCGACTTCATGGAGTCCCGGAGTCTATCATTTCAGATAGGGGTGCATAGTTCACCGCTCAGTTTTGGAAGTCATTTCAGAAAGGTTTGGGTTCGAAGGTAAACTTTATTACTACTTTTCATCCTCATACGGATGGCCAAGCAAAGCGCACAATTCAGACCCTAGAGGATATGTTGAGAGAATGTGTCATGGATTTCAAAGGTAATTGGGATGACCACTTGCCTCTCACAGAGTTTGCTTACAATAATAGTTATCACTCCAGTATCCAGATGGCTGCTTATGAGGCTCTTTATTGGTAAAGATGTAGATCTCTCATTGGTTGGTTTGAGGTTGGTGAAGCAGATTTGATAGGGCCAGACTTGGTTCATCAAGCCATGGAGAAGGTGAAGACTATTTAGGAAAGGTTGAAAACAGTGCAAAGTCGTCAGAAATCCTATACAAATGTTAGAAGGAGAGACTTGGAGTTTGAGGTTAATAACTGGGTCTATTTGAAGGTTTCACCCATGAAGGGTGTTATGAGGTTTGGTAAGAAAGGGAAGCTCAGTCCCCGATACATTGGTCCTTATAGGATATTTTAAAAAGTTGGTAATGTAGCTTATGAGCTGGAGCTACTGCCAGAGTTAGCAGTAGTCCATTCAGTATTTCACATCTCTTTGCTAAAGAAATTTTTGGGTGATCATTCACTCATTGTGCCTACCGATAATATTGGTATCAAGGACAATCTATCTTATGAGGAGATTCTTGTTCAAATTCTTGATCGTCTGGGTCGCAAGTTGAGAACCAAAGAGGTTGCATCAGTCAAAGTCATGTGGAGAAATCAGTTTGTTGAGGAGGCTACATGGGAGGCCGATGAAGATATGAAGAAGAGATACCCTCATTTATTTTCCTCCGATTTACTTCTAGTCCAAGGTATAAACTCTTCCTGAAGTACTCATATAATTTCGTCCCTCCTTTAGTGTTTCGAGTTCATGGGTTTTATGTGTATTTTGCACTAAATTGGGTTGTTAAGCATTTCCTTACCCTCTTCATGCTAAGTTCATCCATCATTCGAGGCCGAATCATTCGAATGGATTTGGATATGACTTAAGGTCACAAGAACACCCTAGCACAAAGTTGAGTTGAAAGCTTCATTATCGATTAAGTTTTGACATAAGATTCTACTTGTGTCAACTTCAAACGATCATATCACCAAGCACATAATAAACTAGGTGGCCCATGACCTATCAAATTGAAGGTCTTTAAGTCATCTTTCCAACGCCACCAAGTTTGCCTTATTTTGATTTTGGAGTAAACAGTTATGGTCATTTTACCAGAGACTATCATATTAGAGTTTTCTGAGTCTGTGAACGACGGCTCCTATCTACGGGTCGTCAATGATTCGATGACCTGTAGAGTCAAGTCATCAAAAAAGTTCAGAGAATCAATTTTTGGGGTCCCTTTCCTCCGGATCCATTCTACGGGCCGTAGGAACTTCTACGGGCCGTAGATTGGACTCATAAATGGATTTTTGAGCTTGAAATTTAGTATTAGTCTATGGATTGAATCTACGGTCCATAGAAACTTCAACGGGTCGTAGATTGGACCCATAGGATAAAGTTTTGAGCCAAAAATATCAATATGAACTCCAAGGATGTGATCTACAGTCCGTAGAACAAACTATGAATCGTAAATGGACCCGCAAAAGGGTTTTTGTCAATTTTTAAAAGGGGTATTTTAGTCTTTTCTCACCCCTTCTAAGCCTAATCCATGATATTTTTACACCTAATTAAGGTACTTAATAGTATTAATCAACCCTAATACTCTCATTCACGCTTCCAAGTCTTAGAGCAAGGATCCAAGAGGAGAAAGTTAGGTTTTCAATCATTCTTCTGATTTCACCAAGAACTTTGCTCTTCCCAGGTATGTAAGGCTATCATAGTGATGGACTGAGTTCGTCCTCACGCCCAACATCTACTTTCTATCAGTAAACAATAATTTAGGGTTACATCCTTAGTTTTGATAATTCTTGATATGAGTTTCGTTGATGAGTTCTGAATTCTATTTCTTGATTATTGAATTGATATATCCTGCATTGAAATTCTTGAGTTGATTGTTCATATCTAATTTCAGCATGAACCCTATTGTTGAGTTATTATTGAGAATCCTTTTTAACCAAACAATGGTCTTAAAGTAATTTTCTGAGAAATAAAAGATGCTTTTTGAGAAGAGTTTTAGGCATGCTTGAGAAAAAAGTATAAGGGAACTAAGTATTCCCAAATGTATCATTTTTATATTGAGAAAAAAGAAACTTTGATTTTGTAAAAAGAGTTTATGAGTTCAGAGATATTTCAGAGCAATTACCTAGAGGTGTGCAAAAACCGAACTGACCGATAAATCGAACCGAAAAAAGTGTTATTGGTTTATTGCTATTAGGTTATTGGGTTAATGGTTTTTTAATGGTTTTATAAAAAAAATTATCGGGTTATTGGTTCGTTATTGGTTTTTTATATTGGGTTATTGGGTAAACTGATTACCCATTAAGACTAGGAATTTACTACTTTTACCTTTACATAAATATTAAATATTAATCTCAACACCTTACTGGTTACTGTCTTTGTCCTTAGCCTTCAATTTACACTTCATTGTGACTTTGAATTCATAACTTCACATTATACAAAATGTCAAAACCTAAAGTAAGAACCATATTCCTCTCAATTTCCCTTTGTGTTACACTTGTATAGCTCTTTTCATGTTTGTAATTATTGATTCTATTTTATGAGCATTTATAAAGCTACATTATTGTCTTGTCGCGTCAAATTTATTAGAAAAGTCATATATTTGTTTTATAAGCATTTTCTTATTAGTTAAACCGAAAATCGAACCGTTAAGGACCAAAATCGATAAACTGAAAATCGATAAAAAATATCTTAATGGTTTGGCGTATTTAAAAATCGAAAACCGATAAATCGAATCGATAATATGTAAAACCTAACCGACCGATGCACACCCCCTACAATTACCTCTTTTAAGAGGTTCTTTTGAGTAATTACCCCAAAACAGAGAAAAAGTATGTTTTATTCATTTGAGCATGAGTATATTATTGGGAGTAGTATTGAGCACTGATATGGGGATGAGTTCAGACAACTCAAAATCCTCATAAACCATGTCTGCCAACATGGGTAAAGGATCATACTTTTTAGATGAATCATTATTGCTTAGTGGATCCACTTAATTTGCTTAGTGGATCCACTTAATTGAGAGGTTCTATACCCCGGCATGGTATAGGATAGTTCGGGCAGCGTGGGAGAGAAGATGTATCATCACGGAGCTCATAGTGATGGTTTTCGGTTAGAGAAGCTCTGAAATAGAGTTAAAGTGTATTTTTTCTATATCACTTATTATGTTGAGTTTCATAGAACGAGTAAGTAATTGTAAAGTTTTAAATGATTTAGTTCCTTTATTTCTTTACACTCAACTTGAGTATATCTTTATTTATTACAGCCCTTTCTTTCAGTTATTTCGCTACGGCTATATTACATACTCGTACATTCAATGTATTGATGTCATTCGACCTGCATCTTTTTATGATGCAAATACATGTGTTCATGATCATCAACATGCGCTTCTTTGAGATCTCTTTGCACTTCCCCTTTGAGAATTTTGGTGAGACCTCCTGGCATTTCGGAGGGCCACATTTTCTTTTCATTTCAGTATTTACTTTGGGGCGTCGAGGATCTTGTCCCAACGTCCATGTTGAACTTAGAAGTTTCATAAATAGTTAGATTTGAGATGTCCTCAAAGTTCTTGTTAAACTGTTTTACAACTATTATGTTTATTACATTGAGTATTTTCCCACGTTTGAGTTAAGTATTCGCTTTGAGTTTGAATGTTCTAAATTCTGTTTTCTAAGCTTGTTATCGCTTGAGTAAGTCTTCCGCTAAGTATTCAGCAAGACCAAAGGTTCGCTTGGGGATCAGAAATGGTTCTCGAGTGCCGGCCACATCCAGGGTGTAGGCTTGGGGCGTGACAATTAGGATCCATTTTAATACAATTAAATGACTTGAAATTAGAAATGGCCCAAAAAAAATTAAAGAGATAAAATCAGAATGAGAGCTAGAATGGGTAAAGGAGAAAATAAAGTTATTGAAAGAAAAAAAAAAATACAAGTCAAGGATGATTTTGATTTTGGAGGAAAATTAAATGTTGGAGGATTTTGAATCCAAAAGGACTTTCTCGTCTTTTGGCAAAGTTGTGCCTTATTTTATGATGCATGAAGCCACCCCTGCATCCCACTACCATTAAAACATAAGAGGTACTTTTGGCCTACGTCAAAAAGTATGTCTAGTTCTTATGGCAAATTAAACACATTGGATATATGTCTAAAATTTTAATGCAACAATCCAAAGTTTGATAGAGAAGCTTAATCACGTACCTTCAAGTTTGGAGAAAGCTATCTATCCATGGAGAAGCAAGGAAGAAAACAGAGGCGGGTGTTGCTGTTTCCGCTACCGTTGCAAGGCCACATAAACCCTATGCTTCAACTAGCAAACATCCTTCACTTAAAAGGCTTTTCTATAACCATAATTCTGGCAGACAACTTCAACACCTCTTTCAATAATATTCGAGCAAATTATCCCCATTTCACCTTTCACACTATTTCTGATGGTTTATCTGAAGATGATAAAGCAAAAATAGATATTGATGTCCTTTCTCTGCTTTCTTTGTTCAATGAAAAGTGTGCTCCTCACTTCACAGAGACTTTGAAACAGTTAGTATTGGAAGATCCGAATATTGTTTGCTTAATATCAGATGCTATTTTGCACTTCACCAAGGTCGTTGCTGACAGTTCTAACCTTCCTAGGCTTGTTTTAAGGACAGGAGGAGTTTCTTCATACTTGGCTTATGCTGCCTTCCCACATCAAAACAAAGATTATTTTCCTCTTCAAGGTATTTTCTTATCTTCATTCTTTGAATTATTTATTACTTCATCCCTTTAAAAAGGAATCATCTAATTTGACGTAACACAAAATTTAAAAAAATAAACCTTAACACAAAATTTAAGAAAATGAATAAGACTTTTTAATCATGTGATCCTAAACTAATTAAAGTTATGTCAAATGTACTAAAATATTTTTTAATCTTGTGCATCTTCTATTCTTTGATCATTACACTTATTTAACGTTGCAGTTCCATTAACTTCCAGTTCCATTTCGCAACAATTAGAGATGACAATGGGCAGTGCAGCGTGGGTTGAGCTTAATTAATCCGCAAAAATTTTAATCCGCTCCACTCCGTCCCCCATATTTTTTCATTTTCAATCCTCTCCACCCCGTCTCACATAGACCCGCCCTACACGAACCCGCCCAGCATCAATTTTTTAATATTTTTTTAATTAAGTTTGATACTAAAAATAAATTCATTTTCTCATTAAGTGGTATTAATTTAATAGATAATGACTTAAAATTTTATTTTTTAGAGGTCAATTGGAAAGTAGGTAAGAAACTATATTAGTTTTGATTAAACCATTTTCATTTACTATCTTGAATATTTTAGTAATTTTAAAGAAACTTTCAATTAATATTAGTTTGAATAAAAAATAAAGAATTTATCATGAGATTTATGTAAAAAGTTAAAATTAAACATGTAAAAAGTTAAAATTAAATTTAAACCCACATAAAATCATATAGACCTGCAACTCATCCCGCCCTGCTCCGCCTCTGCCATCCCTAGCAACAATAATATCGGAGCCCACACATCTCTTTTTTTTTTAAATGATTCGTGAGCATCATCACATGTACAAAAAGTAGCTTGAAAACAACTCATCTATCCAACTCTTTCTCACTTTTTGATTTACAACTTCGTTCCCATGGACCACCTTTTTTGTTGATGTATTTTAGTACGATCAACAAAAAATAACATGAATTCAATATGACATTTTAAATAATTCGAATTTCAAGATTTAAAATTAAGTATATATATCTCTAAAATGTTTAGAATTATTAATTATTATGATTTATAATAAAATTTTAAATATAAAAATTTATTTTAAAAAATTCAAAGATTTCATGCCCGCATAAAATTAAACAATTTGACTCTGAGAAATTTAAAATCTGTCACGTAATGAGACAGAAAGAGTAATAATTGTGTATTGCATAAATTAATTATTACACTGATTTTTTTAAAAAAAAAATCATCCACACTAGTATTTGATAATTTGCCCACCAAAATTTAGGTAGGTAGAAAGAAATACACTAGTAACATTTTTTGTCATTGCTGGACACACCCTCTCTCCTAAAGAAATTCTATTCTAATTAGAAGGCTCCAAAAGAAAAAAATTTCAGACCTAAATAATTCAAAAATCTACGTCGAATTTAGACATAATATATAAACAAACACTTAAATTTGATCTTAATTGGCAATTAAACATTTCAACTTTGAGAGTGCATATCTAGACACCTTAATTTGGTCTCAAATAGCAACTAAATAGTACTCAAAATGAGTCCCCATTGTATCTCGTGGACATCTGATGATGACGTGACAAGTAAATTTTGGAGGTGTCTAGATGATCAATTTATAAATAGGTAGTATAAATAAGTTAAGTTATCTAAATGTGCATACTCAAAGTTGAAATAATTACTTGTTAGTCGAGACCAAGTTTGAGTGATATCTTTGATGGTCCTGATACCATGTAAGACTTTCTCATAATTTGTATCGTAAATATACTACCATATTTATACATACAGATCCCATAAGAGTCCTAGACCAAGTCATGTACAGATTAGCCATAAATAAACAAAACCTATTTGCATTAGACAAGTAAGAGTGCGTTATCCTTCTTCACATCAAAGATATTAACTCTATAATTGCCTATTAACAACTTTTGAAATCTTATGGTTATCGCTTAAATAGTGACGTTTTACACTTTTTTAAAGCTACATTGAATCTGTTACTCATGAATTTGTTATATGCATAGAATCTCGACTAGAGGAAGCAGTTGAGGAACTTCCACCCATCAGAATTAAAGACCTTCCTTCATTCAAGACATGTAACATGGATGCACTTAATGAAGTTATTCAAGGAATGATACGTGAATCTAAAGCTTCATCAGGCCTCATTGTCAATTCATTTGAACAACTTGAACAATTCTCCATGTCTAAACTCCGCGAAGATTTTCCTATCCCAATTTTCCCAATAGGCCCCTTTCACTCTCACACTCCAGCTTCTTCTAGCAGCTTGAGGTCACAAGACCAAACTTCAATCTCTTGGCTAGACACAAAACCACCTAAATCTGTAATTTATGTCAGCTTTGGAAGCGTTGCAGCAATAGAAGTTAATGACTTTCTTGATATTGTTTGGGGCTTGTCAAATAGCAATCACCCTTTCTTGTGGGTGGTTAGGCCTGGATTGATTCGTGGCTCAGAATGGATCGAATTGTTACCTAGTGAGTTCTTGGAGACAGTGGATGGAAGAGGACACATTGTCAAATGGGCTCCTCAGCAACAAGTGTTGGCACATTCTGCTGTTGGAGCATTTTGGACGCACAACGGATGGAATTCAACATTGGAGAGTATCTGTGAAGGAGTACCAATGATTTGTATGCCATGTTTTGGTGATCAAATGGTGAACGCAAGGTACGTTAGCCATGTTTGGAAAGTAGGGGTGCAATTAGAGAATGG
Source organism: Solanum appendiculatum (assembly GCA_018342035.1). NCBI lineage: Eukaryota > Viridiplantae > Streptophyta > Magnoliopsida > Solanales > Solanaceae > Solanum > Solanum appendiculatum. The sequence continues at coordinate 1,002,629 of JAGDQO010000575.1, forward strand.
CTTGAAGAGGAAGAACATTGAGAATGCAATTAGAACGCTGATGGAGGAGGAAGAAGGGAAACAAATTAAAGAAAGAATGGTAGAGTTGAAGGAGAAGGCAAATTCATGCTTAAAGCCAGGAGGCTCTTCTTATGAGTCTCTGCGGAGCCTTACAAGTTACATCTCATCATTTTGACCATGTTTATCTTATGTTCATGGACGCTCATTTCATCTTTATTTTTTGTGGATCTACAACTAAATTGACAATAAAAATTTAGACTTCTTATCTATTACTGCTCTCTCATTTTGATTCAAGTACTGAATAATCAGATCGATTTCATGGTTATACATTCTACACCCTAAGACCTTACTTGCAACGGCTTAGTAAATTTTTACATATATGTCCATACTCTGTGTTGAAAATTATGGGTTGAGATGAACTCATAGTCGATAGGCTACATCTTCCCCTGGACACAAGATAAGGTAGAATTTTTGTTTGAAGCTAGTGGTTCTTCCTCTAGGTTAATGCATACTTCTCATTGTTTTCATGTTACCATTTTTTATGTTTATTTTTCTTATACCAATGGAACTCCTCATTCGTAAAAGCTTTGTTTATTTATCGCTGTAGAGGTACTTGTAAATGACTGCAGTTGTAAAAGTGAAGCTACATTTGTTGCTAGAGTTATTCAGAATGGGCAGAATAAATCTGCAATCTCTAGACAACAATATAATTGCAGCTAACAAAATCAAATTTCAGCTAAATCAGGTTTGTTTATGCGGCGGAATCATAGATCTTATGTCCTGTAAAAGACGGTCCAGATTAATGTATGACGTTCCACCTTTATTGACAGCTTTTTTAACCAAACTTGCCATGTGCTCTGTTCTTTGCGCGAATTCATCATTTCTCTTCTCCATCAAATCTCTAATTGATTTTGCAATGATGTCTCTATCACATGTATCTTTTATGTCAAGTCCCATCTTCCAAACCTCTTCAATGAATCGACTATTCACTTGCTGATCAGCAAATCTCGGCCAGCAAATCATCGGCACTCCTTCGACTATACTCTCCAATGTAGAATTACATCCAGAGTGAGTCAAGAAACCCCCAATTGCTCTATGTGCCAACACCTTTTCTAGTGGAACCCAATCAGCCATGTACTCCCTTGCCTTTGTACCCTGCTCCAACTCCACAGGAATCTCATCTTTTTTCTCTTGTCCTATTATCAAATCTGGCCTCATCACCCACAAGAACTTTTGCTCACTATTCACTAGACCATACCAAAATTCTAACAGCTCCTCTTTTGTCAACCCCGCAATGCTTCCAAAACTAACATATATCACAGATTTTGGTGGCTGTGTATCAAAGCCAAGACATGCAACTTTCATCTTCTTGCCACAAACTGTTTGAAGAGGTAGATTTTGTTGCAAGTCTAGTCTTTAGATGGGCATGAACTGCTCCAATTGTATAAACATTTGGACACACAGTTCGAATTTGAGGAAGTACGGGGCCTTCAAGATCTTCAAATGTGTTAAGTATGAGTCCTCGTGCTCGAGGGGTTTGTCGTGTTTCAATCATTAGTATCCTAACATCCGGGCTAGTTAAGTCACTAGCCCGACAAAAGCTTGGAAGGACTCAACCTCTTAGAAAATCTTCCATGCCTTTTACCTTTGTCAATGTCAAGTCCATTGCATTTTCTGTAATTCATGTATTACCAACCACGTTACCTCACATGCAAAAGACCATTTCCTTTTTTTGCTTGTTTGAAATATAAAAGGTAAAAAACTAGACCTTGGGTCATGAGGTGAGAATTTCATAATAAGGCGGCCATAAAAGAATACTCTGATACTGTTATAAAGAAATCATCTAACAAGAACTTATTTTTCCGCTCACTATCAATATATGTATACTTTTCATACAATTGGTAGCTGGTTAGAATTATGTAAGTATTAATAATATAGATATTAATTATGTGGATATCAGTTATTTCATCTTTTATTCCATAAAAGATAATATACAAATTTTCTCATAATTTATATATATGATTGTTATGCGGATTTCTAATTTATAAGTCAAACATTTTATTAATTCTATATATGAATACTTAACTTTCTAACTAGCTACCAAACAATGTATATATAGCTTATACAAAAATTCTACATAAATAAGTTGCCTTTTTAGTATCTATTGTGCAATCTCTTATAAACATGTAACTATGTTTCAATTTATTTGTCTGATTCTGACTTGACACATAGTTTAAGAAAATAAAAAATATTTTTAAATTTTGTGATTTTAAACTAAAGATATATAGAAAAATTTCAATTAATCTTATGCATTTATACCTATCAGGTGAAAAGTTAAAATTAAGAAATCGTCCAAAAAAAAAACAGAGGACCAAAAGAGAAAATAAGTAAAACAAAGGAGATATATTCTTCTTTTACCTTTGAGGGAAAGTTCTCCAGCTTGAATTAGCTCAGGGATGCAAAAGTAGGACCAAAAGGCACAGCCACTGCTTGTGCGGAAATAGATGATAGGCAAGTTGATTTCTTCGGCTACATCACAAGCCATACTTAAGACTCCATCGGCGATAAGACAAGTCACCAGAGAATTCGCTATGAATTCTCTAAGAAATGGTTTGGCAATTTTGTTTAGAGAACTGTACAAAATAAATATTCCATCACGAGTATTTAACCCATCCATAGAAATCCCATTGGGAAATGCTTGCAAATGGAATGGGCTACTAAATCGGGATAGCACATCTGTGTGATTGAGGAGGCGGTCATGTGTATCGACAGTGACAAAAAAGGTAACGTCGAAGTTAGAAAGAGAAAGAAGGTGGGCCAATTTAAGCATGGAATTGACATGACCTTGTGCAGGAAAAGGGAAGATGATAACATGAGGTACTAATGCTAATGGATCCTTCAAAAAAACAGAGGTTAGTTAGTGGAGTAGTACTAGTCTGTATCCTTCTGCATCTTATATTGCTGCCGGCCTAGGTGTTCGATTTTTTTATTTTTAATTATGAAAAATGATTTATTTTCTAAGTCAGTTCGGTTGAGTTAGATATCTCTACAATGATTTTTTCTGTCCAAATGAGTGAACATAAAATGAACATCAAAGCAAATAGTCCTTATTTTATGTGCCATCATTTAATTTAGTATGATATTTAGAAAAAATAAAAAAATAAAAAATTTATGATTTAAAATAATTTTTAAATATTTATGTGCTCATAAATCATTTTATGAAGGCTAAAATAAAATGAGCTTACATATATCCTTCATCTAACGGAAGTGAAGAAATTAGTTTTAAATTTATATTTTTGACTTTTAACTTTTTTAAAAAATCATATATGATCCTTCTAACAAAGTTGAAGGCATATTTTAATTTTTTTTCATACATAAATTATTTTTTGACTTCTTTGATTATCATTATTTGAGTTTCTTGTTCTCGTTTTATTTTTTCTTTCATTCTTCAGTGAAAACAATTTAAAACTAATTTTTTTGGGGCTATATTATAATTTAAAACTATTTTTTCTGATATATTGTAATTTAGTTTTTGTATTTGTAAACAAAAATTGGGGCATCTATAATAAATTTTACAAGAAAACTAGTGAACTATAAATAAATTTGACCATCAAAATAATAAATTTAAATTAGTCGTTGAAAAAGTCAAAAAAAAATATGTATGAGGAGGATCAAATATACCCCATATGAATTATCTATTTTTTAAAAAAAATTAAAAACTTAAATCAAAATTAATTTTTTCACTTCCGTAAGAGAAAAAGGGTATATATGAGCCATTTATAAAATAGTAGGGGTATATACGATCCATTTTCATAACGAGGGGCATATCAGCTCTGAATGACAAAGTTGAGGGGTATATCATGCCCTTTTCTCAAAAAGTAAAAATATTTTATGATAAATTGAGTCTTTTGTATTATTCATAACATCTCATAATTAATTGAGTATTTTCTTCTATTCGTAATACCTCATAATAAATCGAGTATTTTCTATTTCTCATAACATTTCACAATAAATTGAATATTTTCTACTACTCTTGATATCTTATTATAAATAAGTTTTTTCTACTATTTCATTTGATTAAAATATTCACAATTTCTTTAATCCACTTCTACATCATCTTCAGTTTCAAGTATTTAGTGAAGCATAACCATTGATAGCCTATGCTTCCATATTTTTAGCTTTCAGTTGCTATAAGAATACTTTTCTTACATGATGTTTTATTTTCCCTTTGTGGTATGCAATAATTATTATACAGTTATCTCGTTTTTTCTAAAAAAAAAAATTAAAATATTCATGTGTTTGAGTCGAATCGAAATTTTGTCATTTCTGACGATATTTGGATTGATCATGATGCGATTCAATATATGTATGATCAGTTTAATTTTTATTGTTTATGCATAATAGTTAACTTTACGAGATAAATAAATTTATTAAATGCATATTTATATATATTTGAGCACGTATATATCTTTAAATTAAAGTAATGTATATGTCAATAAAGTAGTATCAGATTTACAAGATTTTTTTGACCTCATGTTATGAGTTGTTATGTTTTTTTTGTTGTCGTTTGTTTTGATTTTTATTTCATAGCAAAGAAAAAGTCCAATAATAAATACTTTTTTAATACGTGTAATGGACGTCCAGTTTTATTTTTCAGCATTTGCCGGGACCTACCAAATTATTGCATGATGAGGTTAGCTTTGCCCATCATTTCAAGGATATCTATGGTCCTAACTTTTCTATGGATCGAGAAAGTGGGGATCAGTGGTAAAGTTTATTAGTAAAAATAATATATGTATTTTTTTCTCAAATTTTGATTTAATGCATGTATTTATTTTATATATTAGTAGTATTTTGTTTGGTACATATTTTCATGCTATGTATAATTAATGTCAAATATTAGTTATACACTATATTGTGTGCTGAGGTGTGTATTACTTAGGGGTGAACAAAATCGAATTGATAATCATATCAAACCGCAAATCGAATTAAATCGAGAAAAAAATTCAACTAGTGATTTGGTTTGACTTGGTTTGATAGTGAAGAAAAAAATTCGACTATATTGAGTTGTTTTTGTTTTAACTTTAAAAACTCAATCCGAGACCAAACCAATCCGATATCATATATAATTTTTTTAAAAAAATTTGTACATAAATGTATTTACTTTAATATAATTTATAAATATTTCTTATATTTTTTCATAATTTTTATCTTTTAACATTTTATTTCAAGTTTTATTTAGAATTTTGAATAGTCCAATAAAAGTTATATTCCATAGATATTAATAACTCTAACAAAGCTTAAATAAAAATCAAATCAATATTGTTAACAAAAAAAATCAACTAAAATACTAAGAATGACAATAATATTGAATATTCGTTCTTTAGTTATATATTACTTTATACTTATTAGACTTATTTTAGCATGATTTATACTTTAAAATTATGATCATTTTCATTTTGACTTATTTATTTGCAATATTTGTTTTATGTGATTTCATTATTATTTTTGTTGAATATTTTAGTGTCATCACTCATATCATATTTTGTGTTATTTTTTAAGAACATCTTAGATAATTGTATTTTGGTAAGACTAAAAAAATATTTGAAACACAAGTTAATTATATTTTTATATGAATACTTTATTGGAAAATAATGTATTCAACTTGTAAATTTTCTCCACTTTGTTGATTAATACTAGTTCAATTACCAAAAAAAAAAAAAACTTTGTCAGAAAAACTCGAAAATTCGAGAAATCTGAAAAAATTCAAAAAAAAAAAATCAAGGTTGAAAAACTCGAATTTATTAGTTTGATTTGGTTATACATATAAAAATCCAAAATAATTAAAATGGTTTGGTTTGATATTTAAAAAATCTTAATCAACCCGGTCCATGTATACCCCTAGTATTACTAATACATAAAAATCTATTGTATTAGTAATGCAATAGGATTTAATACATAAATTAGCATGGTTAAAGACTTAATTGTCCCTCAATATATTTTTTACATCTTTTTCATTATATTTGTGGAAGGTATCTTTGTAAATAAATATTTTTTTAAAATAATGCAATGCATGATATTTTTAATACATCAAATCAAATAATGCATAAGAAATATCTCTGCATAACTAATTCAAGCATATCTAATAAAAGTATTATTAATACCGACGTTTGTTATAAAATGAATACGAAAAACAAACTAAACTAAGAAGCTGAAAGAGAGAGAACTATTCAAGTACTCCCTCCGTTCAACAATAGTTGTCGACTATATTAAAATAGTCGTCCAATAATACTTGTCCAGTTTAGAAAATCAGGAGATAATTTACCTTTTTTGTTTATTTTACCCTTGCTATTAAATACTATTTATCATCTAACACATTTCTCAAATCATTAAATTTAATAAAGTCAAAGGATAAAATAGTAATATTACCCCTATTATTTATTGTTTCTTAAGAGGTGTACCAAGTCAATAGTGAACAACTATTGTTGGACAGAGGGAGTATAAAATAAGATGAAGAATAGGAAAATGAAACTGCAGAGTTCTTTCACTTTTGTTTCATTGTTTTCTATATGTAACTTGATACATTCGAAGGCTATTTATAACCAAGAAATAGTATTACTTGGAGAAACCTATTTCCTACCGTAAAATGAGTTTCTTGGACATCAAAGGAAGATAGATGAGCTGGTGAAGGAGAGGTGACTGGGTCTCATGGACATCTACACCTTATTTTACAACAGTTTTGATATTATTTAAATATACTTTACCAAACAACTTTATGTCTGTCATATTCTTTTAAGTCTCTTGACTGTCAGAAAAAAGAAAGGTCAATTTCTACACGTCTCTCAATAAATTTAATTAATTATTTAAGCACACTTAACAACTAATTCCATTGATTGACATAAAAGTCTAGTTTAGATGCATGTATAGCTCTCATAAAATTATTTCTTCCGTTTTAAAAAGAATAAAATAATTTTTTAATCTGTTTGAAAAAGTATATATGATTCATTTTCTTTTTTGTCAATACTTTAATTTTTATTTTCTACGTGACATATTTAATTAAGGTGTCACAGCCCAGACCGTCATGAGTGACAGACACCCACACTAAACAAACTCGGTGGGAGAACCAAAAACTAACATGAACCAACCCAACAATATGAAAATAACTCAAGTTCATCGTAAATAGGGAAATAGTTTAATTGGCTAGAGAGTTGAGTTCCCATAAACTCAACCCAATGTCCAAAACATAACATCTACTTGTGGGAAATAACCCCTAAGATCTGAAAGTCACCATACTAAGACTCTAAAAATAATCGAGGATGCAATCAGTGGCGGATTCAGGATTTTCATTTAGGGGGTTCGAAAAAAATGATTAAAAAGAGCGGGCGGTGAAAAATAAGATTAATCTTAAGTCACTAAATTTTAATTCGTTTTGTCATATTCTATTATATTTCTTCCTACTAATGTTCTGCTTCATCGAGCCTATTTTAAAATTGTAGCTTCTTTTCAAAAGTCGAAAACACAACTTCTCAAAAAGCACTTTTGAAACTTTTGGCCAAGCACAAATTAGATCTCTAATATTAATGGAATAAAAATCAAATTGATTGGCCAAACACAAAATGTTAATCTACAAAAGTATTTTTTTTTCGAAAAGCACTTCTAATAAAAAGTACTTGCATAATCACAATTTCTATAAATTTGGCCAATCTCACTATTAATTTTGCTATTTTTATGTTTTAAACATGTTTATTACTAGAAAACTATTCGTATTCTATATTATATCCTCCCTAAAATGATATAGAAATTTTCACATAATTTATGTAAATGTTATGAAAATAATTTATATCTAGGCAACAATATAATCGCAGCTAACAAACACTAACAAAATCAAGTTTCAGCTGAATCATGTCTTGGAATCATAGATCTTATGTCCTGTATAAGAAGGTCCAGATTAATGTATGACGACCCACCTTCATTGACTGCTTTTTTTGCCAAACTTGCCATGTGCTCTGTTTTTTGCGAGAATTCACCATTTCTCTTCTCCATCAAATCTCTAATTGATTTTGCAATGATGTCTCTATCACATATATCTTTTATATCAAGTCCCATATTCCAAACCTCTCCAACGAATCTACTGTTCACTTGCTGATCAGCAAATCTCGGCCAACAAATCATTGGCACTCCTTCAACTATACTCTCCAATGTCGAATTCCACCCGGAGTGAGTCAAGAAACCCCCAATTGCTCTATGTCCCAATACCTTTTCTTGTGGAACCCAATCAGCCATGTAGCCCCTTGCCTTTGTACCCTGCTCCAACTCAACAGGAATCTCATCTTTTCTCTCTTGTCCTATTATCAAGTCTGGCTTCATCACCCACAAGAACTTTTGCTCACTATTCACTAGACCATACCAAAATTCTAACAGTTCCTCTTTTCTCAACCCCGGGATGCTTCCAAAACTGACATATATCACAGATTTTGGTGGCTGTGTATCAAGCCAAGACATGCAACTTTCATCCTCTTGCCACAAACTGTTTGAAGAGGTAGATTTTGTTGCAAGTCTAGTCTTTAGATGGGCATGAACTGCTCCAATTGTATAAACATTTGGACACACAGTTCGAATTTGAGAAAGTATGGGGCCTTCAAGATCTTCAAATGTGTTAAGTATGAGTCCTCGTGCTCGAGGGGTTTGTCGTGTTTCAATCATTAGTATCCTAACATCCGGGCTAGTTAAGTCACTAGCCCGACAAAAGCTTGGAAGGTCTCGACCTCTTAGAAAATCTTCCATGCCTTTTACCTTTGTCAATGTCAAGTCCATTGCATTTTCTGTAATTCATGTATTACCAACCACGTTACCTCACATGCAAAAGACCATTTTCTTTTTTTGATTGTTTGAAATATAAAAGGTAAAAAACTAGACCTTGGGTCATGAGGTGAGAATTTCATAATAAGGCGGCCATAAAAGCATACTCTCATACTGTTATAAAGAAACCATCTAACAAGAACTTATTTTTCCGCTCACTATCAATATATGTATACTTTTCATACAATTGGTAGCTAGTTAGAATTACGTAAGTATTAATAATATAGATATTAATTATGTGGATATCAGTTATTTCATCTTTTACTCCATACAAGATAATATACAAATTTTCTCATAATTTATATATGTGATAGTTATGCGGATTTCTAAATTATAAGTCAAACATTTTATTAATTCTATATATGAATACTTAACTTTCTAACTAGCTATCAAACAATGTATATATAGCTTATACAAAAATTACTACATAAATAAGTTGCCTTTTTAGTATCTACTGAGCAATCTCTTATAAACATGTAACTATGTTTCAATTTATTTGTCTGATTCTGACTTGACACATAGTTTAAGTAAAAAAAATAAAAAAAATAGTGATTTTAAACTAAAGATATATAGACAAATTTCAATTAATCTTATGCATTTATACCTATCAGGTGAAAAGTTAAAATTAAGAAATCGTCCAAAAATGAAATAGAGAACCAAAAGAGAAAATAAGTAAAACAAAGAAGATATATTCTTCTTTTACCTTTGAGGGGAAGTTCCCCAGCTTGAATTAGCTCAGGAATGCAAAAGTAGGACCAAAAGGCACAGCCACTGATTGTGCGGAAATAGATGATAGGCAAGTTGATTTCTTCGGCTACATCACCCGCCATACTTAAGACTCCATCGGCGATAAGACAAGTCGCCGGAGAATTCGCTATGAATTCTCTAAGAAATGGTTTGGCAATTTTGTTTAGAGAATTGTACAAAATAAATATTCCATCACGAGTATTTAACCCATCCATAGAAATCCCATTGGGAAGTGCTTGCAAATGGAATGGGCTACTAAATCGGGATAGCACATCTGTGTGATTGAGGAGGCGGTCATGTGTTTCGACAGTGACAAGAAAGGTAACGTCGAAGTTAGAAAGAGAAAGAAGGTGGGCCAATTTAAGCATGGAATTGACATGACCTTGTGCAGGAAAAGGGAAGATGATAACATGAGGTACTAAAGCTAATGGATCCATCATAAAAACAGAGGTTAGTTAGTGGAGTAGTACTGGTCTGTATCCTTCTGCATCTTATATTGCTGCCGGCCTAGGTGTTCGATTTTTTTATTTTTAATTATGAAAAATCTTTTTTTTTCTAAGTCAGTTCGGTTGAGTTAGATAACTCTACAATGATTTTTTCTGTCCAAATGAGTGAACATAAAATGAACATCAAAGCAAATAGTCCTTATTTTATGTGCCATTATTTAATTTAGTATGATATTTAAAAAAAATAAAAGATTTTAACATTTATGATTTAAAATAATTTTTAAATATTTATGTGCTCATAAATCATTTTATGAAGGCTAAAACAAAATGAGTTTACATATATCCTTCATCTAACGGAAATGAAAAAATTAGTTTTAAATTTATATTTTTGACTTTTAATTTTTTTAAAAAAAATCATTTAGGGGTTATCTGATCCTTCTAACAAAGTTGAAGGCATATTTTAATTTTTTTTCATACATAAATTATTTTTTGACTTCTTTGATTATCATTATTTGAGTTTCTTGTTCTCGTTTTATTTTTTCTTTCATTCTTCAGTGAAAACAATTTAAAACTAATTTTTTTGGGGCTATATTATAATTTAAAACTATTTTTTCTGATATATTGTAATTTAGTTTTTGTATTTGTAAACAAAAATTGGGGCATCTATAATAAATTTTACAAGAAAACTAGTGAACTATAAATAAATTTGACCATCAAAATAATAAATTTAAATTAGTCGTTGAAAAAGTCAAAAAAAAATATGTATGAGGAGGATCAAATATACCCCATATGAATTATCTATTTTTTAAAAAAAATTAAAAACTTAAATCAAAATTAATTTTTTCACTTCCGTAAGAGAAAAAGGGTATATATGAGCCATTTATAAAATAGTAGGGGTATATACGATCCATTTTCATAACGAGGGGCATATCAGCTCTGAATGACAAAGTTGAGGGGTATATCATGCCCTTTTCTCAAAAAGTAAAAATATTTTATGATAAATTGAGTCTTTTGTATTATTCATAACATCTCATAATTAATTGAGTATTTTCTTCTATTCGTAATACCTCATAATAAATCGAGTATTTTCTATTTCTCATAACATTTCACAATAAATTGAATATTTTCTACTACTCTTGATATCTTATTATAAATAAGTTTTTTCTACTATTTCATTTGATTAAAATATTCACAATTTCTTTAATCCACTTCTACATCATCTTCAGTTTCAAGTATTTAGTGAAGCATAACCATTGATAGCCTATGCTTCCATATTTTTAGCTTTCAGTTGCTATAAGAATACTTTTCTTACATGATGTTTTATTTTCCCTTTGTGGTATGCAATAATTATTATACAGTTATCTCGTTTTTTCTAAAAAAAAAAATTAAAATATTCATGTGTTTGAGTCGAATCGAAATTTTGTCATTTCTGACGATATTTGGATTGATCATGATGCGATTCAATATATGTATGATCAGTTTAATTTTTATTGTTTATGCATAATAGTTAACTTTACGAGATAAATAAATTTATTAAATGCATATTTATATATATTTGAGCACGTATATATCTTTAAATTAAAGTAATGTATATGTCAATAAAGTAGTATCAGATTTACAAGATTTTTTTGACCTCATGTTATGAGTTGTTATGTTTTTTTTGTTGTCGTTTGTTTTGATTTTTATTTCATAGCAAAGAAAAAGTCCAATAATAAATACTTTTTTAATACGTGTAATGGACGTCCAGTTTTATTTTTCAGCATTTGCCGGGACCTACCAAATTATTGCATGATGAGGTTAGCTTTGCCCATCATTTCAAGGATATCTATGGTCCTAACTTTTCTATGGATCGAGAAAGTGGGGATCAGTGGTAAAGTTTATTAGTAAAAATAATATATGTATTTTTTTCTCAAATTTTGATTTAATGCATGTATTTATTTTATATATTAGTAGTATTTTGTTTGGTACATATTTTCATGCTATGTATAATTAATGTCAAATATTAGTTATACACTATATTGTGTGCTGAAGTGTGTATTACTTAGAGGTGAACAAAATCGAATTGATAATCATATCAAACCGCAAATCGAATTAAATCGAGAAAAAAACTCAACTAGTGATTTGGTTTGACTTGGTTTGATAGTGAAGAAAAAAACCCGACTATATTGAGTTGTTTTTGTTTTAACTTTAAAAAACTCAACCCGAGACCAAACCAATCCGATATCATATATAATTTTTTTTTAAAAATTTGTACATAAAAGTATTTTCTTTAATATAATTTATAAATATTTCTTATATTTTTTCATAATTTTTATCTATTAACATATTATTTCAAGTTTTATTTAGAATTTTGAATAGTCCAATAAAAGTTATATTCCATAGATATTAATAACTCTAACAAAGCTTAAATAAAAATCAAATCAATATTGTTAACAAAAAAAATCAACTAAAATACTAAGAATGACAATAATATTGAATATTCGTTCTTTAGTTATATATTACTTTATACTTATTAGACTTATTTTAGCATGATTTATACTTTAAAATTATGATCATTTTCATTTTGACTTATTTATTTGCAATATTTGTTTTATGTGATTTCATTATTATTTTTGTTGAATATTTTAGTGTCATCACTCATATCATATTTTGTGTTATTTTTTAAGAACATCTTAGATAATTGTATTTTGGTAAGACTAAAAAAATATTTGAAACACAAGTTAATTATATTTTTATATGAATACTTTGTTGGAAAATAAAGTATTCAACTTGTAAATTTTCTCCACTTTGTTGATTAATACTAGTTCAATTACCAAAAAAAAAAACTTTGTCAGAAAAACTCGAAAATTCGAGAAATCTGAAAAAATTCAAAAAAAAAAAATCAAGGTTGAAAAACTCGAATTTATTAGTTTGATTTGGTTATACATATAAAAATCCAAAATAATTAAAATGGTTTGGTTTGATATTTAAAAAATCTTAATCAACCCGGTCCATGTATACCCCTAGTATTACTAATACATAAAAATCTATTGTATTAGTAATGCAATAGGATTTAATACATAAATTAGCATGGTTAAAGACTTAATTGTCCCTCAATATATTTTTTACATCTTTTTCATTATATTTGTGGAAGGTATCTTTGTAAATAAATATTTTTTTAAAATAATGCAATGCATGATATTTTTAATACATCAAATCAAATAATGCATAAGAAATATCTCTGCATAACTAATTCAAGCATATCTAATAAAAGTATTATTAATACCGACGTTTGTTATAAAATGAATACGAAAAACAAACTAAACTAAGAAGCTGAAAGAGAGAGAACTATTCAAGTACTCCCTCCGTTCAACAATAGTTGTCGACTATATTAAAATAGTCGTCCAATAATACTTGTCCAGTTTAGAAAATCAGGAGATAATTTACCTTTTTTGTTTATTTTACCCTTGCTATTAAATACTATTTATCATCTAACACATTTCTCAAATCATTAAATTTAATAAAGTCAAAGGATAAAATAGTAATATTACCCCTATTATTTATTGTTTCTTAAGAGGTGTACCAAGTCAATAGTGAACAACTATTGTTGGACAGAGGAAGTATAAAATAAGATGAAGAATAGGAAAATGAAACTGCAGAGTTCTTTCACTTTTGTTTCATTGTTTTCTATATGTAACTTGATACATTCGAAGGCTATTTATAGCCAAGAAATAGTATTACTTGGAGAAACCTATTTCCTACCGTAAAATGAGTTTCTTGGATATCAAAGGAAGATAGATGAGTGGGTGAAGGAGAGGTGAGTGGGTCTCATGGACATCTACACCTTATTTTACAACAGTTTTGATATTATTTAAATATACTTTACCGAACAACTTTTATATCTGTCATATTATTTAAGTCTCTTGACGGTCAGAAAAAAGAAAGGTCAATTTCTACACGTTCTCTCAATAAATTTAATTAATTATTTAAGCACACTTAACAACTAATTCCATTGATTGACATAAAAGTCTAGTTTAGATGCATGTATAGCTCTCATAAAATTATTTCTTCCGTTTTAAAAAGAATAAAATAATTTTTTAATCTGTTTGAAAAAGTATATATGATTCATTTTCTTTTTTGTCAATACTTTAATTTTTATTTTCTACGTGACATATTTAATTAAGGTGTCACAGCCCAGACCGTCATGAGTGACAGACACCCACACTAAACAAACTCGGTGGGAGAACCAAAAACTAACATGAACCAACCCAACAATATGAAAATAACTCAAGTTCATCGTAAATAGGGAAATAGTTTAATTGGCTAGAGAGTTGAGTTCCCATAAACTCAACCCAATGTCCAAAACATAACATCTACTTGTGGGAAATAACCCCTAAGATCTGAAAGTCACCATACTAAGACTCTAAAAATAATCGAGGATGCAATCAGTGGCGGATTCAGGATTTTCATTTAGGGGGTTCGAAAAAAATGATTAAAAAGAGTGGGCGGTGAAAAATAAGATTAATCTTAAGTCACTAAATTTTAATTCGTTTTGTCATATTCTATTATATTTCTTCCTACTAATGTTCTGCTTCATCGAGCCTATTTTAAAATTGTAGCTTCTTTTCAAAAGTCGAAAACACAACTTCTCAAAAAGCACTTTTGAAACTTTTGGCCAAGCACAAATTAGATCTCTAATATTAATGGAATAAAAATCAAATTGATTAGCCAAACACAAAATGTTAATCTACAAAAGTATTTTTTTTTCGAAAAGCACTTCTAATAAAAAGTACTTGCATAATCACAATTTCTATAAATTTGGCCAATCTCACTATTAATTTTGCTATTTTTATGTTTTAAACATGTTTATTACTAGAAAACTATTCGTATTCTATATTATATCCTCCCTAAAATGATATAGAAATTTTCACATAATTTATGTAAATGTTATGAAAATAATTTATATAAATGTTAAATGTTATTTATGAAGAAAGAAAAAAACAATATAAACTTTTAAGTGATTTTAATATGGGTATTAACATGTTTTATTTTTAGCTGAAAGACAAAATTATAGCTAAAATTAATGAAAGCGCGCGAACGCAGAGAGCAAGAGTCGAACTTGCGACCTAGGAGAGATTTTGAACTTCCTAAATCACTGAGCTACACCTCCTAGTTGTGTTGAGGGGGTTCATTTCAGTCTATATAATCATATATATTGAATTTAACCTTATATATACCGTATAACTTTTTGATTCAAGGGGTTCGGGTGAATCCCCTACTGTCCACCTAGATCCACCTTCGGATACAACCCCGAAAGCTAAATATAATAAGTCTAAAGTCTGTATCCGAACAAGAAACTATGGAAAAATCCATGAAAGCTTGAAAGAAAAAGCTCACCTTTGGACTCGAAATCATGTGTCTCTCAACTGAGTTCTCGGATCAGCTGCTGAAAGATTCGCTGCACTCAACAGGAAAAGAAACAAGTACAATATCAATATACAAACCATCGTGTATTGATAAGATCACGCGGCCAGCCCAATATACACATATAAGAAGTTTACTACCAAATAATAATCACAAGGCAATACACACTATAGCAACAATTATCAACCACACATAAACTATTAGTCATGTGACATGAAACCAATAAACAGAACTAACCAATGCATAACATGTCCAACATGATCATAATGCAAATATCGGTCCTCTTATGGAACCTCAAATACATAACTAGTCCTCTCACGAAATCCAAACCAAGCTGTAGTATCATACCAAGCGTGGTATCCGAGCCAACCGTATATAGTCATATCAGGCGTGATATCGGAGAAAATCAATAATATCCAGTACCGACGACGTGGTACCCGAGTCAACTAAAGAGCACATCCAGCATGCATATCCACATAACACAACAAGCATGCATGATCACATAGCATAATGAACAAGACTATTTGAACCCATAAGTTACGATCACAAGTTCATTTCATATACTCCCTATCATATGTTGCACAACATGACACTACAAGAAATAAACATGCATATATACACATAACCCGGAAGCATACAACCATCACCTACCTCGAATCAAGCCCCTTGGAAACTCTAAATAGCTCGAGCTTTTCCTTTATGAAGTGTCTTGGCTTGTTTTTGGTCTAGAATAAACAATCTAAACAACAATCAATTACAAATGGCCTTAATTACCCGGATTACTAACAAATCTCAACCCCGGTCAAAATGTGATCATCTTCCCTAAATTAGGGCTCCTTCCCACCATGAAATCATGCTTAAAACCTTTCCCCAATGCCAATAACCTAGTTTTTAAGACTTAAGAAACGGTTAACAAGATCAGGGAGTTGAATTCTTACCTTTACAAGTGAATTTCGTGGGAAAATTGATGCAGGCTGCCCAAAATAGCCCCTTTCTATTTTCAAGAACACAATTATAGAAAGTATGGGTTTTGGACAGTTTTCTGCACAAAATCCTAATTCCCTCGCTATAGCGATGTCAGCCTCGCTATAGCGATGTCAGCCTCGCTATAGCGACAACTTATCTTGCTATAGCAATCTGAGCGCCGCTATAGTGAGAGGTCGTCTGCTATAGCAAGATCGACGAAAGTTTAGTGGCTCAACATTCAAAAATAGGCCCTTTTTACAACACAACTCCTTTCCTAGATGTTCCGACACATACCCTTCACGCCAAGTTCAATTTTTGAAGTTCTACTTACCTGAATATGATTCCGAAAGGCCTTATGGATTCCTTCATATCATGGCTACAAGTATACATCAGTGAAATCTCAACAAAAGACCCAACCTTTTCTCGGGTGGCCCTAAACCTCACCTAGCCCAGATCCCATGTCACGACCCAAAATCAGGTGTGATGACACTTGTCCTATCCCACCAGGACAAGTCAGCCTAAACCCAACAAGATCGAAACAAAAGTGAAAATAAGCAATTCAAGGAGAATAACAATAAGCGGAAGACTTCAAAACTTAACAAAACCAACCCAAGACTGGTTGTCACATGTACAAGCCACTAATACAGATTTGAAATGAAGTTACAAGTCTCAATGTCTTTGTGTCTCAAATAGAACAAGACATAAGTAAAAAAGTCAAGAGAGATCGCCAACATCGAACAACTACCTTTCAAGTTTCCTCAAAAGCCTAGAAGAAGAAGAAGAGAGAACTAGATCATGGTCCAGGCTCGGAACCTACACAAGTGTAAAAGCAAGGGTGAGTACCAAACAACACGGTACCCAACAAATAGACTAATAAAACAAGGCAAATCTAATAAAGTTCTCGAATCCCTGACTTCCAACCGAACCTCCAATAACTACAACCTGCACAGAAAATCAGCCCAACCTAACATATTCCAATTCACAGCTCATATAACACATAGATCAACAACAGCTCAACAGCATCACCGAAATAACTCACATCAGTATCAAGTACACAATTATCCGAGTTTCAAGGCATAAACACAACTCCACAATGACAAGAATGAAATAATGCAATGCAATGCAATGTCACGTAGAGTGATGCATGTCTGTCCTATGATACACATCCGCTGAATCTCAGAAAGGAACCCATGGGGGCCACACATGGACCATGTATCAGACGAAACTATTTCCCATCGGCATAATCATCAATCGCCGGAACCATTTCCCATTGGCATATTCATCACTCGCCGGAACCATTTCCCATTGGCATAATCATCAAAGTGTCTCATCATAGTGTCTCAGAACCAATGCACATAAGCATGTTCCCACAAATAATGAGAAAATGATAGTGTTCACAATCACAACGCAATTCATGATATCAATGTCAATCACGTCACACTATCAACAATATATCAACATCAACAATTACACCAGTTACAACAAGATCATTAGCCTAGTCTCCAATTCACTACTCATTTCATCACAAGTAGGATCAATCCCTAAGCAAGAATTTCAAGTCTAGTCCTATAATCCTCAATGAGCAAAAGACATATTCATCAATTTCACAACCACATCGAGGCTGTTATAGATTTCATCAATTATACATCAATATCAATATCACGACCCAACACACTTTGGCCTAACACTTTAGCCCACATAACCATTTTTATTGAACCTGCCGATTAGATTAGATTAATTCATATAAGAACTCAACCCATGCCTGGCTCTGTCGGGCTTCTCATATCCTCTCCCCTGGCTCTGTCGGGCTTCTCATGCCTGAAGCCTGTCAAAGCTTCGGCCTGCATGATGGCTTCATCTGTGGTCCTGATCTGTCGGCGCTTCAACTCCGTCCTTGCCTAATTTTGTAATTCGTCCATGAAGTGGAACAACATGTCCTCGTCGGTCAGGTTGGGGATCTGAAGCGTGAGAGTTGTGAACTCCTTTACATATGCTTGAACGCTTTATGTCTGCTTCAGCTCCCTGAACTTGCGCTTGGCCTCATAAATGACGCTGTTAGGGAAGAACGCCTTCTTGAACTCCACTCGGAACTGCTCTCAAGTGTTGATGGTGCAAAGTCCCTTCCCTATTTCCGACTCTTTACGCCTCCACCATAGCATGACCATCTCCAAGAGATACAACACCACTGTGTTGATCTTGCTCTCATCACTCTTCACCCTGTTTTACTTGAAATAATTTTCCAAATGCCACAGGAAATTCTCCACCTACTATGCGTCACGGACACCTTTAAACATCGGTGGCTTGGGAACCTCAATCTTGGCCTCCCAATTTCGCTCAAGCAACGATGATCCTCCAACTTCCATGCCCTCCTTGAGTGCTTTCATCTCGGCCTTCATGGTCTCAATTGTTCTTAACGCCTCCATGAGCCGACACTCCAAGGAAGTAATGACCTCATTCATCTCATATTCCGCATACTTACGCGCCTCCAACTTTTTACTGATGTTGTCATTCTCTTCAAGGGTGAAGTCCTTGAGAGTCTTAAACTTGCCATCGACCTTGTTCAAGTGCTAGCCTAAGATCTCCACAACCTGCCTCACCGTGTCTACCCTTGCGATCCACTCTACTCCGGGTGTGACGTCAATTGGTTCCTCACCGCGTTCATCGTCACTTGCTTCAGTGGTCGAAGGTGGATGAGATGTTAGTGCCTCTCTTGGTGGGTGGTCGAGCAGCATTTCCTCACTACTCTTGTGGTGCTTCTTACCCTTGCGGTGCTTCCTTCCACCATCCAGCCTGATGTTGGTGGTGCTAGCAGCGTTTACGTCTCCTTCGTTGACCATTCTCTTAGTATCAAACCTTCGCTCTGATACCACGTTGTCACGAACTTAGAGTTCTACTAATGCTCCGTACGATGCTTGACAACTTACTCCCGAATCTTTCACGATCTTGTAAGCTCAAGCAAGCCTTTTAAGACTTGGATCGCTAAGAGAATGAGAAAGAAAGACTTAGAGAGATTTTGTAAAGAAGGCTTTGTATTGCTTATGGAAGATGCTTACACTTTGCTTGGATGCTTCAAGCTTGGATCTTGCTTGGTTTCCTTTGCAAATGAATGCCCCATCTATTTATACTACAACCTAGGGGCTAAAGTACAAATAAAAATTACTTACAAGTCCCTAAGTATTTACATTTTAGTTCCTACTCTAGAACTCTCTACAATTCTAGAGATTTCAAAAGCCTTCCTTGAAATATCTAGGATGTTCTAGAGTCTTCCATAAACCTCTTGAAGACTCTAGCTCCTTCTCCTTTAGGCAAGCTCACTTATAATTTAATTTTCTGCTTAAGTGAGATGCCGAAGTGGCGGGTCGTGACACTAGTCTCCAATTCACTACTCCTTTCATCATAAGTAGGATCAATCGCTAAGCAAAAATTTCAAGTCTAGTCCCATAATCCACAATGAGCAAAAGACATATTCATCAATTTCCCAACCACATCGAGGCTATTATAGATTTCATCAATTATACATCAATATCAAGATCACAGCCCAACACACTTTGGCCTAACATTTTAACACACATAGCCATTTTTATTGAACCCGCCATTAGATTAGACTGATTCATACAAGAACTCAACCCATACCTCAATCCCATTACTCCCCAACACAATCAAGAAGGAGAAATCCGGAATATTACAAGATTCGCAAAGTGTTAGAATTCCACTTGCCTTAATCGAAATCGAAATCAACAAACGACCGGAGCCTTTCCCTTCCGAGAGCAATCCAAAGCAACACAATCTAATCAAACTATGAATCACAATCAAATTTCGGAACCAACAACACTAAGAACACGAAAATCGGGCAAAGGGGTCCAAATGACTCAAAAATCAGGTTTCAAAAACAAGGTTTGAATCCGAAAATTCTTACATGGAAATAATCTTCAAAGCCTTAGGAAATCGTTAGCGAAAATCATTTTGAAAACGAAAATTAAACCAGCCCACAATCACCATTTGATCAAAAATTTGGAGTTCAAGCAAAACCCAAAAAATCCAACTTCAAAAACCCAATTTCCAAATTGAAATCATGAAAAAATCAATGGGTAGTCAAGGTTTAGAATTAAAATTAGTTACTCACAAGGTTTCCACGAAAAACCCTCTTTCAAATCGCCTCCCAAAGCTTCAAAAAGATGAAAATGGGACATTTCCCAAATTTACACTATTTTAGGTCAAAAATGACCTCCGCGAACGCCGTCCCCTAGGCCCGAGAACACGGAGACCAACACTGAAGCACTCCGCGAACGTGGAGACCAAAAACTTAACACTCTACCAACGCGGATGTTTAGTACTCTACACTTCATGAACGCGAAGGCTTAAATGTTAGGCACCAGATAACAGCAATTTAGCAATTCAAAAAGTCTCCTAATGGACCCTCGAGATTCGTTCGGAACCCCGTGCACACAAATCATATATGCTATCCTACTAAATTCGACGTTCTGGACTCAATGGAACCGTCAAAATTTGAATTCGAGGTCTCCTTGACCCAAAATCCGACAAAGCACAATAAAACTAACTTAAGCCTCAACAACTCAAAACAAGCTCGGGGCTTCTAAAATTTCAATCAAGACCACTCCTAGGCCTAAAAGCATCCCCTGAAACCAACGGAGTCGTCGGAAATCCAATCTGAGCATCCGATCTCCGAATGTTGACCAAAGTCAACTTTATGATCAAAATTTCACAATTGTTTCCAATTCAAGGCCTCAAATCCACGATACAACCCCAAATTTGATTCTGTCAACTCTCCTAGACCAAATTTCATATTCCAGAGCTGATGGGATTGACGGAATTCCCATCTGAGACCCGAAACTCCGAATGACCCCAAAAACCACATTTTGACAATTTAAGCATTTAGAATTCAAAACTTCCAAAAATCAAAAATTAACAAGAACTTTACAATACTAACTTCAGATATCAGTCAAACATGACTCGGGCCAACTCTCGAGAGGGGTAAAACGGTCATTTAATAAAAATTATCAAAAATGACCTTTAAGGTCGTTACGTCCCATCTAAGACTAGCCTAGCTAAATATTTTCAAGTTACTAGTCGAAAAGTTTTCGGGCCCAAATTTCATCCCTATGAACCGACTCATAACGACCGGGTCAGGTCATTATATATGGCTACAAAATTAAAGGATATTTTGGTATATGTGATAAAACTTTCTATTAGGACCACAATATTGAAAAATCTTCTTTATTTTCTTAAATTTTGTGTCAAGTCCAACTAATTTTTTTAAAAAAAAAACAAATGAAGTTATATATATATATATATATATATATATATATATATATCTGAATAAAATATTAGTCTAAATATATGATTTGCAATTCATTTCTTTCGGTCACGATAGTTTACCCTACATATAAAAGAGGGAAGGAAGCTTTGAGGTCTTTCTTACATCATCACACCAAAAATCAACCCAAATATCACAGTGTTTCTAATTTTAAAAAAAGGAGATGAACCGTCAAATCAATCCAAATAATGCTATTAGAAATGTGTTGTGTGAGTCTTTAGGATTATCATCGGACGACAACTTGACTAATGAAGATAAGAAGATGAAGAATCACTCATTCGACAGTTTCAATACAAAGAGAAATAAATGTTTAGATGGAGAAGATGAACGTACTTCTTATGAAAGTGGTGAAGGCAGAGAGTTCCTATTAGATCCAATCCATCAGTCCGTGTAAAAACCTACTCTAACATCTAGATAAGAAAATTCTTAACCCCAATTTGGGCCATTAAATGCAGAAGTCAATGAATTATAAGCTAACACATCACTTACATATTAAAATAAGGTTAACTCAATTTTTAAAAAAGGTACTTTAAAAAAGAATTACACTGAAATCTTCCCAAAAAAAACTAGGCTAAACACATAAAAGAGCTGTTAAGAAAGTATAAATTATGAAAGAAAATACGACAGAACTCCCACCATAAGAAAAGAGAAAGAGAAGCTGTTGGAGATCATCTTCCCCTTCGTCTTAGAAACATCACTGATCCTGCAACTAGACAATGCCAAGTGACATAGCAAGAATAGTATCAGTACAAACAACACGTATTGGTAGGCATCATCGGTCGAACTTAATCCACTACCTAATATCATGTAAATAATAAACAGAAGCATGCAATTTGAAGATAAAAATTAGGACCTCGATCCACCCAATCACCACTCTCACTAGAAGTAGCATTACTTTGGAATCCATACACTATATCTCAAGTCACCCACCTCCTCCCGCTGTCGACTCCACCATATATGTCATTCCACCCTTGTATCATATCATAATCTAACTCTTTCTATCACATAAAGATTTCCTGAATACAAGGCCATTGCTAACTCTATTAACCAGACAACTATTCTCCCTTAATCTCTCATACAAGGTATCGTCAGCCCCGCTGTAGCAGGATTTCTCAAGAGATGTCCTTTGAATAACGACAAAATAAGTACGTCATTACATGTGGTCAATATAAAGCAATGAATTTTGAATTCAAGAGCATAGTCCTCAATAGCATTATCATTGTAAAGTTCGAGAAAAATTGGTGAGTTCCTTTATAAATATGGACGGGAAGAAATAATGTGTATACACTTTACTTATTGTTGTGTGAGTTCATGATATTGGGTTTTAAAAGGTGTGAATGGAAAATGAAGGGTTGTGGCTTTTATGAAAAATTGTGACTTTTCTGAAGAGTTGTGACTTTTTCAAAGGATTGTGATTTTTCTGAAAGATTGCAACTATTTCAAGGGTTGTGACTTTTTCGATAAGGCACAATATGCACATGTTCATACTACCTTTTGTTGTCTATAAATATAGGGATTTTCTCTCATTTTTTAAAAATGTATTTTCTGAACTTCTTCTTCTGCACAAATAATTCTAATGGATTTTACTGCCATTAAGTGATTCACTGACACCGTGATTTTAGGTACCGATACAACGGTGAGTAAGATCATTCTATCCTCAGAGGATATATTTTATTAACCTCGGGTAATTGAGGGGTTATAATTTCATTAACAAAACACTCTGTATTTAGTGGACTCGATTTTCTTCTTTCAGAAAAATATTTTCCTATTTTTTTTTCCTGTTTACTGATTTTGAGTTTTCTGGTTTTGAAAATACTATTTAAACCTTAATATTTCTTTTAGAAAATTTTCAAAGTTTTTGTTCTTCATATTTTAGTAATATAGATTACCAACACATGATGCATTTAGTATTGAATGATTGCGTGACTTGTCGGTAGTATTGTTATCGTGCGAACAATTTTTTTAAAAAATAATTATTTATTATGAAATATACCTAAATTATTACATTTTTGTGAGTTTGATATCTCAACTATTCAATTTTTCATTACCTATCTAAACTATCCATCTCTTTGTATTAAAACTGACCTTGTTGTTGAGCTGGTCTATACGCGTCTGTTATCAATTGAGAATAAATATTTGACCACCTTAGCATCGAGGTGTATTTTAATGCAAAGAAAGTGACAACTTAAGCAGGTAAAGAAAATAATATATAACTGACTTATAAAACGTGCAAAACAATGATAGTTTGAATATGTCTTTGGTCATTCACTCTTTTCTTTTCAAAGAATGATCTTCAAAGGTTGGTATTTGAAAAAAAATCAAATTTACCAAGTATCTTATCAGCTAACGTCGCTGGTCGCGTAATTTGAATACTAATTTGTCTTAATCTTTTACATGGATAAGAAAACAAAAAGGACAAGATGGCACTAGAGAATAATTTAACTGTTGCACAATCAGACAACTTTGTGATCATGGAAAATCTATTGCATGATGAAACAATTTTCGGATAATGAATCAGATCATAACAAAAGATAGAATTAGTGGGCTTGAATGTTCAAGACTATTGTTTAAAGAATAAATGATTAAATACTATTATATTTATTTATCTTATATTTTGAACATTTTGAGGCTGTGAAAAAAAAGCTCCCCCACAAAATAGCTTGTTTGTCAAATACCAAAACATAAATCTATAAGAAAGTTGGAACATTTTATTTGTATAAACTTTGAGGATATTAATAGTTTAAAAGTAATTTAATTAAAGAAAGATTAGTCGAATAAATTTTCTCAAACATAAAGTGTGTGTATATATATATATAAAATGCTTTAAATTTTATTGAAGGAAGAATTTCAGTACCATCGCGTCTTGGTACTAGGTGAATATAATGAATTTACTTTTTTTATTAGAATTGGTAAGAAATGACAAAATTTTCATGAAGAAGTTTCGTTGCTAAAGAGAAATGTGAACTTGAAGACAAAGAAGATAAAACAAGTATACGAAGGAAGATGACAAAATAAACAATCAAGATCATGAACGTCAAAGTAAACAATAATTACTACGCCTAAGTCTCAATCAAAATCATCATCTTGTTACAATAAAATAATAAAGCAAAAACATTATTGATGTTTCTTTACTGTGAAGTAAATTTAGGACCAATTTGATTTCTGAACTAATTAAATTTGTCCGACTTATTCACAGTTTCCTTTGATAAGCTTACTTCATGCGATTCTGACCGTTTAAAATTTCATTGACATTTTATTTTGTGTTGATAATGAGGAAGAACAAATAGTAAAAATAATTTAATTCTTTCACTACTAATATAACTGCCAAAATCGACTTACGAAATCGATTTTTTGAGGGGGAGTAATGAGAAAGGAGCTGTGACTTAAATCTATCAGAAGATGATAAGTTAGTTATAACTAACTCTAGGAAGTTTGTTAGATTAATTAGTTATCATTTTTAACTGACAAAAGCATGTGTATGTAATGTAGAAGAGTAGTTTTAATTCATTCAATTTATTGTATTGATTCACAGTTGATCAATAAGAAAATTGTTTCCTTCTGAAATCTTCTTAGCTTCGATCAATGTTATTTTCAATTTACAACATGGTAACATAGCCAATGGCCACAGATATGATCTAAATCAAGCTACGTTAGGTGCGATTGAAACTGAAAAAGACAGCAATGACAGCTGCAGTTGACAATGAATTATTGGAAAAACGCAATCATAATCATCCTCTTTTTCTGAATACTTCTAATACATCTGGAGTGGTGTTAATTTCAATTCAGCTTACAAGATCCGAAAACTATTCTGTCTGGAGTCGATCGATGCGTATAGTCATCTTTGGGAGGAACAAGTTGGGCTTAATCAATGGCAAATGCTGGAAGGATGATTTTGCTCCTAATTTGACTGATTTGTGGGAGCGATGCAATGCAATCGCTCTTTCATAGATTATGAATTGCGTGTCAAAGGAACTATTGAGTGGGATTGTTTACTCTTCAGTTATATACGCAGTTCGACCGATCTCAAAGAAAGATTTGACAAGGAGGATGGTTTGCGCATATATATTTCAATTACATAGGGAGATTGTTACTTTGATTCATAGTTCAAACAACATAGGTATTTTACCAAATTGCAATTGCTTTGGGCAGAGTTTGATTGTATCGCCCCTTTTCTATGAGCAGACTCGAAGCCAGATCCTAATGTTGATCCCAATTCCTTCGATCAATTAAACTTATTCAATGATGGTTGAAAGGGAAAGTCAGAGAATCATGACAAATTCTGTAGAGCCAGCTGAAAAATTTGGAGATTGCTGCTCTTATGACTTCCCGCTATGCTCCTAACAAATTCAAAAAGGATTGGAATGCTCAATGTGATCATTGCAAGTTAATGGGACATACTAAGGTTGATTGTTATCGGCTGATTAGGTATCCTCCTAACTTCAAGTTCAAAAAGAAGTTTGGACACAACACAAGTTCTCATAAGAAAGGAGGTGAGAGAGGAGGTGAACTTCGAAGTCATGCTCATAATGTGAGAAATGACGACAGTCGATCGTACTATGATGGATCACAAGCTCGAGTTGTTTATGTCGACTCATACAATGATCTAGGCCTGTATGACCTCTCCATGAGTGATGATTGACATAGATTCTCAGGCTCTCCCAATCATTCTCAACCTCAACACCCTAAGATAATGCACGCTGCTGAGATGTCTCCATAGTTTAATCAGTTCAAAAAGCCAGGCAAGTGTACCAAAGTCTTCCTCCAACATGTGTAGGCTAACTGATTCAACAAATATAAGAGGTAATATCTCTCATTCTCTTGTACTTGAGGATTCCATTACAGGCAATGTGTTTTCTTTTTGTGTATCTAACAGTAACAAGTCATATGATTTCTTACAAAGAGATGCTTAAATCTGAGAAGCCTATTGTTGTTTATAATAAGCAGGTGTACTTATCAAATGGAAGGACTGTAGATGTGTCTCATATTGGTAGTTGTGACTTAATGGATGGCAAGTTTGTGAAAAATGTGTTATACATTTCAGATTTAGATACAACCTACTTTCAGTGTCCAAGATAACTAAGAAGCTTCAGTGCTCAGTTCATTTTTTCCTAACTACTGTGTATTCCAGGACCTCTCTAGTGGGAAGCAACTGGAGATTAGTGAATAAAAGTAAGGACTCTATTTGTTGAAACATAGAGAAAATGAAACTAATCACTCAATAAAAGGGATGATAGCTAGAAAGCATAAACCGGACATTCTTCTCTAGCATAGAAGGTTGGTCCATGCATTTTTAGGAACAATGAATCATCTGTTTAGTATTGAATCTTCTGAATGTAAAAGGGCTCTAGACAAGTGTGAAATTTGTCCTCTTGCTAAACAAACTAGATTGCCCTTTGCTACTAGTGAGACTAGATCTTCCTCTATTTTTTATTTGTTACATTTTGATGTATGGGGACTATTTCATGTTTCTATTTTTGATGGCTATAAAATGTTTTTGACAATTATAGATGATCACTCTCGTATGACTTGGATATATTTATTGAAACTAAAAATTGATGTAGTAGTAGTGCTAAAGAATTTCTTTCAATTAGTGAATACACAGTTTGGAAAAAAGGTCAAAATGTTGAGATCAGATAATGGAACTGAGTTTGTCAGTTCTACATGTCATGATTTATTAACATCCCTTGGCATAGTACATCAGAAATCCTGTGTGTACACCCCACAACAAAATGGGGTGGTTGAGAGAAATATAGGTATATTCTGGAACTTGCCAAAGCTATCAGATTTTAGGAATTCATACCTCTCAAATTCTTGGGACAATGTGTGCTTGGTGTTGTTTACATGATAAATAGATTGCCATCTATAGAACTCGAAGGAAAGTCTCCTTTTGAGCTATTTCATGGCTATAAGGGGTCCATTGTTCATCCCTGAACTATTGGATGTTTAAGTTATGCTAAATGCTTACCTGCTGGTGATAAGTTTGAGGCTAGAGCAGTTCCTACAATTCATATGGGATATTATGAAGTTACAAAGGGTTATGTGTTGTACAGTTATACCTCAAATAGTTTTTTTATATCCAGGGATGTTAGTTTTAGAGAGTACATTTTTCCTTTTCAAATTCCATCACCTTCTCCTGTTGTATTCCTAGATACTAGTACATGTTTCCTTGATAATGACCCTCTTGGACCTTCACAAATGCCTAATCCCTTACCTGAGCAACATGTTTCACCTCCTAGTACCCCTCTCATTATTCTTGATACACCAGTTGATGATGATGTTATTCCTGTTATGCCCAATATTGTTGCTGAAGAGAGACTTCCTAGACAATCTATCAGACCTAGAAAGCAACCTACTTGGAGGATTGGGTTTGTTACAAATGATGTTTCTGCATCAACAACTTATCCTTTGTCTCACAATTTGAGCTATGACAACCTCTCATCCAGTATCAATCATACATGTCTGTTTTTTCTTGTGTCATTGAGCCTCATTCATATCAGGAAGCCTGTTCAGACCCCAAGTGAATTTTTGCTATGAAGAAAGAAATTCAAGCAATTGAGGCAAACAACACATAGATCTTGGTTCCACTGCATCCTGGAAAGAAATCTATTGGCTGCAAATGGATTTATAAAGTGAAGTTTAAGGCTAATGAGGCATTGAAAGATATAAGGCAAGATTGGTTATCAAAGGGTACAATCAAAGGGAAAGCCTTGATTATCAGGACACATTCTCACCTGTTGTGAAGATGGTTACTGTGAGAAGTGTCTTGTCCAGTGCTGCAGCTTCTGTCTGGCATATCCATCAAATGGATGTATTCAATGCATTCCTCCAAGGTGATTTGAATGAGAAAGTTTATATGTCTTTGCCTGAGGATTTTTCTATCCAGGGGAGACTTCGGGATTAGTCTGTAGGCTAGTAAAATCATTGTATGAACTAAAACAGGCAAGTAGACAATGGAATGTCAAACTAACTGATGCACTAGTTGATCTTGGTTTTATGCAAAGTAGCCTGAATCATTCATTATTTATCAAAAGACACCATCAACAAATTATGGTGATTTTGGTATATGTGGATGATATGTTAGTGGTTGGTAATGATTTGATGTTGATAGAGCATACCAAGCAAGAGTTGCATGCTAAATTCAAAATTAATGATCTTGGAATCCTAAGATACTTCTTAGGAATAGAGTTCAGCAGATCTAATAAGGAAATATTAATGAACCAAAGAAAGTATGCTTTGGAATTGATAGAGGAAATAGGGCTGACTGGTGCCAAGCCATCTTGGACAACACTAGATAACAATTTGAAATTGACAAGTACAATACTAGATGAAGCAATGGAAGTTACAGATGATCCTGTGCTAACAGATAAAGGTTCATACTAAAGTTTGATTGGAAGGTTGATGTATCTAATCTTAACCAGACCTGACATTGAATTTGTCGTTCAAACTTTGAGTCAGTTTTTGCAAAATTCAAGAAGTCACATATGGAGGCAGCCCTCAAGGTGGTAAGACATATGAAAAGGGAACATGCTATGGGTGTTTTGATGAGTAGCAGGAAAAGTAAAGAGTTACTATCCTTTTGTGATGCAAATTGGGCTGCAGGCCGTAATACAAGGAGGTCAGTGACAGAGTTTTTAATCAAACATGGAGATTCTTTGATCTCATGAAAATCAAAGAAGCAAACGACCATATCATGAAGTTCAGCAGAACCGGAATATAGAAGCATGGCTTCTACTGTCTCAGAATTGGTTTGGATCATTACACTATACAAGGAGTTAGGAGAAGAATTGGAATTGCCAGTGAAGCTCTTTTGTGATAGTAAAACAGTCTTGCAGATAGTAGTGAATCCAGTATATCACAAGAAAACAAAACACATTAAAATTGATTGCCATTTCATTTGAGAAAAAATATAGATTGGACTTATTCAAACATTGTACCTAAGAACTCAAGATCAACATGCAAACATTATGACAAAAGGATTGGCAAGACCACATCATGAATATTTTGTTTCCAAGTTGGGAATTCTACATGTATTCACACCTACCAACTTGAGGGAGAGTAATGAGAAAGGAGTTGTGACTTAAATTATCAAAAGATGCTAAGTTAGTTATAACCAACTCTAGGAAGTTTGTTAGATTAGTTAGTTATAATTAACTCTAGGAAGTTTGTTAGATTAGTTAGTTATAATTAACTCTAGGAAGTTTGTTAGATTAGTTAGTTATCATTTTTAATCGCCAAAAGTATGTGTATATAATGTAGAAGAGTAGCTTTAATTCATTCAATTCATTGTATTGATTTAATAAGAAAATTGTTTCCTTCTGGAATCTTCTTAGCTTCGATTTGCATTAATTTCAATTTACAACATTTTCATCGATACTTTTTTCACAAAAAAATTGATGCTCGAATATTCGATCTGGAAAAAAAAAATTGACTAGGTGGTCAACTTTTTTCAAAAATTATGTATTTATTTAAAAAATACTTAAACTATTACCTTTTTGTGAGTTTCATAACTCAATTACTTTACCTATCTTAACTAGCTCTCTCTTTGTATTAAAATTGACCTTGATGTTGAGCTGACCTATACATGCATGCTGGCAATTGATAATAAATATTTGGCCACCTCGACATCGAGGTATATTTTAATACAAAGGAAGTGATAGTTTAGGTAGGTAGAGGAAACAATGCATAGTTGAGGTATGAAACTCCTAAAAGAATTAAAGTTTGGATATGTTTTGGTCATTAACTCTTTTCTTTTCAAAGATTGACCTTCAGAAGATGATGAAGAAAAAAGAAATCGACTTTCAAAGGTTGGTATTTTACAAAACTAATTCTTAAGAAACCTATCTCTAGAGATGAAAGAACTTAAAAAAAGTGATCTCCATAGGTTGAGTTTGTAAACAATTAATTCAAAAAATATTTTTTTCAAAAACCAATATCTAAATGTCGATTTTTGTGAAGGTCAATTTTAGACATTTTTAGTAGTGTTTTTCATGAATAAATGATTGTGAAACAGAATTATATAGTAACACAGAGGAATGCTTAGTAAAATAAATATTTTCATAACCACATAAAATGCCTACAAATTTCATAATTGAAAGAAATATCATTAGAAGCATAGATCAATTAAACATATATATTAGTATTGAATGGTCAATCATACTTATGTTCATCATCTTTCATGCACATAATAGTATACTTGATAATATTGTATTATTTTATTAAAAAAGTATATTATGAAATTTGGTATGCACATGCAACACACGTGTAAAGAGTGTAGGTCTGTTTAAAAGTCTCATACATATTTATAACTTTATCAAACCTTTTCCTTATGATATGTTTATCCAAGTTTCAAAAATCATTTTTTCTTAAATTTTATGCCAAATTAAAACATGTCGCATCGTTTAAAACAGGTCTGCACAATATAATTTTACCCAAGCCATTGAATTATCCACATTAAGAGTTTGTTTAAACAAAGTAAAGAGAATTAAACACCATTTATTGACCAAATGAAAGACGGCACATTAGCCCATAGAGAATCATGAACAGCCCAAAAATATTCTTTAGGCATGTGAGGATGTTATATCCTCATCAGCCTAATATCCTCAATTAAACGGTCCAAATCTTGGTATGAAGAGCCACCTTCACCAACACTTGCTATTGCCAAATTGCTCATCTCTTTTGCCCTTTCCAAATATTCAATTTTCTTCACCTCCATCACTTCTCTTACCATCCTCTCAATTGTGGCTCTATCACACACATCTTTCATGTCTAGTCCAAGCTTCCACACCTCCCCAACATACCTACTATTTACTTGTTGATCAACAAAATAGGGCCAACAAATCATTGGCACTCCTTCAACTATACTTTCCAAAGTTGAATTCCACCCACTATGGGTTAAAAACCCACCAATTGATGGGTGAGCTAGCACTTCTTCTTGTGGAGCCCAACTAACAATACAACCACTCTCCTTTGTACTTTCAACCAATTCCATGGGAACATTAATGTCGTCCTTTTCAAGTCCAATAATTGAACCGGGCCTCTGGACCCACAAGAACCTAGTCTTACTATTCACCAAACCATACCAAAATTCCAAGAATTGGGCCTTGCTCATTGTGGCAAGGCTTCCAATGCTGACAAATAGAACTGATTTGTTGGGCTGTTTGTTGAGCCAATCTATACAACTCATATCCTCTTTCCATATGCTGTTGGATGTTGGTGTCTTTGGCAAATATTGTGAAGATAGTTTTGCCTTCATTTGAGTGTGAAGAGGCCCAATGGCATAGATGTTTGGACACATAGCTCGGAATTGTGAGAGAATAGGACCTTCAAGTCCTTCAAATGTGTTGAATATTAGACCTTGGGCTTGGACAATATGTTTGCCCTCCTTGATTACAAGTTTGATAATGGGGATATCAACGTCAGGTGTTCGGCAGAAACTAGGAAGATCTCGGCGCCTCATCACACCTTCCATTCCTGGCACACCATTTACTAATGCATCCAAGTCATTTCCTGTATATACCAAGAAAAAACAAATTACTCCCCCGATATAAAAAAGAATGACCTATTTTCTTTTTTAGTCTGTTTTTTTAAAAAAAAAGGATTTCTTTCCCCTTTTTTTGTAACATTTTAATTACAATTTCCCACTTAATATGTTTAAGTCCATAAGATTAAAAGGCATTTTGGTACATTTGACATAACTTTAATTTAGAACCACGAGATTGAAAAGTTTTTTTTATTTTCTTAAACTCCGTTTCAAGTTAAATTAAATCATTCTTTTGAAAAGGTGGAAGTATCATTTCTTTACATGTATCATTACTATATAAGAAAGGGGAATAAGCACACAGCTAGCCGTTTCAAATTGAGCTACTTTGCCTATTGATTTTAGCTTTGACAATTTAAGTATAAGGTTTGGGGTTCAAACCTTACCAACATCATTTTTTAATTTCAGCTTATTTACTCAAATTTCTGTTTTAATTTCAGCTTATTTACTCATTTGAGGCTTTTAACATTTCGTATTACGTAAATATAGTTCGTATTCATATTTAAGTTATTCCATCTTTTATACTCCCTCCATTTCAAATTAATTGAATTGTTGAGAGATTTTTCATTTTTCAAATTAACTTAATTGTTCGATCTTCAAGACTACTTTTAGAATATTCTTCTAATTTTACCCTTCATTAATTAATAATGGAATTAGTTATTTTAATCATAAATTTGATAACAATTAATAAGGGTAAAAATGGAAAGTTATGCCTAATTTTTGTCTTAATCTTCTTTTCTTAAAGGGTGTGAAACACCTCAACAATTCAATTAATTTGAAATGGAGGGAGTATTACATAAAAATATTTTTAATTATTAAATTTCATCAAAAAATATTTTACTACTACTATTATTATTATTATTATCTACATATAATGAATTTTTAGTATAAAAGACATATTAAATAAGTCCTACTTAATTAAGTGTAGCAAATATTTACGATGTTATAAACTTAAATTTTTGATTTATTTGTCCATCTTTTTATCTATGAATTACTCCCTCTGTCCCATTTTATGTGGCACTTTTCAGATTTCGAGATTCAAACAAGTCTATTTTTTACCATAAGTTTTTCATAGATCTTTTAAACAGTGACTTATAGTACTTTTTAAGTAGTTTACAAATATATAAATTTCATTTCAAAAAATTTGAAGATTTCATGCGCAAATTGCCTGTCAAACTTAAACTGTATGACTCTCAAAAAACGAAAAGTGCCACATAAATTGAGACAAAGGGAATACCTTTTATTTCAAATATTAATGTTAGATCGTTAATATTATATTATTATTAAAAAAATCATTGAATTTAAAAAATTAAAAGTACCACAAATAAATATTACGAATTTCTAAATAATGATGATTGGGCCCGTGCAAACTTGCCCTTTCTAGTATAACTATAAGCAAGAAAATATATATTGTGATTTATAATTTTTAATAACTTTTAATAAAAATAAACTATATGGATGTGTACTAATTCATTTTCAAATATTGCGCCTAAGAAATAGGAAAACGACAACAATAGCATATAATATCAATACATAGAAGTATATATAATTTATATATGAGTCATAAAAATGTCATCTTAAATAAATGTGTCAACTAACGCACTAAATTTTGTTATCACAATAACCCGGCACGGCCGTCTACATAAAAAAAATTATCTTATCAACTAGCGTTGCTGATCACCTAATTCAAATATTAACTCGTCTTTATTCTTTTACATTTACATAGATAAGAAAACAAAAGGACAAGGTAGTACTAGAGCTAATTTAGTTGTCGCAAAGAAGTTTGTTTACAGAGACATTAAACAAATTTTTATTGTATTGTTAAAATAAATTTTATAAAAAAATAAAATAATATAACATGACATCTCATTAGAAGAGAGGAGTATATTTTGAGGAAAATAGGAATAGTTGGCTCATATTATTTTGGTAAAAGAAACAAAAATGATATTATATAAAAAATTCTCAAACATGGATAACTATCTAAGGAATTTACTCTGTTTATGATATAGTAAACTTTAGAGAATTCAAATATGGTGGAAAAACTATAAGCAAATATCCAAGCCTAATTTGTTGAAGTCCAAAAATGCTAAGTAGACTAACCTTTGAAAGGAATTTCTCCAGCTTCAATGAGTTTTGGAACAGCCAAATAAGTCCAGAGACCACATGGACTTACAGTTTCAAAATAAAGAAGTGGGATTTTAGCCTCTTTAGCTATATCAACAGCAAATGTAAAAATACCATCAACTATGAGACAAGTTGGAGCACAAGTAGTAGTCATGACCATCTCTCTGAAAAGTGGGCTACTCACTTTCTCTACACTTTCAATAATCTTCCCTATTTGGTCTCCATTTCTTGGATTATCTTGTGGAAGTCCATCTGGAACTGTCACCAATTTGAAGTTTGGATATTTCACGAAACGGATTAGAACGTCCGT
Organism: Solanum appendiculatum; assembly: GCA_018342035.1. Lineage (NCBI taxonomy): Eukaryota > Viridiplantae > Streptophyta > Magnoliopsida > Solanales > Solanaceae > Solanum > Solanum appendiculatum. Next base: position 1,037,356 of record JAGDQO010000575.1, read on the forward strand.
GTAATTCAGCAGACGTTGATGGATGTATTCAGTGTTGATGAAAGTGACATGAATTTCTTGGTGAAAGCATAAGAGCTCAGCTAGTTTTAGCATGCAATTTACTGGACCTTGAAGAGGCAAGGGGAAAATGAGTACGTGAGGAACTGCCATTCTTAGTTTAATTTCTTGGACACTTGCAAAATAAAATTATGTATGCTGGTTATTAATAGTAGGAGATATTAAAGAGCTTTCTTGTTGGTTTAATTTGATAGGTCGATGGAGTAAGGGGGATTTTAATGTTTGGTTGGATAGGAGCTAGGAGATGTGAAAAATAAATTTAACATGAAATTCTATATAAAAATATATTTGGTTTGACCAGATTAATTATGAAAAATAATTTATGTATGACTCATGCATGCATTGACATGAAATTCTATATAAAAAATATATTTGGTTTGACAGAATTAATTATAAAAAATAATTTATGTATTGGTTGGTTTTTATATATATATATAACCACATATCCTTATGTCGTGTTTGGTAAACGATGGATTATTAAATAATGTTTACAGTAAATGAGAGATTTTATTTATCATTTTATGTGAAGAAAAAATCACTAACAAAATAGAGATTAAAATATTTAAAGATAAGAAATTATTATATCATGGCATAACATTACTACATCACACAAAAATAGAAATTAATCCTGAATATCGCTAAATAGCCGGTAACTAACACGGCTGGTTAATAACCTATCATCGTTGAATAGGACTGGGACAATCTTTTTACTGTTTTTATAATGATAGGAATCGTCCGTTGCTATTTCCTATTTACTCCCCATATATATAATATTGATTTTATTAATTATATTTAACACATAAACAATGAAAAGCATGCACTGAGAAGACAAAAGATTATAATAATCAAATTGAGTGGAAACATCAAGATAGGGTCATATTGCATAAAATATTGTTTCAAAGTAGAATTGGACCGCATTGCTGACGATGAAAGCTACTGGAAAGTTTGGTAAATACTTGACCTGGTCTGTGGTTTTATTCAGGCGCGGAGCAAGATTTTCATCGAATAATTTAAAATTCAAAAAAGTTAACACATGAATAAATTATAGGAAATTTAACATTTATTATATATATATAAATTTAATCATATATAAATAATATAATTTACTGATTAAGGAATATTTTATTAGAACTTCTTGATCCTACCTAACTCCGCTCCTGATTTTGTTGATTTCTTTCTAATGAAAGATGAGATAATGTTTTTTTTCTCCAACAAAATAAGGAAAGGTTTGGATTTCCTCGGCGGGAGATGATATTGTTTCTGACTTTACAGGATCCGCAAATGATTCTACAATAAAAAACCCCTAAAAAAATACTATCATCCGTCTTTCGAATAGAATATTTTATGGAAAGAAAAAGTTCTTCTTTTGGCTTGAGAATTAATTAATGTCTGTTTGTGTTACTTTTCAAAATAGAGTAGATAAAGTGACATTTATTCTTAGCAATTTGTTGAACCACGATAATGATGTTCTACTGAAGCTCCATGGTTGCTAGTGAATACGTTACTTCTTTTTTTCTTATAATTATCTAGTATGTTCGGATCAATTAGTTTCATTAAATCAGTTTCACACAAGGTAGAATTCACGAAAAATATTTTCTATACAAAATTTTTTTATTTTAAAACTCAAAATCATAGTTAAAAATCAGCGGTGGAGTCAGAAATCTAATTAAAAATGCACTAATTAAATCAAACTACATTAGTATTTTGTCTTGCCATTTTTCTTCACAATTTGTCCTCAGAAAATATACAAATACTAAATGTGATGCAATAGATGGAGTGCTTCTCCCATAATTAGTCGCCTTGGATTCGAGTTTTAGGTATAAATTTTTTTACTGACATGAGCGCTTCCTCTGGAATGAGATCCTACCTGACACAAATCTGAATTAATCAAACTTTAATATGAATATTAAACACCGAATAAAAAAAATAGATGCAATGTTTGTCAAACAAACTTTATTTTTATTTTTTTTAAAATTGTTTCAGCAACGATTCAAACCTGTAGTGTAAAGACCGCTCTGAACACCATTCACCGCTAAATTGTGGAACACAATTATTTTAAGGGTGTATATTATTTTTATATAACCTAGATTATACAATTTCATGATATAACTTTTTGGAGAAAAAATATTCGACTAACCATCCTTGAAATAGTGTAGCTTTACACCATTAGAAATGAAGTGATTTTATTTATTTTACTGTATTTCTTGATACTTATTGAGAGAATTTTAGAAATAGCAAACAGAATAGATATAATAAGACTCTCTATAGCTATAGTTTCAATAATTGTGCTTCATAATTATAGTTCCGCTTGGTATGGAGGCTGTCGTTTATATATTTCACTTGTAAATATACAAATAGGGTAAGTATATACAAATTCTGGATTTATACATTTAAATCTTTTTCAGAATCTCATTTATATATTTCGTTTGCCAATATACAAACAGGGTAATTTATTGTGAATATTTCATAAATCGTTTACAGATAGCTAGGGTAAACATATACAAAATTTTAAATTTATTCAATCAAAAATCGAATTATACAAATTTTAAATCTATAAAATCAGACTAATTATATAAATCAGATGAATAGCAAAATTTGGTAAAATTATATCTACAAATTAAAATTTCTCTAAACAGTAGCTATAACATTTAATATAATTTAAATGTTTAGTGTTCTGTACCATTTTCACTGTATTGTTTTGAGGAAATCATTTCCTCAGAGAACGCAGTAGTTGATTGCAATACGCAAACGACCTTTTTTTGTGTGCCCGGGCCTGTCGAGGCTACATTTTTATTTGTTTTATACTATTTTAAATATCCTGTTTTTTAATGGAAGGTTTCCTTGTCGTTTTCTTTTATTTGTTGGTTTTTTTAATGGTCTTTGAATTTGGTTTTGATTTATAGTAATATGATTTAGATAGATAAAAAGAAATAATAAAATACCTTTTATCTACGTTAAGATTTAAACCTTATTTTCAATTTTGCACCATTACTTTATTTATAGATGGACATAAATCAAAAATTAAATTGAACCTAAATTTCAAAATTTCATACTTAATATTTAATTTTTAACTATCGATATTGATATCAAAATTTAACTTTAAAAATATTGAACGGAATACCAACCTTTCATGATTGCAAAATTTGTATTTACCCCAATATATATATGGGCAATATCTCTTTAAAGAAAGTGTTTCACGTCTCAAAGCCATCTTCTTCTTTAATCATATTTCCTACTATTATTTTTTCTAACAATTTTAAAGAGATATCCAAAATTAGATAATTGAAGTTAAGTTGGAAAAGGGATGTTGGTCCTCTTTGTTGTTGCAGACAAATTGTTGCCTAAACTTTGAGGAGAAATAGAAATAATCTATGGGTGGAGATGTAACTGGTATAAGAGATTTAAGGATGAGCAATTGCAAAATCTGCAAAGTTCTCATTCTTGGACTAATGGTGATTAGTTGATTGAAACATATAGCGATGTATTCCCTTATTATATTTGTGGATAAGCTTCTGAAATGGTTCATCTAGAATGCATGCCTGCATTTCCTTGGTTATTAGAAAATAGTTGTTTGACGGCTTGAAATGGCAGAGTTCAAAAAATGTGTCTTTTGGGATAAAATTTCTTTTGCTATCATGACAGCCCTTGGAAAGTTCGTGACATTTTGCAGTGGCACTTGATTATAACAATATCATTAAAAAAATGAAGTTAATACCAAGCATAATCGTACTTCTTTCTACAACCAACTATCAGTAATGGATGGCATCTACAACTTCGTGTCACAATTGATTATTATTGAATGTATACGATGTTATACGGTATACACGAGTCCTAACAAAAGGAAAAGTCGTGAATCATCTCATAAATATGTGAAAGGTTGCAGAAGAAAATGATGAAGGCAATTGGTTTGACTTTGATATAAAAAAAACTTGTCATATGATTAGAGCGATGGGACAAGAAGGAAGCAATGAAAATCGGTTCTATTTTCTTAACTTTTCTTATTATTTATTTATAAAGTTTTATCCTTTGAAATTTCTTGAGAAATGATTTTTCATAAATGTTAGGATAAATTAATTCACTTGTGATGATCTTGAAATGCTTTTTAAATAAGTTTAGGAATAACATATTTAGTATGCCTATTAGAAATATGGCTACTCTTGGGTACGAAAGAAGGATATTCCGAGCCTGGGTACATCCCTTTGATAGCTTTGTTTAGCCTCCTTTACTATGTCAATCCCTCCATATTGGTTATGGCTGAAGCTGATCCTCTCCTTGGCACTTCACCTAGTGGCTAATCTCAAGTCTCTTCTCTCGATCGGATGGGCCTATGTCACTAGAACAGGTGAGGAAGGCCTCCAATCACTGTACTGGCAATTCAAGATGAACTCCTTCCATGCCAACAATAATAGTACTAAACTTTCAAAAGAAGAGAGATGAGATCAAGCTTTGAAGTTGGTAGCTGAAAGAAAGTTGTTCGTGAAGGTCAGGCCAAAGCATAAGGAAGGAAGCTCACTCAGAAGCGAATTCCAACTACTATTTTAGAGTACCGAAGCTCAATGGCCTTGATCACACCTACGGCCAGAAGAAAGAAAATACCTACCGCCCCGGTTCCTCCATTAACTGACTGGCTTAGAGGGCATTCTGCACAATGACCAGTGCAATTTGCGCATCTGTCGGTAGAGGGTTCAGATAAAGTAAGTAGCTCGCAAAGATGGAGTTCCCTGGCTGGTACCAATAGATAGAGCTACTAGTAAGATAAGCAAAGGCGGTTGAGAGTGAAAGGAGTTAACCTCTCAGCCTCAAGGTGAAAAAATATAGCAACTGACAAGGAGTAGCTGTATAGGTACCAGTTAGAGTGCCAATCTAGTATAGCACTGCTAACAGGACGGTCAGTCGATAGCGAAAGCAAAACTTCTCACATCTCTATGACTCTTTGTTCTCATGACCTCAAAATAATTGACTACATTCAATAAAAAGGAGAAAAAAGGATTTATCCCCCTATTCAACTACCCATCCAAGAGCATTTGGCTTCTGAATACTTTCTTCTTTTTCTTTTTCTATGGACTGCATAAATCTTATCTTCCAGCC